>MU224968.1:7668535-7691679 GCA_018584345.1 Thuja plicata
ATCAAGCGATCAGGCGACAACCATTAGCTCTGTGACAGATGTCATCTTTTCTTTCGTCCACTTTATGTATACTTGAAATCTGACTCACCGCCCCTGATCTGGCGACATCCCGACTGAGGGAAATCTCGTAGCATGAAACCGTTAGTCACTGAGTCGTGACTGTTATCCCTTAACCGCCTTTTATCACGAGACCACGCGACTGAAGAAAGAGATTAACTGTTTGACCAAGCAGATCCAGCGACAATGCGACATGAAGTGAATCACAAGGTCAGGAGACATTTCTTTGACTTGCCATTTCTTCTCGCGATCACCCGACTGAGGTGGGTCCCGTTCCCTTTTAAAGCTCATAACATGAAATCAAGCGAAAACCCGACTACAAGGAAATCGCTAAGTCTCGATACACTGAGAGAATATTCCATTTTTTATCAAGACTACGCGACACAAGGTAAAAGCAAAGTTGGGAGATGTTTTAGCATATTCGTTTTTGGTAAAGTGATTAAGCGACCTGACTTAAGGCACATGTCTTTAGTGGCTTGAAAAAGGTAACAATGAAATAGAAGACATGGCCTAGGGTTTAAACATGCATCGCTTAACACTTGGTTGCTAGGGTTTTTAAGGTTTTTGATAATTTTGGCAATGTATAGGCATAAAAACTTGAAAATTTGCAGAGTTGAAGCCAGACTGAACAAGAAGGGATTGAAATGGATAGGCCAAAACCAGAAAAAGGACAAGGAATCGGGAGAACCGCCAAATAAGAAATATTACCAACATATAGTATCAATTTGGTTGTTTTTTACATGTACACCAACGAGCAGTGTATGCTCGGTTTGTATTGACTGACGAGATTGGATTCACAAAATCATAACAAGTAATACTATAGTGCATCTTCATTCATGCTTATTTGGCATATTATCAATGATTATTAGAACTAATGTAAAATATAGCTTTGTAGAGTGCAGTTCCATACTTACTTGTATGCTTAGGTGGGGGTGGTGGAATCACCAGATCCATTGGATAAGGTGTCACTGATTGTAGTACTTGGTCCATCATTTTCATTGTTTGAAGCTTTCCTCCACATTTGATTTCTCACTCTCTTGATGTCTTCAATGGTGTTTCCATTTGCAAAAGTGCTTGACTCTGTCACTTAGTCTCTGTAGTTCTTTCTTAAATGACTGACCTTATGACAGTGTAAGCATTCCATTTCGGAGTTAGTCCAGTTCCTTGACCTTCATATCCATTTCATCATGCAGTTTGAAGCTATATGTCCATATCTACCACATGTTGTGCAATTACCCATCTGTTGTAATCCCAAACATATGAGTTACCGACTCTTCTCAATTTATAAGCATTTTCTTTTTCTTTTGGTTTCCATGCTTGCTTTTTCTTTTTCCTGCATTCATTATATGTGTGCCCATGCATTTTGCAAGTAGGACAATATTTTTCCATATAGGATTCCTTCTTTGGTTTTTTTACCTTAGATCTAATTTCATGTTCTTTATGTTGATGCTTGTTACACTTATAACATTTACTTATGAATTTAGAAGTAGATTTAGGAATACCTTTAGCTTTGCTCCTACAAACATTTGACACATGGCCTGGTTTTTCATAGTGATTGCATGACTTCTTCTTTGGTCTTGGATTTGTGTAGAACTTCCTTTGATCAGCTTGGTTAGATGATTCTCCATGCTTGGTATACCATAAATTGGTATTGTTGTTGAGTTTTCTTTGTCCATTCATAAAATCATCCATTCTTTTTGTATTGTCTTCAGCTTTCTTGATCATATCATTATGTTGTTATTGAATCCTTGCTTCATGCTTTAGTTTCTCATTTTATTCTCTTAGTTCACCAATAGCTTCCAATTTCCCATTTATTTCTATGTTCACTTGGTTGGCCTCATGACTCATAAGAATTATTTTATTGGTGATCTCAATGTGATGTTCAGTTAATCTCTGTATTTCTGATTCTTTCTCTTGTAGCTTTTCAGCGATCTTCCTCCTGTCATCAATAGCTAAAGTTCTTTCTTGTTCAGCTTGTCTAGAATTATTCACAACATCAATAATGCTTACCATCTATCTCTCTTGACTAATTTGCAGTACCTTTACTTGTTCTATTAGATGTTGATTGATTTCATTCAGACTTGTAATGCTTCCTTTTGATGTGTCAGATGTATTACCAGATGCAGATCCCGATGACTCAAATAAATCGGGTATCTCTTCATCATGATAGTCAGTTTAATTGTAGAGAGATGCTATGACTTTTCTTTCATCCAATATCTCTCTCACCTTTATTCTTGCATCTTTTTATTTCTCAAAGAAAATCTGTATCTCCAACTTCTGATTCTCAATATTCTTATCAAGCTTATAACTTTCCATTGTATGATCTTTTCTCTCAAGTGATTTAAAATTTTCCAAACAAGAGATCTAGCTTTGATACCAATTGTTGGAATAATGAAATGGTGTGTACTAAGAGGGGATGGGTGAATCAATACCCTTAAAATTTTTATCAATTATCCTTTAGTAATCTTTACTTGCATTATCGACTATATTGCTTATCTCCCTTATGCATGTAATATTAAAACATAAATGTAATTGTAACATATAAAAATGTTACTATGTGTAACATAAGAAAAGATGTCACATTTTAAAATGTAGATGTTTGTGTTATGTGTGGGGAAGATAAGATGTTCCTTTCAACCTCAAATGCACAAATGAAAGATCCAAATTGATCAACCCAAAAAGGATCAATACACAAATGAATCAATCATTTGGAACTGAGAGCAAAGAGGAAAGATCTTAAATTCTCATTTTAGAAAGGAATGTATATGATAGTTCTAGGAATTGAAATGGATGAGATGAAGTACCAACCTTACAAAATGGCATATCAAAGATTGCTATTTTCTGAGATCTGTAGACTATTTCTGGAGATGCTGACAGTTGATACCAAACCGGAACACAGAGACGGACAAAACCCGTAAATATTTTTCTGTTTCGATGTCGTCTTATGAAAAAGGTTGACCCTATACCACTTTTTCCAACTTGATCTGCTCAACTTTAAAAGTGTCCCTGTTTGCACAGTCCAAAAGAAATCTGAAAAGGGTATCCAGATCTGGTCTCAGATCTACAGTCCCAAACCTGTACCTGTAAGAAAAAAGGTTTTTTTTGTTGTGGGGGAGGGCTTTGCCTTGGTCAAACCCTAGTTTTGGAATTAACCTCAAATATATATAATTGAAATTGCAGAGATAAACAAAGTAAACACATAAATTCACCTTGCTTATATGGAAGCCCTTGTGGCGGATTCGAATTTGTGAACCCACAAGTATGTATGCATCAAATGGATCTAGAATGTAGAATGTATCATGTAGGTGTCTTCAATCAATCACTTGTAGATCTCCAAAACCAATTCTTGAATGGGTTCTTGAATTTGGAAGAGGCTTGGAAGAAGGTGGATGGAGAGATCACCCAAAGGGTACTATGTAGCTTGAATCCTTCAATGGCCTCTAATGGATCTCCTTCATGAAAATGGATGCTTGAATTCTTGAGAATGGATGGATGCTTGCTTGAAATATTTCTCCTTAGCTTGCTTGAATTTTAATTGAAAATCCTTCTCAATTGCGTAATGATGCTTGATCATGGTTATTCATGCTTAGAGAAAATGAGAGGAGAAGGCTCCCTTTTATATGAAATTAGAGCACAATCTTCTAAGGAGGCCTACATAGGATAATTAAATCATCATTTAAGCCTTTACCCCTAGGAGAGGACCTATATTAAATATAATTTAGGAATCAACCGATTCGGAACCCGAAACAACCTACTCGGAAGCGGGAATAGACTTTTTGCAAAGACCGACATCCAGAAAATGAAAGTTCCCAGGATTTGGACCCTGGGTCAAGGCTGAGGTTGACACTGTCCTAGGTTAGGGTCGAGGTCGACCCTATCCTAGGAGGTTGACCCTATCCCTAAATCCCATAAACACAGGTCTATATCCCAGAATGCAGAAATCAGGTTAGAAAATGGTGGACAAAAAGGCAGAACAGGGAGGAAGCCATGTCAAGATCAGGAACCCAGTCAAGGCACTTGTCATGACCCCAAACCACTTACTCTAAAGGATAACCAAGTCTAAAATGGAAGTGCTTCCATTTTCTGACTATATAGTAATGCATGTAAACATTCATAGAAACATTCATGAAATTCATGTACACATAACACAAGAATTGGTAATGCAAAAAACCCCTGTTGGAAGGTAAAAACCACGGTGGGGATGAAACCCACAAAGCTTCACTATCTGTAGAATGGAAGGTGCCGATTAAGGCTACAAGTGTGATCACTTCTGATGATCTTACCCTGTTAGGAGTAACATTTTAGACTAGTTAGGTCTACTCTGTTAAAAGATTTTAGCAACACTGTTAAGTGTGCACTCGGTTAAGAGATTTACAAAAAGACTGTTAAGTCCACCTTCTTAAAGGATTTCTTCTATTTATTACGATTGTTAGAGAGTAGTCAAAAAGACTTGTTGACCTGATAGTATGCAATCTTGAATTTATGAATACAAATCCTTTAAGTTCACAAGATATATGTATCACCTATAGTGATTGATTAATATATCTATTCTGCTTGATAGCCTTGAATCTTGTTCTTCATAACTGAATTCTATCTTTTGTGTCCTTCTAATGAAACTCTCTTTTTGATCCATAGATGTCTACTAAGGCTACAATCATCATGTTCTGATTGATTATACATCTATATATACAAAGATTTTGACCTATTTAGGTTTCAAGCTTGACAATAAAAAATCTATGATCAAAGGTTTACAACTTGACCTTGATCTCCTAGTTTGCATGTTTACAATCCGTTAAATTGATTAAAAAAATTACATATGCTTTTGTTGTTCCTTAAGAAATGGTTTTACAAATAAGCATAAAGCTAATTATAAAAATTTAGTTCTTTATCTGACGTGTATCTCAGATCCACTTTTCTTGGGAAAAAATTGTCTCTCGGTAGACTGGTTCTCGGTGATGATCTCTATAGACATACTGCTCTCAATTTCCTTTGTGAATTGTGTTGTCAGTTTACTTTGTAAACTATGCTCTCGGCTTACTCTGTAAATTTTTTGTCAGTGATAATCGTGCTAATACACTTTCAGTGACCTCTGCACTTGACTATTTTGGTGACCTCTATTTGTTGTCACTCGGTGACCATGTTATTGACAGTCCAAAAAATGTTTCCTTGTATACTAATGACAAATATGATCCTTTAGGATTATCATTAACAGGTGGATATTTTGGTGCAATGACAACATCTAGTTGTAACAAGTGGTATCAGATCATGGTCACAGGTTCAAATCCCCTCAGATAATGCTGAGGATGAGATTGTTGGAAAAATAGTTAGCGCTCCCCTCAAGATTCATGACAAGGGACTAACCACCTCCTTTGTCTTCTATATATATAGTTGTTGTATCAGGCATTAACAAGTCAATCTTTTGATGCAATGACAACCGATAGTTGTAACAAAATATTATTTTAAGATACTAATGCCTAGTTGGTAATTAATAACTCAATTTCTAATTATTTCCCTCTTCAACATTCATTCAGGCATGACTGTCCTTTAGCTCAATTTTCTATGTTTTAGCTGTGGATGCTCTTGATTATTTGTTGCAAACTTATAGACAAATGAACTTGATAAATGACATTTCCATTCCCAATAATATGGCTTAAATGTTAGCTCATATTCTACTGATGGAAATATATTCTCTCTTAAAAATTATCAGTAAGAAATTAACAATTTGTAGCTTGAGATATTAAATTTATATTTCTCAATTTTAGGCTTTAAGATTGGCCATCATAAGGTTGTTTTTTTACAAGGTCTGATCCTATGCCACATTCGATTCCGAAAGAGTGGAAATAATATTAAGCATGGAAAAATCACCCAATATTTGGGCATTTCATTTGGTCTGGGGCCCCTCTTTCTAATATGTGGAGCAAGCTTATTACTTAGCTGGAAAAAAAACTTTGGAATTCGGGAATATTTTTTTGTCATTAGCTAGCAAAGTTCAAGTTGTAAAATGTATATTCCTTGATTATCATGTCTATTTTTCATCTTGTTAGATTATGTCTAAAAAGGGATATGAGAACTTAAATGAATTTGTCCATCAATTCTTATGTTCTAATTGGGATGGAAATGTCAGTTTTAAGTCTAGGTATTGGCTTCATTATGTTCATTTGAAAGCCAAAGGTGGTTTGGGACTATTACATCCAAGGAAACAAACTATTTTTCTTGCTGCCAAATGGATAGTTAGGGTTGTTTCGAAAGAAGAGAATTGGAAATGTTTGGTCTAACATTGTGTTAATCATGTTTTTTTTTCAAAAAGAAATGGTTTTATATTAGATGGTTTGATAAAATCCTACTTGCACCATAGTTATGTTTAAGGGAATCTTTCCCTCTTTAGTCCATTTGGAAAGCGTCATAGGTAGTGTATAAGTTTTTTAATTGGAAAGACTATTCTTTGTAACATGGGTTCAACTCATCTTGTTCCATTTGGTAGAATAATTTAATACAATTTACCATGATCAACCCCTTTCTAATGCATTTCCTAGACATGCTTATTACATTTACAAAAAGGGAGTTAAACACTTTGGTGACATATGCAATTTTAAATCTTTGGAGTAGATCTCTTAGAAATGATCTAGAAATATTTTTTAGTTAAACATCAAGTTTAAAAGGTTTTTGATGTTTATGATATACTTGGTGCCAACATATTTGGTTATGAAGCTTTGTACTCCTTTGCAATGCAATTTCTACAAAGACTGCTTGTGGCTTTCCAAGTTTCCTTTATCACTTTCCTCTCAAGAATAATTAAATTTAGCCTTCTTCCCATCATGACTTTAAATCCAAGATTAAATAAAAATGGAGATATAGGGTACATGAAAAGACATGGATGAGGTTGAGTGACCAAATACGTGCTAGGAAATAAGCTTGAGATTTAATAGATTAGTTTGTAGTTAGGTTAGTCAAGAAGTTCATTCTTGTACATTAGTTAGTTTTGTGTGGGTAAATAAGGCTTTATAAAACCATTTGAAAAACAATGTAAGTAGGATCTTTTTGGAATATCAATATATTAATTTGTGTTAGTTTATTTGCATCCATGGTTTAATTTTTTTACTCCACCATAATCCAACATTTGGTACTCGAGCACAATTTCTTCCTAAGACAAAATATGTGTAATTAATTTAATGACATTAGAAAATGTCGAAGAAAAGCATTGTAACTATTTTATTTTTCTTCTTTGTTGAATGGAGAAACTAGTAGATGGGATCATTCTATGAATGAATTTGGAGAAATTTATTGTTGTGAGTTAATTTTTAAGATTGAAAAAATTATTTTCTACTATGCAGATTGAATTTCCCAACGATCTAGGTGGCGCAAGGGAGAACAGGGAGGTTGGGGCCAATGACACACCCAACTATCCAACCACCCTACGAGTACACATAAAAGAAGCAAACAACATAGAGAACAACACCAATGAGAGAAGGAACAACAAATATCTTTTATTTATTCATGCAATAACAATATACATGTTCGGTTGTGAGGCCTTCCAGGTTACGGCCAACAAGATTTATGAAAATCTAGATTTAATCTATCTTCTCCCTTCTCACATCATCATCTTCTACTTGCTCTACTAGCTGATACCTAACCTAATCCTAGACATCCCTATTTATACATGCCAAAGTGACTTACAAAGATGGAAGGATGACCACCAATAGTTCACACACATCCCAAGACAAGATAAAAATATTAAATGCACAACAAGAAATTAAATACATAATTTGGCTTCAACAGAAACCAAATATAGACAAGCTCGATCAAGAAGAATCGAGCATCAAGTTCACTTGGCATAAGTAGGAACACTCGGCCAACACTAGGCAGCTCAAAACAAACAAGAACTCGGCCAACAATGGACAGCTTGACACACACTGCAACTTGACACTAATTGGCAAAATGAACAAAGATGAGCAGGATAGCAAGGAAACCCAGGATGCTCCTTCATTAGATGACTGGGGTTGAAAGAAATGATTCCCTTGAATCATTGAGGTGTCACAACCTGAGCTAAATCCAACTCAGATTGAGAAATCCATGCAGCATCTTCAACTGGTCTATTCTTCCACTTCACCAAATATTCATAGTTATCTTTTCCTCTTGTGCTTTTACCGATCCTCTTATCCAATATATTTTCAACATCTTCAATATCCTTCTTAGGATACTCATCTGGTAAAAAACTTCATCATATGACTCATGATACTTATGCAAATAACCAATATTGAATATAGAAGATATATCCATGTCATTAGGCAACTCAACTTCATAAGCATTACCACTGCCAAACTTCCTCAGAATTCTACAAGGACCAAACTTCTTTATTTTCATCTTACTGTATGTTCCAATAGGAAACCTTCCCTTCTTCAAATGTACCATCACCTCATCACCAAATTCAAAAATATGATGTCTCTGAGGCTTGTCATCATTTTCCTTATATTTTTTATTACTTTGTTCCAACTTCAACTTCACTTCCTCGTGTAAAGACTTCATAAAATCAGAAAATACTTCCCCTTCATCACTTATTTTTTATTTACCAACAATATCCCTCAAATATGATACTCCTCTAGGCTGTATTCCAGTAACAATCTCAAAAGGTGTTTTTCCTGTACTCCTATTCACAAAATTGTTATATGCAAACTCAACTTGTTCCAATATCATCTCCCAATTACTCAGCTTATCTCCAACTAAACATCTTAGCAAATTACCCAAGCTTCTATTCACAACCTCTTTTTTTCCATCTATCTGTGGATGCAATGTAGAACTAAACCTTGACTCAGTATCCATTTCTTCCACAAAGTCCTCCAAAAGTAACCAACAAACTTTCTATCTCGGTCAGAGATAATAATTCTCGGTAATCCATGCAATCTAACAATCTCTTTGAAGAAAATCTTAGCAACATGCACATTATTTGATGTATTCTTACATGGTATGAAATGTGCCATCTTAAATATCTATCCACAACAACAAATATGGAATCATACCCTCTTGTTGTCTTAGGTAATCCAAGAAAAAAATCCATACTGAAATCACTCCAAGGTTTCTCAGGAATAGAAATAGGTGTATAAAATTCAGTATTCTGACTTACTCCTTTTGAAACTTGAAAAATTCCACAACTCCTTACAAATTTATGAACATCCTTATACATATGTGGCCAAAAATACTTTTCCTTAACCAATATCAATGTCTTATCAATTCCAAAATGTCAAGTCAATCCACAACAATGATTTTCCTTAATCAAATTAATTCTCATAGAATTTCTTGGTATACACAATTGAATTCCTTTGAACAACATACCTTCTTGAATGAAATACTCTGCAAACTTACTTGGTTATCTGACAGTTTTGGTGCTTTGCACTCTCTCCATGCCTCAGAAAAATATGGGTTAGTATCATACAATTCCTTCATCTCATCAAAACCAAGAACAACAACCTTCATCTCAGTCAACAAAGAACGTCTTCTGCTTAGTGCATCTGAAACTCAGTTACTAACTTGACTCTTATGCTTGATCACAAATGTGAAAATTTGTAAATATTCAACCCACTTCATATGTCTCTGATTCAACTTATGTTGACTTCCTAAATATTGTAAAGCTTTATGATCAGTATACAACACAAACTCCTTAGGAATCAAAAAATGTCTCCATTTTTTCAAAGCTTGAACAATAGCATAAAAATATTGATCATACACATAATACTTCCTTTTAGCATCATTCATCTTCTCACTAAAGAAAGCAAGGGGTTCACCTTCTTGACTCAACACATCTCCTATTGCACTACCACTTGCATCACACTCAATTTGAAATACCTTATTTAAATCAGGTAAAGCTAACATAGGTAAATCGAAAACCTTTTGTTTCAAAGTCTCAAAAATCTTGTCCACTCCATGTGTCCATTTAAAATCCTTTTCCTCTCATAGTCTCAGTCATAGCATTACAATTATAACTAAAATTGTTAATGAACTTTCTGTATAAACTTGTCAAACCATGAAATAATCTTACCAAACCCACATTCTTAGGTGTAGGCCACTCCATAATTGCTTTAACCTTCTCAAGGTCCATTTTCAAACCTTCAACTGAAATCACAAATCCTAAATACAGAATCTCTTCTTGCATAAATGAACACTTCTTCAGATTAATCAGTAGCTTCTCCTCCTTCAGTCTTTCCAACACTTGTCTGATATGCTCAAGGTGTTCTTCCTTAGTCTTACTAAATATCAGAATATTATCCAAATAAACAATCACAAACTTACCCAAAAATCTCTTGAGAACTTCATTCATCAACCTCATGAAAGTACTAGGTGCATTAGTCAAACCAAAAGGCATAACCAACCACTCATATAATCCTTCTTTTATCTTGAAAGAAGTATTCCAATCATCACCTTCTCTAATTCTGGTTAGATGATAACCACTCTTGAAATCAATCTTGGCAAAATATTTTTCTCCACTCAAACAATAAATTATATCATCCATCCTCGGAATAGGAAACCTATACTTCATTGTTATCTTATTGATAGCTCTGGAATCAGTACATATTTTCCATTCTCCATTCTTCTTAGATGCCAATAAAAAAGGTACAATACATGGACTCAAGCTTTCTTTGATCAAACATTTCTACAAAAACTCCTAC
This sequence comes from Thuja plicata, assembly GCA_018584345.1. Classification (NCBI taxonomy): domain Eukaryota; kingdom Viridiplantae; phylum Streptophyta; class Pinopsida; order Cupressales; family Cupressaceae; genus Thuja; species Thuja plicata. Next base: position 7,679,251 of record MU224968.1, read on the forward strand.
ACTTGTCTATTAAGTTCCTCACTCTTAGTAGGTGTCAGTCTATACGCTTCTTTATTCAGAAAAATAGCTCCAAGAATCAGATCCATACAATGACTTATACTTAACACTAGCGATAAACCATCAGGAATATCCTTTGCAACAATATCCTTGTATTCATTTAGCAATTTCCAAATTTCTCCTGGCACTCGGTCTTCAGTGTCTTCTGTCGATTGATATTTACTATTTTCTATCACTTGGAAATTACTATACCTTGTCACTTGGCATTTAGGATTTATAGAAAAATAGACTTGATTCTTCATTTCTTTCTCAAATTGCTTTCCATTAACCATTCAAATTTTCACAGTAGTATAGTTTATCTCATTTGGAACCTCAATCAAAGGTATCAAAGTTTTATTCTTCCCATTCACCCAAAGAGTATATTGATTCAATCTAACATCATGCACAACATGTCTATCATACTGCCAAGGTATACCCAATAGAATATGACAACAATCCATAGGCATAATATTTCACAAAACTTCATCAAAGTAATTTCCAATCTTGAATTTCACAACACATTGTTCACTTACTAACAACTTATGCTCATCCTTGATCCATGAAACATGATAGGGTTTAGGGTGTCTCAATCTCTATAATGCAATTTTGTAACCAGCTCCTCTGATGCCAAATTTTTTGAACTCCCATTTTCAACAATTACTTTGCAACATTTTCTTGTCATCTTACATCTGGTCTTGAAAAGACATCACCTCAGAACAGGTTCTTCATCCACTCGGTTATTACACAAAGCTCTCCTTACCATCAGGTTTTCTCCAGCTTTAGGTCCACTTGGGGAATCCTCAAGATCATCTCATACCACAACATTTCTATGAATTTTTCTATTTCCAACAGAGTGTCTACACTCAAAAGATATTTTTCCTTCTTTGACACATCTGAAAAAATTACCATTAAAACCACCTCTACCTCTTCCTCAGTAGGAACTACTGCCTCCTTGGTAATAACTACCACCTTTCCGCTCAGTCCTTCTTTTATCATCAGTTTTCCATTAAAAATCTCCCTTATCTTGCACAAAATTATCAGATCTGTCACCTTCACCATAGGTCTACCTCCGCCTCTCTGGAATCTTCCACCTCAACCTCTCTGTCTTTGTTCATAATTCTTTGTCAAGATCTCCTCATCTATCAAGGCATATTGATACGCTTCTTCCACACTATCCAATTTCACAAAACTTATTTCATCTTGAATTCTAGGTCTCAGTCCATTCAGGTACCTTGCAAATTTCTCAACCTCATCATCCACATGTCCATATCTAATGTCCAATCTATAGAATTCCTTAGTGTATTCCTTCATTGTCATGTCCTTTTGTCTAATGTTCTGTATCTTCCTTAGCAAGCTAACTTGATAATCAGCAGGAAGAAAATTCTTCTTTACCTTGTTCACCATTTTCAACCAAGTTCTGATCTTTTCCTTTGCTCTTCTTTGTCTACCAGTTTGCAAATTCTCCCTCCATAATGAGGCATGACCTTTCAGCCTAGTGACTATAATTTTCACCTTCCTATTATCAGGAGTGCTTTAAAACTCAAATAAATTCTCCATATCATAGATCCGATCCAACATAACATTGGTATCAAAATTTCCATCATAAGAAACAACTTCAACAACATGATTTGAATGTGCCCTAGACAATACTCTCAACAATATTTCCTCATCTTGATCTTCCTCAAGCTCTGGATTTGGTTCCACTACTTCATCATCACTCACATCATCAAGATACACTACTCTTCTATGAGATATCTCCACAATATCTAATCTGGTTGTAATTTGTCTCAACATATCCATTATGGCATTATCAAAATTTCCTCTACCTCAAACCATCTTGACAGTTCCTGGAAGATCGTAACCTTCAGCAAGTTATAGGTCAAATCTGCAGATCTCCCACCCTACAACCAAATCCAACTTAGGGTTCTACATGATCCAATCCACCAAGGATGAACTTCGCTCTGATACCACCTGACATGAGGGAGAATAGGGAGGTCAGGGCCAATGACACACCCAACTATCCAGCCACCCTGCGAGTACACACAATGGAAGAAAACAACACAAAGAGCACCACCAAGGAGAGAAGAAATAAAAAATATATTTTATTGATTCATGAATTTACAACACACATTCCCGACTGTGAGGCCTTCTACATCATGACCAACAAGATTTATGAAAATCTAGATTTAATCTATCTTCTACCTTCTCATATCACCATCTACTACTTTCTCTACTAGTTGATACCTAACCTACTCCTAGACATCCCTATTTATACTTTCCAAAGTGGCTTACAAAGATGGAAGGCCAAACACCAACGTTCCACACACATCCAAAGACAAGATCCAAATATTACATGCGCAACAAGAAATTAAATACAAAATTTGGCTTCAACAGAAACCAAATATAGACAAGCTTGGTCAAGAAAAATCGAGCATTAGGTTCACTCAGAACAAGAAGGAACGCTCGACCCATAGTGGGCATCTCGACACAAACAAGAACTTGGTCAACACTGGACAACTTGACACACACTCCAACTCGACAAGAACTGCAACTCAGAACTAACTGGAAAAATGAACAAAGATGAACAAGATAGCAAGGCAACCCAGGATGTTCCTGCATCACTAGGAAACATTCAATCCATTGATGTATTGAAATTTAGAAGTTATGTTTTTTGTTTTGCAATATTGATTTGTTTGTAAGACATTTCAAAAGATGGTTTACTTTGTGGGAAATAGAGGAGATTTTAAAATTGAAAAGATGCAAATTACACATTAGTTATTTGATTTTTTTTCACTTGTTCCTAAGTGTTCAATTTACATGTTAGTCACCAAATTAGAGGATTCACAAATAGTGAAATATTTTTTCACTATATCTTTGTGCCTTTTCTAATTTGGGTGTTATAGACACTTCATGAAAATGGAATTTCTCATAGTGTATAAGGAAATATTTATTTAAGTTTTTTAGAAGCTGAATAAAAAAATTGTGACATTTGATTTTGTGTTCTTAAAGTTGAACAATAAATTATAAATTTTTAATTTTGAAGTTTTATCTATACAAATCCATTGTGTGCAATAAAACACAAGTAGGGATAGAGGAAATTGGGTGGAATAATAGAAGATTTGCATAGAGGCATAATTTTTAGTTTGAACATGATTCGTGAAACTATTATAGTTAGGGTCTTAAACTTGACTCACATGCTTGTGCTCTTGGAGACTCGTGCATAAAATGTAAACCAAGGTTCTATTAGATGGTGGAAATGGAGGAAGAAGGATATCTATCATCTTGAGGTAGCTTCTCACTCAAGGATGATTCATTACATGAGAAACACTAATAGCTTTATTGTTCAAATACCTCCATGGACAAAGGGGGGATTTTTTAGATAATTGAGTTCATCTCGATTCACCAAGCAATTGTTTGGTTTACAAACAATTGAGTTTGTCTAGTTTTTCATAGTATTTGTTTTAGTTTACTAGATAATTAAGTTTGTATCGATCTAAAAACATGAAAAGTGGTATCTATGGATCATTGAGTTTGACTTGGTTCATAGTTTTGTAGATGTGTTACTGTGGATGATATATTTTATTTCAATTTATAGGAGAGTTATGCTCCTAGATAATGGAGTAAGTCTTAATTCATAGTTATTATTGGATAATTAGTTATTTTCCTAGACCATAAAGCTCAAGTTGGCACTGATGCAAAGTTGGAAAATTTTCCCAAACAAGAGGAGTTCACGTTAATGCAATGCAAAGTTAGAAAATCAATGATTTTCTTAGACCACGAAGTTTAGGCTAATGCTAAGACAATTATTTACCTAGTTTTATTTTTTATGATGTAAACCTTGCTTGACTTCCCAAATGAATTAATAACTAGGTTACACAACTCAATTCAAGGACTAGACATCCAACTAAGTAGATATATTTCCTATTGTAAAGGTTGATTTACTTGTCAAATCAGGGTGCATGAACTTGAAATGGGTCTACAATGTATATGCACTAAGTTCCTACGAAAGCCATGCTAACCTATAAATTTTAAAGAAAACAATGCTTGAAAGGTAAATACTAGAAAGATAAATGCTGGAATTGAACTTAACTCAAATGCTAAAGAAAATTCAAATTCTAAACTAAGATTTATCCAAAATCCTACAATAGAGTTAAGGATGTGCAGACATGAACTACTCTGTCTGCCTTTCATTGTAGGAATAGTCATAGGAAGTTGCTTCCAGTGGCTGCTAGAACAAACAAACTCCCAAACTTGCAAATGAAACTGAAATAAACTACTGCTAAAAATGAAATGAGTTAGTCACCAAGAGGGACCCCTTGCGTGAATACTCAGAGTTTTATTACACACTTATAAACTCAAAACATAAGTTCTTTATTCATACTCGAAAAAGGTACTGATTAAAAGTTATTTCTGAAAACAACTGAACTCTATTGAAAACTAATATGTTGTTACATGAATTATCAATCTACCCCACTGAGCTCTATTGAAAACTAATATGATGTTACATGAATTATAAATCTATCCAACTGAGATAACTTCCAAAGAAATGTAGGTTCTTATTTATAACAGAAAACTCACTAACTAACTAACTAACCACTAAAAGATCAATGCCAAAAGAATAGGTGGATCATAATTATTGCAGCACTAGAAAGGAGGAGGAAATTATCCACAAAATGAGGAACAATAGACTTGTTCAAAAACATAAAGAGAATATATATTTTCTACTAAATCTTATATTGATTCAACATTAATAGCAACCATCAAACTTTATCCATTTGAGATGTGACCAATTCATTAGTAGACTTCTTCAAATGTTGATTCCTTGCTGAGTTGCATGGCCTTGGTCTTCAAAGGTATGACTTTCTTGAGCGCTATTTTCTGATCACTGCTTGATGCAGTCATGGGAAAATTTTCCCCAATGGAGATGGTCCAAGCTTGCAGCAAGAGTCAACACACCGAAAATAACTAACTCAGAAATAAGAATAGACAATCAACATGCTATAATAGATATTTGTATTATCATAGAATCATGTATTTACATCTCATTGTCTTGAAACATGTAGATTACAATATTTTGACATACATGCCTAATTACAATAGAAATCTACACCTAAACCCTACTGCTAACCATCCAAGGTTATCTCTTGAGAACTTCCCCTAAACAAAGATCACGAGCCTCAATATATAGAGCCTTGACAACTTATAAGTCATTTAGATTAATTACATTTTCCAAGAATAATAAAAAATAATACAAAAATATAGGTTAGGACCCAAATCATAAATATCTCAATTCCAATATGTAGAAATGACGCACGATCCAAGAGAAACATTGGCCAAAGATCCAAGAACATCAGGATATGAGTCACCAAGCTTTGTCAATCGGGAAAATACTTCACAAGATTAGAAAATATCAACTTACCATTAGAATATGAATAAAATAAATAACTAACCATGATTCCTTAATATCTACATAGTGAAGTATCCAAATGAAGTGTAAACCTTGACATAGGTAAAATGTGATGTATAGAACAAATCCTTAGGTTCACAATAACCAATGATCTAAAACCAAGGAAGATAGTAGGAAACACAAAACTACTAATTAAAACAAAACTAAGAAAAAAATGAAAGGGAAATATTTTTGGGTGATGCAAGATTGCCAATGACCCAAGGATGCTCCTACATCAGACACCCTTGGTGAGAAGAAAATGTTCCATAAGAGAAACTTATGAACATTTGATAGGATGAGGAACATAAATCCCATACACATTCTTGACCCAAATATCATCTTTGTCTACAACTCTTTGTCTTTGTACTTATACTCCATCTTCTATGAGATCCATCCACTTATTCTACTCTTCACTTACTCTATAAAATCTCGCATCTACATCAGAATTATTACTTCTTCTACAAGCCATCTTCTGATCAGCAACCAAAGTCTTTTGCTGCTCCACTTTATCCCTCTTATAGTCTGATACCAACTTTTTCTTTGGTCTTCCTTCAAGATCCTTCTTTTGATCCTTACCAATCTCTGTATTCTACTTCTCTAAATAGTAAATCTTTACCATGCTTAGATTCCTTGCACTTGTCCCCTTTTCCTCCTTCAAGGGAACCAAATTATACTTCTATCCATTCTTCTCTATTGTGATCAAATTTCTTCTACAATCATGAATATCTCCCTTATCAAATTTCCAAGGTATGCCCAATAGAACATGACAAGTACTCATAGATACCACATCACATAACACCTCATCTATGTATGGTCCAATGCTAAAGTTGACCAAACACTTGTCATTCACCTCCACCCTGTGATCATCTAAAAATCAACTTGTCCCATAAGGAAAAGGATGCTTAAGCCTCTTCAAGCTTAGCTTATGCACCATCTCTTATGAAAAAAAATTATTAGTACTACCACTATCCATGACGACTCTACAAAATTTAACTCTTGATTTTCAAACAGTCCTAAAAATTTCTCCTTCGTAAAGGTTCAGGTTCTTTATCACTCAACATACTTATCCTAAGAATAAGAGACTATCCTATCTCAAGTTCTGCCATACCTTCCTCAAGATCATCAATAGCCTGCTCCTAATGTGCCACAAGATTATGTCTACCCAAGTTCTTAGTAGATTCTTTAGAACATTAAAAATCTCTATTTCCTATGCCACCACATTCAAAATAGGTACCTTTTAATTACTTAATACTATTCTCTCTCCTAAGTGTCCTTTGATGAGGTTCTACCTCAATAGTTTTCTTCTCTTTTCCATTTCTACTTGTTTTCTTCTCCTTTCCTCTAGCGTTACCCTGTATTCTCTTTAACTTATCTTCTACCCTAAATGCATTCTGATAAGAGTCCTCTATCATAGAAATCCTCAACATGATTAGTTTATGCTAAATATTAAATCTTAGATCATTAATATATCCAGCCACCTTTTCCTTATATACCTCTCAGTGTCTAGATCTGAGATTCATCTTATAGAACTCTTCAGTTTATTCCTTCACACTCATGTCCTTCTGCTTCAAGTTCTACAATTTATTGAACAATTCCAATTCATAATCCTCAGGAATGAATTTAGCCTTTAATATAATAACCATCACCCTCCATCTATGATTTTAATTTCACCATGTTCCTCTCTATCTTTCTGCAATTCTTTCCACCATAAGGAAACATGACCCGTCAAATTAGTTTGTGCTAACCTAACCCTCTATGGATCTCTGATATATTCTAACTCAAAGTAATCTTCTAGTTATCTAATCCAATCTATTAAATCCACAGGATGCAAAAAACCAGTGAAAGTAGAAACATCCATCCTATGAATTTTACTTACTTGTGCCATAGCCCTCAACAATCTTTCTTCATTTGTAGGGATCTCAACATCTACAGTCTCAAGATCTTCAGTAGCTTCCTCATATTCTTCTTCAGTCTTAGGATTCCTTCATAATCTAGTCAACACATTACGAATCTTAGCCCACATCTCATTTCTAAAATCCTCCATCATTTGTTCTAGCCTTCTAGGGTTCATCCTTCTAGGTGACATCTTTCCAATACTCAGGTGAAACTTTCTTATCTTTGGTGATATGATTATAAGGTTCTAATTGCCTCTCACTCAATGATTTATCAGACACACTTGCAGCCTGTCTCCAACTCGGCAATTTGTTCACCCTTGGTATGCCTTCAACAATCCAAACAAGTTCTCAACCAACAATAATATCCTCAGTAATCCCCTTGTGCAATTCCTCTACAATTGCGGGCTAGATCTATGCTCTGATACCCCACAACAAAGTTAACTAGGGATTCAAAAGCTCAGGAACTTGATCTGCTAACATAAGAACATCAAAATTTATCTTATACCATATGCCATAGTCAAGGCCAAAGTTTCTCCAATGGTGATGGTCCAACCATGCAGAAAGAGTCAACACAACAAAAAAAACCAACTCAGAAACATGAAGAGACAATCAACATGCTATAAAAAATCTTCACATTATAATATAATTAGGTATATACATCTCATTGGCCTACAACATGTAGATTACGAGATTTTGACATACATACCTGATTACAACAAAAATCTACACCTAAACCCTAATGCTAATTACCCAAGGTTTTTTCCTTAGAACTGCCTCCAAACAAAGATCAAGAGCCTCAATATATAGAGACTTCACAACTCATAAGTCGGCCAGATCAGTTACATTTTCCAAGAATAAGAAAACATAATAAAAAAATATAGGTTAGGAACCAAATCATAAAGATCTCAATGCCAAGATGTAGAAATGAGGCACAATCCAAGTGAGACATTGGCCAAAGATCCAAGAACATTAGGATATGAGTCACCAAACTTCACTGACCGGGAAAATACTTCATGAGATCAGAAAACCTCAACTGATCGTTGGAACATGAAGAACATATAAAAATGACCATGAATCCTTAATGTCTCCATAGTGAAGTATCCAAATGAGGTTCAAACCCAAAAATAGGTAAAACATGATGTCCAGAACAAACCCTCAGGTTCACAACAACCAATGATCTAAAACCAAGGAACACAATAGGAAACATAGAACTTCTAACTGAAATAAAACTAAGAAAAAACTAAAAGGGAAATATTTGTGGGTGATGCAAGATTACCAATGACCCAAGGATTCTCCTGCATCACCTCTCCCTTTAATCTACCTGCATTATAAATGTTAATAAGCATAGCATATGTAGCACATAGATATTCATTCATTACCAGATTATCTATTCATTGATCCATAATTAAACTAACACACACACACACACACACACACATTTCATATTATTCATAAAACAATGTCCACTGTAGACGTTTAAAATCGCCCTTATATTAATTTAATTAATATTCCCATAGAATTATAATTAATTATAATTAATTATAATTAATTAATTATATTTTTTATATTCTTCTATTTATTTAATTAAATATAATTTACTTTCCTTAGTATTTAAATTTAATTTAAATACTATCCCCTTTAATGTATTAAATTTCATTTATATACATTACCCCTCATTAATCTCCTTTAAATAAAATTTTAAATTTATTTATTCCTTCACATGACTTAAATTCTACTAAACTATAATTAATCTAAATTTTAAATTTGGATTAAGCTAATTTTAACCTAGATCCTACCCTACCTCACATCATTCTCACCAAATAAACCTACTTACTAATTAACTAGGGTTAATTAGGCTAATTTCTTGATTCCTACACCAATTAGTCCTAATTATTTGCTCACACGTGTGAGAAAATTTCCAAAAATACACTTTTCCAAATAATCATTATTTGGTGCCAACAAGGTTTCTTACACCTATGATGACACCCTCTTACACTTTCTAAAAGTGTCTCATTGGTCCAAAACTCTTACACCTCTTACAAGATCCTTCACATGTGTACTTTAAATACACTTTGACCCATCACATCCAAAGTTGCTCACACATGTGTGAGCTAAGTGGGCCTCTTGCATGGATTATGTGTCCCTCATGTGGCACCTATGTGGATGCCACATGAGCTCCACCTCATCCAAGCCCTCTCTCTCCTCCAAAAAAATCTAAAAATAGAGGCCATTGTCAAGAGCAAATCATCTCCCTTTTAGGCATTGTTATCATGCTAGTTTAGTTCTAGATTTCTTTAAGAAATTTAGCATTTTCATAGAAATCTTAGTTCATTTCATGTTTATTTCATTGTTGAATCTAGATATCACATCTTAGGTCTATAATGGAATGAATCTTAGTTAGTCTTTGCATATAAATCTAGATTAGTTTGCATCTTCATCAATGATGGATGGCTTGAGACAAGTTCTTCATACTTGTTCTTGAGTTCTTCATCCATCATTAGTTTGCATTATAATTTCATCCATCCAAATCATAGTGGGGTTAAGTTATTGTGTTGGGAGAACACACCCACAATAATATCTAAGAGCAAATCAACAAGGCACTCTGTGCCCTTGTTTGGCTCATCGGAGGTTGTGGTGTTACTTCTTGTCTTATTTATTTCATTCACTTGAACATGTTAACTCTTTTGAATCTCGCTTTAAATGACTAACCTCTAATGTTTGCATATTCTAGTGATTGTCTTAGACAAGTTACTTTTCATCACATACATCCACTACCAATAAAAAATATATAAAAGTATAAGTTCAAGGTCCATGAGTTTAAGTTCATCATACTGTCCTAAAGAACATAAGAACTATAGCTTATGAACAAACTATCAAGACACCTAGGAACATGACACATAAAATATGACAAAGTGACATAATATCTGAGCCAATAATTGAGCTCATCATTTTCCCCCACTAACCCATTGTTGGTCCTCCAGTAAGAGAAAAGATTCTAACTCTAGCATTGATCAGGTAGTCACTAGTTGATCTCTGCCCCACTCCACAATTTTCTAGATTCTATTAGTATCCCTTCAGTTTCACTAATATCTATCATCTAGACCTTTCTACTGAGAGATCATAGGACAATCCATCCTCTGCATTTCTTATCAAGGGAAATACGAGTATTAGAGGCTGGAAAGTGACTGAAAGCCAATCATCTTCCTTTCTCCTATCCAATTTTATATACCTTAGGCCTCTCTATGCTGCAGCATGATAATTCTGTGGGGCATGAGGTTCACCTTTCTAAAGATCCCTTTCTAACCTACTCCATCTCTAGATGAGATGGGTAATGACTATCTATCCCTCATTCCCATTCATTTATTCATATTTTCTAAATGCTTGTTCCCTCAAGTTTATAATCCTTTCCATGTGCTTTTTCTTATCTATGTGATGCATAATTCTCTACCAATTATAATACAAACCATGAGGTTCCCGTAATTCTAACCTTAATTTTAGTGGAATTTTCTACTCATCTTCTCTACGTGGCCTCTCTTGAGCACCTCAAATGATCTCATTCTAGACCTAGGACATAAATGCCCGTAACTAAATATCTCCAATAATAAAAAAAGGGTTCTAGTAGTATCATTTGGGACAAAAACATTATGTAAATACAAATCACAAATAAGGTTCTTAATGGCTACAAGAAAAGACTCATATGCTTGCACAAACTCTTGATGTATTTCTAGAGAAGGCTTTAAATCTTAAACAATCCTCATAAACTTGAAATTTAGACATTGTTCTTTTAGATACAAGGCATGGACCCTTGGAGGCTCCCTACACTGCATTAACTGTGGGAACAAAGTGGATATTGTGGTCACCTTTTCTTTAAGTGCAACTATTTCATCATTCTTATTTTCAATTTCCCTTTCCTGATTTTCAATAACTCACTGCATCCTAGCTTTCTCAAGTTCCCATTCAGTTTGTAGATACAACATATTCTTAAAGAAATTCAAAGACATTGAATGAAAAGCAAAGGAACTGAGGATTTCTTTCTCAAAGATTATTTCTTTCTTGCCTTCTTTATTTGTAATTGATTCAGGTTTTTTTGTCCATAATACTAGCTATAATTCTCATGGTTCTAGATGCAACAATAATTGTTCCTCTATTTTTTTGCAACAGATATGAGGTCATTAAGGCCATGTGGTCCTAGACCTTCTGTTGACTAATCCTCTTCTTCCTCATATAATTCCTCCCTCTCATCAAACTATTTAGTAGGTGTTCCTAAAGAACCTTCCTCTTGGATTTCATACTCCATAGGAGGATCAACCATCTTCCCAACAGATGTGGATATAGGCTCATTCTCTTCTTTTTGATGGATTTCTTGAGAAAAATCATAGGTTTCTACAAAATACTGACAATTGGCACTTCTCCGTGCTCTATATACTTTTTTCTAAGCCTAGAGCTTCTCCTTTGAGGGATCACCTTAGTAATTGCAGGAAATTTCTTGTTATTTAGTTTTTGTACAAACTTAGCTATAGGAGAAGTGGCTGGAGGTGGTGGATTTGACTTTTTCCTCAACTTGTAACTCAAAGTTATAGATTCATGATCTTCAATCTCTTTAACACACTCATTAGTTTTTCATTTCCCCTTTTCTTCCCTATTAGCTTCCCTAGTCCTTGTAGGTGTCTGAGATGAAGTACTAGCACTAGGGTTTTCTAGAGGGGTTTCTTCATCATTGGTAGCTGATGGTTCTTTTGTTCCATGTTCATGTGACATTGTGGCTGTAGGAGGTTCAGAAGTAGGGGAATCCCTAGCAGATGAGGCTCCCATTGTTACTTTTTAACTTCCCTTAGGAGTATTGATTCTCTACATGATGGGCATATCACTAGGTCGTACATTTTTAATCTAAAACACTCTAACAACTACAAACTCTTCCTAGGTTATCTGGGATACATCTATTAATGACCTCTCTACCAACAATTTAATCAAACCATGATGGGTAAAAAAATGAACCCTACCTCTCTACATTTCCCAAACGGTGATGGTGAGAAGGTTTTAAAGGTAATTTGA
>MU224968.1:7691979-7725066 GCA_018584345.1 Thuja plicata
CTGTAATTATTTCCTCAGTGGCTACCACCTTTATTCCTTTGAATTTTGTTTCACCATTAGAGAATGTTTGTACAAATTGTCATGCAATATCTTCATCATAACCATTAAACTTCAGGAAAGAGTCAAGGGATCCACAATTCCCGAATGGTTCTACACAAACTGGGTCTTGGAGCAACATTGTATGCATAGTAGGTTCATGTATGAAAGGTGGTCCACCCATGGTGTATACCATAATTCTAATTAAATTTCAACAAAAGACAAAAAACCCTTCAAAAGCTCCCAAGAACTAGAAGACCAAGTTTTTGCAATTCAAAAACTCTGTAATTGGTAGCTCAATCATCCCTCAATTCCTTCTACAACCAAGTTCTTCTTCAACATGAACCCTTTGTTATTTCTAAATTTAGGCTCTGCAATTTTGGTAAGATATATAAATATTTCTCATGAAGGTATCAGTTCCAACATTTTGATGGCGACAGGAGAAATTAATTAGTAAGTATTCATAAAAATGCAAAAAAGATTTCAAATTCATCATATGTCACATAAAGATCATTCAAATTTTTGAAGGTTGCATGATTAATGATAACTTAACTCATGATTTGACATTATGGGTTAAGACAAACATGACATAGAGATGACATGTCTAAGACATTCCTCTGTCCCCACTAAAATTTTAACATGTGCCCACACATGTGAATGAAAGAGGATAGGTTGGACAATCAATATGCAATATATATAAATTAAACTAAAATATAATAAAAAAATCTAGCAATAACAAATATAAATGCCTAAATTTTTGGGATGTGACATGAATAATTAATGAAGATCAGCATTGCGCATGCCTTCCAGTAGTCATGTTGGCATCATCCTATATTAGTACAATGGAATAAATCAGTGAGGTGGAGTTTGGATCGAAGCTGGCAGACAAGTGACATGGAATGGTGACAGTTGTTTATTACAAAGAACACATACATCCATGAGATGTGGATTTATTTATTATGATTGCATATATTTGAAAATGTTAAATACGTGATGCAATAGGAAGTCTTCCGACTTATGTTGTAGGAACCTTAGAGGCTTCATAAGATTTTAATTGCTATAGGAACTCCTTGGTTGCAGGTTTGTGATATAATCTGAGTCAATGTCCATTTACCAAGAGTTTGAACCTTATAGGATCTATAGTTGACAACTACACCACACCATTATTGAAGACTTCAATGATCACATATGGCCCTAACCATCTAGTCTACAATTTTACCATGTTATCTTTATATCTAGAGTCATATAGAAAGGCCCAATCTCGAGGGAAAAATTTATTGGTTTTTATATGCTTATCATGCCATATTTTTCTTTATTTTTCACCAACTTAGTTAGCTGTAGGGATGATTTTTTGACTTCATCCAAGGCATTGAGCTGTAGGATTTTGGATTTTTGTGTTGCAGAGATCCATTTCATGCTCTAATGTTGTTCTCAGAGATTTATGCTCAAACTCAATTGGTATGAAAGCTACCTTAACATATAACATTTCAAATGGTGTGAATCCTATGGTTGTTTTCCAAGTGTTTTTGTATGCCCAAACTGCTTCAGAGAGTCTATTTTCCCAATCCTTCCTACGAATGTGCACTATTTTGGTTAGGATTGACTCAAGCTCTCTATTCTTAATTTATGCTTGACCATTGGTTTGTAGATGACAGGGACTTGATTTCCTATGCATGATATTGTACTCATTGTTCAATGTTGTAATTTATATGGATGTTAATTAAGCTCCTTGATCTATGACAAGGTCCCTTAGCACTCCATACCTTGTGAATATCTCTTCATATGTAAACTCTGCAACCTTGTTGTTTCTAGTATGCTTCATAGTTCGTACTTCTACCCATTTGGTTACATAGTCTATGCATACACGGATGTATGAGTCACCATTTTAAGGAAAATCAATGGGTCTAACAAAGTCTAGACCCCATTTATCAAATGGTGTTACTACAACTTTAGGATATAGGGGCATCTCATCAGAATTAGTGGTTCTTCCCATCCTTTTGCATCTATCACATTTCCTAGTATAATTGGATGCATCTTTATGTAAAGTAGACCAGTAATAACATATAGTTAGTATCTTTATTATTGTCCTTTTGGCTACAAAGTGACCCCCACACCGTTCATCATGAAATGCATGAAGGATATCATATGTTTCTATTACAATGGTGAGCAAGAGTGATTGTGACCTTGGTCTCCTTGATTTTCAGTGCAACAGTGGTTAGTGACATGGCTTAACTACCTCCTTTGTCTTCTATATGTCTAGTGGTCATATCGGGCATTAACAGGTTGACCTTTTGGTGCAATGACAACTGGTAGTTGTAACAAGTGGCATCAGAGTTTGATCATTGGTTAGAACCCCACACTTGCTTTGGGGGGATTTTTAGAATTGTAAGAAAGTCTGATTGTTCCCTTGGTCTCCTTGGTTATTCACCATAGCACTATTTTATGACATGGCTTAACCACCTCCTATGTCTTTTATAAATCTAGTTGTTGTATCGGGCATTAAAAATATTTCTCAAGTACCTGTCCAATCTAGAATACCAGATCTAGGGGCATGCTTCAATCCATACAATGATTTCTACAATTTAGAAACCATATATCCTTCATCGATTAGTGGAAATCCATCAGCTTTCTTAATGTAAACATCTTCCTCTAACACACTATTCAAGAATGCAGGCTTGACATCCATTTGATAGACTTTGAAATTCTTGTAAGATGCATATGCAAGTAGTAATCTACAAAATTCAATTCTAGCTACATGGGAGAAGGTATCTTGAAAATAAATACCTTCCATTTGTGAATACCATTTGTATACTAGTCTAGCTTTTTTTTAACCACTTTTCCATCTTCATTCAACTTGTTTCTAAATACCCTCTTAGTTCTGATCACATTCTTGTTCACAGGTCTTGGAACAAGAATCAAGGTCTTGTTCTGTTCAATCTGATCAATTTCTACCTTCATATAATTTATCCAACTCTCATCATTATAGGCTTCTTTCACATCTTTAGGTTCAAATTTAGATAGTAAACATGTTTTATCTTTAGCAATTCTTCCTCTAGTTTGAACACCTCTATTCTTGTCACCAATAATAGAATTTTCAGAATGATTAATATTTACATACCATGGAACCTTCAAAATATTATTTATAGAAGAACCTTTAGTTTCAATATCATCCTCATTAGCCATAGGTTCAACATATACATTCAATTCATTCTAATCATGATCTTGATTCTGTACTTCCACAATCTAATTGTTCTCTTCAACTATGTCATACCCGCAAGTTCTTTATTATCTCTACACATTCTCATCTACTCTAACATTTTCACTTTCAAAAATATTCTTTAGTCTATAAGTTATAAAATTTATATGCTTTTCTCTTAGTATAATATCCAAGAAAGATTCCTTCATCATTTCTAGGATCAAATTTTCCAATATCCTCATCTCACTTGATATAGCATTTATTTCCAAAAAAATTAAAGTTTATCACTATAGGAATAGGACCATACCAAAGTTCATAAGGCTTACTAGTTCCTTTCTTTATCTTCACTCGGTTCAAGGTATAAAAAAAAGTGCTCATGAATTCTCTCATGTAGATCTGCAGAACATTTCCTTCAATTATCATAGTCCTAGCTATGTCTAGGATAGTTCTATTCCTTCGCTCTACAACACCATTCTGCTGTGGGTTTCACGGAGCATAAGTCTACCTCTTAATCCCATGTTCTTCACAATAAGAATAAAATTCACCAGATGTAAATTCTCCTCGCCTTTCCAATCTTAGGCACTTCAATCTTTGTCCAGACTCTGTTTCAACCATCATCTTGAATATCTAAAATTTATGAAAAGCTTCTATTTTTTCTCTAAAAAATGTAACCCACATCATCCTTGAAGAGTCATCAATGAATAGCATAAAATATCTGTCACCATAATAGCTTCTTTTCTTTTGAGGACCACAAAAATATGTATGTACCAAATCTAGCAATCCATTTGAAGTATATGTCTATCTCTTAATAGTAGATCTAGTCAGTTTTACCAATTGACATTCTTTGCAAAAATTGTTAGGCTTCATCAGGAAAATATTTTACAACATTAGTAGTGATAACCTTTACCATATTATCAAAGTTTACATGAAAAAATCTTCTATGCCACAACCAACTATAATCAACCTTTGTAATCAAACATTTGTTCTCAACAATTTTTAAATGAAATACATTACGAGCTGTCTATGTACCTGATGCAATCAACTTTCCATTGCTTCCAATGATTTTGCACATGTTGGAAGCTATAATTGAAAAAATTAACATATTTCCATTGATGTCAAAACTTAAACTAGTAATACATTTTCTATCTTGTAAAGTGCCATATCAATTGATTGATGAAGAAGATTTGAAAAGAGGAGATAACAAGAAGACTTGGTGAAATGGTTGAGTCATGTGAAACTACAATGGGTACTTGATGAGATTGTACCTTGGAAAGGTAATATGTTTTTAATATTTAACACCAAGTGAATATTGGAAGACTAAAAGATTATTCTTGACCAAGAAAAAGAGCAGAAGATTAAGGAACTTAAGTTTAAGCAGTTTGTGGTGATTGATGCAAGTGTTGACCGAGAGCCAGTACATGCCAAGAAAATTCAATGTTGAACGAGCATCAACATTTACCGAGCATCAGTAATTACCAAGTTATCTAGTGATGATCGGGTGGAAGAACATAGTGATGACCGAGTGTCAGTATTTTGATAGTTTGAGAAAGATTTGAGATCCTAGCCAACATAGTTGAATTCTTGAGATATGTAAAGTGTATTTAAGATAAGGATGATCATTCTGGAGAATTAAATGAGCATTTAATATATGTTTAACCATTTTTATGTCTGGATTCAAGGAGTTTTAAGATGTATTCTACAAGGTAGAAGGAGAATGAAATGTTGGAAAGATTCATTGGATCTGACCAAACTCTAAGATCTACGGTAATGATTAAGTGGTAAATGATATAGCTACCTAATCAGAGAGGTAAAAGATTAACCTAATTGCAAGTTATGTTTGTGGAGGTTGATTCAGTTGATTGGAAAATCTAAGAAGGTAGAGAAGGCCGAGAAGAGAAGTAGAGGACTACACATTAGTGATTCCTTGACAAATTTTCAAGTAGATCTAAGAGATAGAGATGACAATGGAGGCTAGTCAGTGAATTAACATTTAAGCTAAGTGGATCTATATTTGCAAAGTGAGTTGTATGTTTCAAATCAAAATCTACTATTAATTTCTAACCATTGTATCAGTCAAAATCCTTTTAACATAGATTTCAGAAGGTAAAAAGAATATAAGGACAAAGGGAAGAAATCTTGTTATATTGCTGAAGATGAAACTGATAGTGAATCTGATAAATCTGATGACAATGATATAGAAGTTGTTTATGTTTCTATGAAAGATGATTCTTATGAAGATGAGAAAACTTCATTTATTTCATATATGAGTAGAGGTGATAGATGGATAATTGATAATGGTTTCTCACATCACATGACTGGTGATAAAAGTAAGTTTGAAACCTTAAATCATTGCAAAGGTAGTAGTGTTAAGTTTGGTAATGATACACCATGTCTTGTGAAAGGGAAAGGATTAATAAAATTGACTAATAAGATCACATGTGACAATTATTATTGGGTTGAAGGACTTAATTGTAACTTTTTGAGTGTTTCCCAGTTGAACACTTCTGGATACCGAGTTGAATTCCATCACAAAAGGCTAAAATATTTGATGCTAGTGGTGAACTAATTGGAAGTGGAGAAAAAACGAGAGGTATTTTTTTCTATCTAGATCTATCCAATGAGACATGTTTGTTTGCACAATATGATGATGTATGGTTATGACATAAAAGGTTGTGTCATGTGAACTTTGACAATTTGGTAAGCATTAGTAAGATGAAAAGAGTAAGAGGGTTACCAAGATTGAAGAAACTTGATAATGTAATGTGTAAGCAATGTTAGTTGGGCAAAATGACAAAGTCTAGTTTCAAGAGAAAAACCTATACTTTTGATGATGTTTTGGAATTGGTTCATACTAACCTTTGTGGACCTATTAGTGTGCAAAGCTACCGCGGTGATAAATATTTTATTCTGTTTATTGATGATTACTCTAGAATGATGACTATGATGTTTCTCAAAGAAAAATCTGATGCCTTTAAGTTGTATAAGTGGCATTTGGCAAAATTTGAAAAAGGGACAGTTAAGAGCTTGAGATGTCTGAGATCTGACAGAGGAGGAAAGTTTATATCTAATGATTTTAACTTATTTTGTAATGATAGAGGAATCAAAAGACATAAGTATGCTCGAAGAACCCCCCCACAGAATAGCATAGTTGAAAGAAGGAATAGATGAATAATGGATTGTGCTAGAACACTGATGATAGAGAAAAATGTTGCACAAAAATACTAGAGAGAAGCTGTAAGTAAAGTAGTCTATACCATGAACTGAGTACAATTCAAGAAAGGTACTGATGTTACACCTTATGAATTATGGTATGGTTGTGCACCTAATGTAAAATACTTTAAAGTTTTTGGAAGAAAATTTTATATACTGAAGGACAATGGAAATGGAAACCTTGATGCTAAGAGTGATGAAGGCATATTCCTAGGTTATTCCACTAAGAGATAAGTGTATAAGTGTTTAAATTCTAACACTAACAAAGTTGTGGAAAGTGAAAATGTTAGAATTGATGAATATGCAAAAAAGAATGAAGTTGAATGCAATCAAGAACCTGAAGATTACAGATATTTTGTATACATGAACGAAGGAGAGCCCAATAATTTACCTGAATAAAAAAAAGAAGCTATCAAGCAACAAAATGATGTTTCCGAGCAACAACAAGAAAATGCTGAGTCACAGAAAGACGTTGCCAAGCATTAGGAGGAAACTGCCAAGCAATCTGAAGAGGAAGAAAAGACACAAAATGAACCTGAAGAGAATTTTCAAGATGAATACGAAGAACAAGAAGAAGAAGAAAGGAGACCAGAGTCTACACTAGCTAAATATGTAAGAAGACATCATAAACCAGATCAAATCATTGTAGATAAATATTCAAAGGTCATGACAAGAAGTAAACTAAAAAATTAGAAATGTTTATTTTGTGAATTTGAGCCCAAATCAATGAAAGATGCTTTGGAAAATGAAGATTGGATACAGGCCATGAATGAAAAAATTGAGAAAATAGAGAAGAAAAAAACTTGGACACTCGTACCTAGATCAAAGGACAAGAATGTTATTAGAACCAAGTGGGTACTTAGAAATAAGCTGAATGAGCGTGGAGAAGTCATAAGAAACAAGGCTAGACTGGTATGTAAAGGTGATGCACAATAAGAAGGAATTGACTATGGTGAGATGTTTTCCCCATTTGATAGATTGGAAGGAGTTAGAACTCTACTAGCTTATGCAGCTTACAAAGATTTCAAAGTATATCAAATGGATGTTAAGTCAACATTTCTAATTGGAATACTAGAAGAAGATGTATACATTGAAAAAGCTGAAGGATTTGTTGATTCAAGAAATATGTATATGGTTTGTAAGCTACATAAAGTGTTGTATGGATTGAAGCAAGCCCTAGAGCATGGTATGAGAGATTACACAATTACTTAGTCAAAATTGGTTTTACAAGGAAAAATGAAAACAATAATCTGTACTTGAAGACTGAACAAGGTAAAGGGATATTGTTAGCTGAAATATTTGTTGATGATATCATATTTGGAGGACAAGATGCTTTATGCTAAACATTTTCAAATGAGATGCAAACTAAATTTGAGATGTCTATGTTTGGAGAGATCAAATGTTTTGTTGGTTTGAAAGTATATCAGATGAATAAAGTTATCTACATTACTCAATCTAAATATATCAAGGAGATACTAAAAAAATTTGGTATGGAGGACTCTAGACCAATAAGTAAACCCATGGCTACTGGAAAAAACTATCAAAGACCGATGAGATAGTTGAAGTCAATCAAACCTTGTACATGTCAATGATTGGGAAGCTATAATATGTTGTTTACTCTAGACTAGATATTGCATTAGCAGTTGGGATTGTTTCAATATTTTCTGCAAATCCTAAAGATAGTCACTTGATGGCAGTGAAAAGGATACTTAGATATCTGAAGGGAACAAATGACTATAGATTATATTATAATAAGAATGAGAAGTTTGAATTGAAAGTTTATACAGATGCAGATTGGGCAGGAAATGTTGACAATAGAAAGAGTACAAGTGGTGGTGCATTCTTTCTAGGAAAGAGATTAGTATCTTGGACAAGAAAGAAACATAATAGTATTTATCAATCTACAACAGAAGCTGTATATGTTGCAGCAACAATTAATTGTTCAAACATAGTGTGGATCAAGCAATTGTTGAAATGTATGAATGAAGAAAATACTAAACCAGTTGTTATTTTCTATGATAACACAGGTGCTATCAATATATCAATGAATCCTATGATGTACACAAATACCAAGCATATTTCTATCAAGTAATGTTACTTGAGAGAGTTAGTTCAAGACAAAGAAGTGAGATTGGAATATGTGAATACAAAGGAAGAGTTAGAAGATATATTTACTAAAGCGTTACCTAAGGATGCACATGAGTATCTGAGAGGTAAATTAGGGGTGATTCCCCTAGCTGAGACTAACTAGGATCACATGGAGTGATTGCATCAAATGTATTACCCATAATATCTGACAAATTGATGCAAGGAGGTCACACTTTAGGAGTTGCCTAAATCTATGGAGAGTAAAGCATAAGAAGTTGATCAGTCATAAGAAATATGACAGAGGAATTATAGAGTTCAAAAAGCTGGCACAGATATATCTACATGGTGAAGATGTATGCCTTTGGAATTGTTGTCAAAGAGGGAGAAATCAGTGAGAAAACAAAGAGGGAGATAATACTATGAGGGAGATATTTAGTGAGAAGAAACAGAGGGAGATAAGATACAGAGAGAAATATATCCAAGAGGGAGATGATATTTGTATTGGAGAGAATCATAATGAAGTGAAGGACATTAACAAAAATCTGTTAAGAGAGAAGATAATTTTTTGGACTATTTGGTAACCTTTCATGTTTTGTTTGCAAGTAGTGTTTTCCATAAATGCCAAAGAGGGATATTTTTGAAAGCTACAATTGAAACAATTTTTATATTACCATTAATGTCAAACCTTAACTGGTAAGACAATTTCTATCTTGTAAAGTTCCATATCAATTGATTGATGAAGAATATTTGAAAATAGGAGATAACAAGAAGACTTAGTGAAATGGTTGAGTTATGTGAGACTACAGTGGGTACTTGATGAGATTTCACCTTGGAAAGGTATTAAGTTATTTATCTTTAACACCAAGTGAAGATCAGAAGAATACAAACTTAGTCTTGATTGAGCAAAAGAGCAGAAGATCAAGGAACTTAAGTTTAAGCAGTTTGTGCCGAGTGATGCGAGTGTTGACAGAGCGCTAGTACATGTTGAGAAAATTTAGTGTTGACCAAGCATAAACATTTATTGAGCATCAGTAATTACAGAGTTATCTAGTGATGACCAAGTGGAAGAACACAGTGATGACTGAGTGTTAGTATTTTTACAGTTTGAGAAAGATTTGAGATCCCAGCCGACAAAGTTGAATTCTTGGGATATGTAAAGTGTATTTATGATAAGGATGATAATTGTGGAGAATTAAATGAGAATTTAATATATGTTTAACCATTTTTATTTCTAGATTCAAGAAGGAGCTTTAAGATGTATTCTACAAG
This sequence comes from Thuja plicata, assembly GCA_018584345.1. Lineage (NCBI taxonomy): Eukaryota > Viridiplantae > Streptophyta > Pinopsida > Cupressales > Cupressaceae > Thuja > Thuja plicata. The sequence continues at coordinate 7,701,779 of MU224968.1, forward strand.
GTAGAAGGAGAAAGAAATGTTGGAAAGATTCATTGGATCTGACCAAACCCTAAGATATATGGTGATGATTAAGAACAAAAAGATCAGGCTACCTAATCAAAGAGGTATCAGATTAACCTAATTGTAGGTTATGTTTGTGGAGGTTGATTCAGTTGATTGGAAAATCTAAGAAGAATGTAGAGAATGATAAGAAGAGCAGTATAGGACTGCATAGTGGTGATTGCTTGATGGATTTCCAAGAAAACCTGAGAGATAGAGATGACAATGGAGGCCACTCAGTGAATTAGCATTTAAGCTAAGTGGATTAGTATTTGGAAATTTATTTGTATGTTTCAGATCAAAATCTACTGTTAGTTTCTAACCATTGTATCAATCAAAATCCTTTTACCAAGGTTGACCTAACAGTCATATTGTAAATCCTTTAATCAAGGTGAAATTATAATGGAATGATCTAAGTCCTCTAACAAGGCTCACTTTTAGTAGGGTGATTAAATCCTTTAACAAGGTCACATTTAACGGTGTGCATTGTAACCTTTAATAGGGTTGGCTCCTCATAGAGCTCACTTTAGAAGAGTGAAAATTTGGTAGCATGTTACTGGTGGTTTTTCCCATATTAGGTTTCCACATTAAATCTTGGTGTCATACTCGTGTGAATTTTATATGATGTGTTTTATTTTTAAGAGTTTTACATTCTGCAAGTTGATTACTTTAGGACTATGAATTGCAAGTTTATGTTACTGATTATATGTTATAGAGACCGAGTAGATTGTTGAGTAGATCTAGGTTCATTGAAATGTTTGAAAATTCAATTGGTAGTTTTGGACCTAAGGATAACTGATTCACCCCCCTCTTAGTTATTCTAAATCATTCTAACAACACACTCCTATTAATTCCAATTTGTATCCCTTGTCCAGTAGCTTTCCAACACTCAACAATTTATGGCTTAATCCTTGAACATACAAAACATCATAAACACTATTTAACCATCAAGAGTAACAAATCCTTTTCCCATTATCAAGAAAGGCAGATTGTTCTCGAACCTAAAAACACCACCATCATAGTCTTCAAGCTTCACAAACTTATTTTTATCACCATTCATATGATGTGAACATCCACTATCAATGAATCATTCATATCTTTTAACAACATATGAAACTAATGGTTTCTCTTCCTTAGGATTATCTTCTTTAATAACAATAAACACAATCTCTTCATCACTAGCACTAGATTCATCATCAGTCACACCTTCTTCAGAAACATAAAAACTTCTATGTTCCTAAGGATGAAATTTATTAGATATGATCTTAGATTCCTTTGAGAATTTATTCAGACATCTAGATGAAATATGACCAATCTTAAATTACCAAAAAACATTTCAAAGATAGCTTTCCTTCATAATTAATAGAACCTTTAGGAAATATTCTTGTAATCAAGGCTTCAAGTTCACCGATCTTTCTTTCCTCTTCCGTGATCTCTTCCCATTTCTTAGCATAGTAACTATCTTTTATTACTCTATAATATTTATCTCCCTAGTCATGATTAGTCACACTAGATTTGAATGCAGTTTCAACCTACAAAAGTTCCTTAGCAAGAGAGGTCATCTCATAAGCACATAGTCTTCCCATCAGGGCTTCTCTTGTAATGTCTTTCACAATCATAACTTCTTTAGTAGATGCAACTTTCTCACTATAACACACAAGCAATGATCTCAAAATTTTGTATATGTCTTGATTATCTTCTAGGTTACCACCAACACATATGATTGAACTACCCAGATCGTTCACTCTCTGAATATAGGATGAGATAGTTTTTCTTTCACTCCTCTTCATATCTTCATTATTTGCTTTCAAACCCTGCAACTTAGCTTTATTTACCTACTTGTCACCTTCATAAATAGTTTCTAGTTTAGTCCATACCTCATGCGTTGTCCTCAAGCCATAGATGTGAGAATATTTTGTATTTTAAAATGCACTGATCAAAGCTTCCTTTACAATCATAATTTCCTTGAACTTTTTCTTCTCATCAATAGTAGCCTGAGTCAGATCGTTAGGAATATGATAATTTTTCTTTGTGATATCCCAATATTCATCTCCCATACATATCACATAAGTAGTCATTTGATCCTTCCATATCATGTAGTTGGTTCAATCAAACTTTAGATTGTCTTTCTTAATGCTTTCCATATCAGATCTCCTTCAAGCGATCAATCTTCTTCAAAAGGACTTATCTTTCATACCAAAACATTAGGCCAAAGAAGAAAATCACAACTGAGAGGAGGGGGTCAATCAGTTTCCTCACTCTTATTAAATTTAAAATAATTAAACAACTTATAGATCTGAAAGATAAATATTAATGCAAGATCCACAATGCACAACTCACAACACCAGATTTGTTCACAAGGAAACCCGGTTAAAGGAAAACCCTGGTGGGAGTCAAACCCACAAGATAGATGTACTATGCTAAAAGTACTACCCAATTAAGAGAAAATATGAACAAAGAAGAATGCACTTGTATCCACAGGCCCACTACCTAGAACACACTACTCATGATACAATGATCTAGCCCTTAGTCAGACTCAATGATCAATCTTTGATAATACTTACAAAGGGTGGACAAAAAATCCAATACAACCAAACTAACTTACAACATATGCAATACCAATACAGTTCCAATGTAGTACAATTTATGCCTTAGTTGCAAAATATAAACATCTCTTTCTTCTCTATCCACCACACACATCACAATCACAAATGATTTCCCATTTATACATATTATAATTAATAATCAACAAGGTCGACCAAGACCTATACAAAAACATGATATGAATAATAAGATCAAACACCAATGTGATCAAAATCAAGTCAGATAGGAATTAGATAGGACACAAAACATCACCCACAAACACACAACAACTTCGCCTAATCTATGCCACAAATTTCAACATGTTACTTCATCAAGTTGACTAAGATCTAAATGAATAAACACCAACACACTCAACAAATATCCAAATCCAATCACCATGAATCATCAAAATGGACATAACACAATTCAAGAACACCAACAAGCAACATGAATAACTTCTCAAACCTCCATACTATCTCAACCTCAAAATCTAGACTCATATCTTTATTGTTCATCATTAACACTGAACACTGAACTCTATCACACTAGAAAGAGAGCTTGCCAAAATACGAGTCATGAACAACACTAGCTTAGGAAACAAAATTAAGTCCTAAAGAATCCACCAAATTCACATCTACTGAATCAACCACACTGATCCATACTAAAGAAAAAACTCAACCAAAGAAACATCCTAAACAACAGGAACAATGAAATATAAACATCTTAATAGACCAATCAAAGCTTACTCAACAAACTAGCGAACCTTTATAGGGAAGCTACAGACATATCTAAACCATGACTTATGATCGTAGCACAAGAAATACAACATATCACTTGAACAACTAAAATCATCTCTACTGAAAAAAATAGATTGTCTGCAATAGAAATAGTATGTTGAAATTAATGATAAAACATAAATGTCAGCACACATCAATCTCTAACATGCTCAAAAATATTCTAACAATGTCCCCCTTTGGCATTGATGGCAACATATGAATTGAAAAATTGATCAATGCACAAAGACACTAAGAGATAAAATATCCATATGATCACTCTGAATAGCCAGCTTCAAAACTCTCAACACAACCTATTTTTCACACAATCTTCTCCAATTTTGACATCAATAGAAAAATACTAAATAAGTGAACTCGCCTCAAAAGGCTGTTGAAACTTTAAATCATCCATCCATAAGATCCTGAATACTTCTCCCCCTAACGATTAGTCCCCAACTCATCAATCTAGAGAATAATATTCTAATAATGTTATGGACTGATGTCATTGTAAGGAAACTCAGGTGCGGAAAGAACTTCCTACACTAATCTCCAAAGGAAAGTATTGTGCAAATTCTTTTAAATCCTTACAATTTCAGATTCGTTAACTACTTTAACAAAGATATTGCAGCCATATACCATGCATACAGAAAATAGAGAATGACACAATGATTTACCCTGGGGAAAACCTTTCGGTAAAAAACCCCAACACTCCAAAACCTGCACAATGTATTATCTTTAGCACAACGGTTACAACACACTTGCAATGCAAGTTCTTTCAGTAGACAATCGACCCAAAAAGACAAATCCAGTAGCACCAGATCATACCAACAATATGCTCTTTTTTCTATATCTTTTTGCAACCCTAAAAATGCTTATATCATGCACTTTCCTTTTTAGGGAAACTTCCAAAGATAACCATATTAGGGTTTTACCATTCTCTGAGAAAATAGGAACCCAAACCCCATGATTGTGGAAGAGTGTATAGTACTCAACTTTATTAGTTGCCACATGTCATTGCATGTCTTCACCCCTCATTGAATCTTCTAGAAATAGCTCTTACATGTCATAGGAATCCGTCATAACCATTTCAACCATGATCCCCTTACACACAATTCAAGATGCCGACACATCAAGTGGAGTGACACATCAACATGCCAACTAGACATGTACACTCACACTTAATTACATTATTTGCAAGAAATACATTTTAAAAAACAAATAATAAGAATAGGAATTATCCAAGGTTGAGACAACTTATTCTTAACAGTCATCCTTAGCACCATTATCTTTGATTAGGAGGGGCTATCACCCCAAGCATATCCATGAGATAATCAAATGTATCCTTGGAAAAGGCTTTGTAAAGATATTAACAATCTATTTTGTAGTAGATACATACTCCAATCTTACTTACTTTTCACTAACTCTATCCCTCAAAAAATGATACTTAATAGAAATATGCTCTCTTTGAATGTTGCATAGGTTCTTTGAAATATTTGTAGCGCTTGAGTTATCACAGTAAATAAGAATAAGTTCATCAATTTTTATCCTCAAATCTTTCAACATTTGCTTCATCCAGCTAACTTGAGTACAATTAATAGTAGAAAACATATACTCAGCCGCAACAGTAGATTGTGAAATACACTCAAGTTCTTCTTACTTGTCCAAGAGATTAGTCTCTTACCCAAGAAGAAAACAACACCACTTGTACTTTTCATGTCATCAACATTTCCAGGAAAATCTGCATCTGAATATGCATAGAGTATAAAATCATTGTCCTTACTGTACCACAAGCCATAGTAAACTGTTCCCTTCAAATATCTGAATATTATTTTAGCAACAACAACATGTGATTCCTTCATAAAATTTTACCTTCAAGATGATGTTTGAAACATAGTCTAGATAGAGATTGAAGTGCCTAAGATCACACAGAGGAGGAGAATTTACATCTGGTGAATTTTATGCTTATTGTGAAGAACATGGAATTAAGAGGTATACTTCTACTCCACGAACCCTGCAACAAAATGGTGTTGTAGGGAAAAGGCAAAAAAATATCCTAGACTGAAGACATTATATTTTTCCATTAGTATATGCAAGGAAAAACATGATCAACACCATCGGTTTATACTACACTAACAGACAGGGCACAACACTACCCAATGCCAAGGTTACTGATACTGCCAAGTACAAAGCATCCCAACAAACACTATTTAGAGTTACCCGATGACAAAAAGGATAAAGGAACCTAATGAGTAACCAATAGTGCAACCTGATGAAATAGTCAAGAGTGGAGCCCTACAGATGAAGGGAACCTAACAATCAATTCAATGAAGAAACACCGAAAGACTTTCAGTTCACACTGAAGATCAAGGACTGACAGTCAGTTACATCCTGCAAAAAGTAGATCTGACTTTCCATGTCAAATAAATCACTAAAGTTTTATATTTAGCTTCTTGATTTGTTTTAAATCCATTACATGTAGAGAAAGCAATGTAATTATTATTGTTTTTATCAGTTTAATTGTTTTAAAACATACAAACTAAAGGATCAAGGTCAAGTTGTATACCTTGGATCAAGAGTTAACATTTTAATGCGTGAATCTAAAATAGGTCAAATACTTGTATAAATAGATTCTCAATCAATTGTGAACATGTTGTTCAATGATGATTGTAGCCACTGAGAACATCTAAGGATCAGACAAGAGAATTCATGCAACAAAACAGACAAAGATCAAATCAGTTGTCAAGAAAAGAACACAGGCTATTGATGAGAAGGAAAAGGTATTAATTAATCACTATAGGTGATATTCATATACTGTGAGATTTAGTGGATCTATAATCAGAAATTATAGATTGCATACAGTCAAGTCAAACATATTTTAGACATTCTAACAAGTGGGGTACACTTAAGAAATCCTTTCAAGGAAGGTGGACTTAATAGTCCTACTGTAAATCTCTTAACCGAGTGCACACTTCATTAGTGTTTCTAAAATCTCTTAGGAGAGTAGATCCTAACAGGTCTCCACATTAATACTCTTAATAGGGTAGATCATTAGAAGTGATCAATTGTAAGCCTTTACCAGCTCCCTTCCATTCTACAGATAGTGATGTTTTGTGGGTGCCATCCCCACCCTAGTTCTTACTTCCTAATAGGAGTTTTCTGCGATATCATATCTTGTGTTATATGTTTATTACTTTCATGAATGTTTATATGAATTTTGCATATAATAAGTTTATGAATTAATACTACATGCATAAGAAAGAACATCAGATATGGTTGGTAATACATTAAAGATTGATTGTACTAAAGATGAAAGGTGAAAAGTGTTAAAAGTTTTAGAAGTACTGATTCACCCCTCCCCTCTCAGTACTACTTCCCATTAATCCTGACAATTGGTATCAGAGCTAAGTCTCTTCTTGGAAAGCTTAAAGTCTTAAGAGAAAATGTCATACAATGGAGAAGTACAAACTTGATAAAAATATTGAGAATAAAAATCTTGAAATTCAGATATTCTATGAATAGTATAAAGAAGCTAGAATCAGTATGAGACAGCTGCTAGATGAAAGAAAGAATATGGCTTCTCTCTATAATGAGACAGATTATCAAGAAGAAAAGATTCTAGATTTCTTTGAGTCTTCAGGATCAAATACAAGCAAGGCATCAGATACATCAGAAGAAAGCATCACAAGCCTAACTGAGATCAATCTACATCAGGCTGGACAAGTAAAATATCTACAAATCGGTCAAGAGACACAAATGGTAAGAATGATTGATGTCATGGACAATGCAAGGCAAGATGAACAAGAAATAACTCTAGCTATTATTGATAGAAGAAAGATCATAGACAAGCTACAAGAAAAGGAGTTTGAGATACAAATACTTATAGAGCATCACCATGAGGTAACTAATCAGATTCTTCTTATGAGTCAAGAAGCAAATAGAATGAATGTGGAACTCATTGAAAGAATACAGATTATCGGTGAAATAAGAGAAGAGAATGAGAAACTAAAGCATGAGGCTAGAATTCAACAACAACATAATGACATGATTAAGAGAGAAGAATAGGGTACAAAAAGGATGGATGAATTCTTGAATGCACAAAGAAGACCCAACACCAACATTGGACAAGGGTACACGGAGCATGGAGAGTCATTAAATGAAGTTGATCCAAAAGATCCCTACACCAATCCTAGACCAAGAAAGATGACATGCAATCACTGTGGAAAGAAAGGCCACACTTCAAATGTCTCTAGGAGCAAAGAAAAAGGTATTCCTAAATCCACATTTACATTCATTGGATATTGTTATAATTGCACCAAGAAAGGACATAAAGCACATGAATGTAAATCAAAGGTGAAAGAACCAAAGAAGGAAACCTATATGAATATGTATTATCCCACCTGAAAAATGCATGGGCACACATCTCTGCAATGCAAGAAGAAGAAAATAGAAGCATGGAAACCCAAAAATCAAGAAAATGCATATAAACCGAGAAGAGTAGGTAATTCATATGTTTGGGACTACAATATATGGATAAACTAAACAACATGTGGTAGATATGGTCACATAGCTTTAAACTACATGAGAACATGGACCAAAAGTTCTAGAGCCTGGACCAACCTGGGAATGGCATATTTTCACTGTCATAAGGTTGGACATATAAAGAAGGACTGCAGAGACCAAATAACAGAAACCACCACTTTTGCAAATGGTAACACCATTGAAGGCATCAAGAAAATGAGAAAGAAAATTTGGAGGAAAGCTTCAACCACTGAAGAAGCTAGACCAAGAAATGCAGTAGGTGACACCTCATCCCATGGATCTGGTGACATCACCACCCCTGCCTAAAGATGAACAAGTATAGAACTGCACTACACCAAGTCATATTTTGCATCATTTCCATTATACAAATTGATAGATAATCAAATATGCATGAATAAAGATGCATATTATGTTACTTGTTACAATTCTGAGAAATCAATCCCGCCGGTAAACACATACCAAAAATCATCAGTGAATATAAAGGATGAGTTGTTTACACTTACCAAGAATTATCGGTCAACACATAAAATGGCTAAATTGCTAATATAACCCAACACCCGTCGGTAAAGAAGCAAAGTTATAAAGTTGTCTTGGCATAACACTGATATCCGTCGGTGAAAGAAACAATCTTAACAACCATCCCAATCATCCTGTCAACACCGAGAATGTTATTTAAGAGTCTTCCTGATGAACTCCATCTTAATGACCCGACAAGTTGTTGAGCATTTATGATAGACTTAGGGAAAAAGTCTATAAATAATCGACGGGAGCACTTCATTATGCACACATGATTTGAGAAGAAAGAGCACAACAAAAAGAGAGCGACAAGAGAGCATTTAGTAGAGAGACCTTGACTTGATCCAACATACTCCAAACAGATCACTCACCAGACACACGGATCAAAGTAAGTATCAAAAATACTGAAGAACTCTATTATCATTTTCAAAAAATCCCTAAATTCAAAATACGATGGAAACCACTTCTAGAATAGTGAAATTGAAGAATGATAAGAAGAGTTCGGTTAAGCTGATAAAGAACAGAACTTGTGTGGAACCTAAGTATAAGATATGCCCAGAGATTGCATCACAACCCGATGATTTTGGCACATTTTCAAAAATTCCACCTAGGGTTTTGCTGATAGAAGACGTGAGGTCCTACATTCACTGCAAGATCGTTGAGATAGGTGATCGGTAGATAGATCAAGCTTACAAGAAGCTATGTGATGAACAAGGAAACCTAAAAGAAGAACACAAGCATCTGCAAGTAAAAGGGATAACTAATGCCCTATATTTCCTAAGGGTTTTCAAAACCAAGTGGATTAGGTTAGTTTTGAGTAGAATGCATGACCAGAAGTTATGGTTGGATGAACCCAAGTAGATCACAAAGGATGTGTTACATGTTGTAACTAGTTACCCCATAACTGACAAACCTAAGGCACACAAGCATCCCTCTTGGTCAAAAGTTGAAAAACTCACCAATATTGTGTGGGATAATAGAGGACTCAAGGTGAACATCATCACTGATGAGGAACTGAGGTTCGGTGCATGTGTGATAGGCTACAAAATCTTCCAAGAAAGTAGGCTAAACAACATAGCATCAACAACAGTAAGCAAAACTTACAAGATAGTAATGAAGGGAATACAGATTTATCTATGTGAGATCCCGTGGAAGCAACTTGATGAAAATATGACAATAATCAGGTATGCAAAGAATAACACATGTAAGTTCAGTTCACTCATCATGTCTATATTCTTTTATTTTCAAGAACAATTTCCTTCAGTTGGCAAAGTGAAATGGGACACTACCAAGCCAGTCACATTGCAGATTAGTGACCTTATCAAGTCACTAGGTGATAATTTTGATTCAGTGATGGCTGAATAGTTCCTTGACTTCAAGGAAAAGATGATGGAAAGAGTGAGAATCCCTGAACAGTTGATTGAGAAACATAGGGATGAAATATGTTTCATGGTGGATACATATTTTACTCATATTAAACTAGTTGTACCAAGGACAGCCTGGTTAGCACCTCTTGACTATGAGATTAACATAGATCAAGAAACCAATTCAATTGATGCATTGATAAATGAGCCACTTGATAGTAAACAACCAAGATTTGGAACTTATGAAGAGGCCAAGTCTAAGATAAAAATAGGCCTAGTCATCAAGAATACTGTCAACAAGAAGAACAAAATGGTAAAGAATCTTGAAAAGATTTTGTTAGTCAATGAGGAAGAAAAAGAACAAACAGAGGAAACCAAGGAACAAGGTACCATCAATGAAGAGAAACATGAGGAAGAATCAGATTCTAAGGCCACTGAATCTAACACACCTCCACCTCCTATAAAGAAACCAAGAACCATAGCGGCTCAGAGAACAAGAAGTAAAACTATGAAAGCCACTACACCTCTCAAGAAAGGTCAAGTGAGGACCTATAAGAGGAAGCAACAAACATAAAAGAAAACTATGAAACAAAAACCTACAAAAATGAGGAAAATACTGGTCAGGACCAAAGCTAACATAGAAGATTCCAAAGAGGATGAGCCTAATGTAAAGAAGAAAAGCTCAGCCCCTAGAACAATGGATGAAATTTCTAATTCAATTGCTACAACCGGTACAATGACTGATAGGAAAATCAGATAGTGGGAAAAGTTGGAGCCATAGGACCAACACAAAATACAAGATGCAATAATCAGGGCAATGGTCAAGTTCAAATATGTACCAATAGAATTTATAGGCCAAATACCCAAAGAATTGGGTGACAGAATTTCACAACAATGGTCATATGCTTTACACACAGAAAAGGATGCAAGGGAGAGGGTACTTGTCACACTCATGCCTCCCGAATCAAAGATGGAAGAGATCAACGAAATAATTAAAAAGCACTCAAGTAAATTTGTAGAAAAAATAAGAGCTTACAAAGTGCTAGAGGATAAATTTATAGAGCTAGACAGCATTACTGAGGCCAAATGGAGATAAATCCTAGATCTACCTACAGAGTCAACAAGTTGTGAGAATCAATTACTTCTCACCAACACACCTCATGTAGAGGAGGAGAAAGATGAAGCAATTCCTAAGCACATTTATTTGGATAATGTAGATAATAATGAGCCCATTGACTTAGAAAAAGTCATGGATGATCTTGACATTCAAGACATCACTCATTATGATTTAGATAAAGATCCACAGAAAGAAGATGATGTCATTTTTATATCTCTTAAGGATCAAAAAAAGAAACAAGAATTGGAGACAAATATAAATAATGACATGGATGTTGCTGATGAAATATGGCCAGACACTTCAATTATTGACATCACAGGGCTAGACCCTATGGATCAACTACAAAAAAGATGAAGATGTCACTGCTAAACATGATCAAATCGATGAGAAGGACACAATTCTTGATACAGCACAAGTGGGCACACAAAATAACATGCCAGTATTGATGAAGGCAATCAATCTACTTGAAGGAAATAAATATTTTAATGCAGTAGATACAAGCATACCCAAAGACAAGGGTGATGCAGAAACAAAAGACACAATAGATGACACAAAAGGTACAACTGCAGATCGAGTTGCAACTGATGATCAGAAAGACAAATCTACTAATCAGAATAAAGAAGAGGATAAACAAGTAGAAGAAGACAAGAAGAAGGAAAAGAGTGAAGAAGCAAAGACAAATGAATAGGAGAAGAAAATAGAAGAAAAGTCTGCAGAATCACCCAAGGTTGATGGAGAGACTTCTTCACCAAACTGATAGGTGAACCCCGAGTAGAAAACATAAGAAGCTTCATCTACTGAGCGCCCCAGAGAAGAAAAATGAACTAGCAATGGTAGTTCATACATCTTCTTCTACTCAAATCTCAAGGAAGAAGAAGAGCGAGAACAAGAATCTAGTCACTCTGGATGCAATTATTGATATTCCAATATGTGATCCTAGAACATTGGATCCTACTGAGTTAACAAAGTATGCAAGACTTTGTAAAATAAAAGCCATGCAGGACAAGCTGAGAAAAGCCACCAAGGAAGAAAAGGTACTTGAAGTTGCACGAGGAATAATTTAGCAAATTGTACCTAATATAGACATTTCTCAAACAACCCCCATGCTTGATCAATTAGTGGTTCTCACTGATGCAATCACATATCAAAATATAGATGCTGAGAAGGATATGGAGGCTAGACTTGAAAAGATGTATGAATTCAAGTTATCTGAAAAGATAAGCCAAGAAGTGGCACTACAAAAGCTAAAGCTATCTAAATTGGTAAGCACAATAGACCCAATTATTTCAGAAGCAATATCCTTAATATAGAAAGTATGCATGTTAGATCAACTCACCAAGGAGTATACCGGCAAGATAGAATAGATAGATGTTGATCTTCAAACAAGTGCACAAAGTCTCACAAATAGTGAAGAGGCAATCAAATTGCACAATGAATAGCTCAAGAAAGCCAGGAAGTTGAGACAAGACATTTAGATTACAGAAACCAAGTTTAGAGATGAGGTGAATGAGCTTCAAGCTCAACTCTTACCCACTCTCACACTACTGCAACAACATATGACAGAGGCAAGAGTACTTATTGCCACCCCAGAAATGTCTGTCCTAGATAGCATTTATGATGTGCATGCCAGGATTGAGCTAGAGCACATGGCATTAGAAATACTCAAAGAAAAATGGGAGAAAATGATTGAAGATATCAAGAACACCCACTCCCACATTCTTGACACATTGTAAGTTACACATTTTTGTCACATTTTTTGACAACTTATAAGTTGTACATTTTTGTCATGATTATCAAAAAAGGGGGAAATGATATGTACAGTTAATCAGTAAAAGGGGGAAATGAAAGGAAAAAATAGTTAGTCATTTGAAAGAGGAAAGAACAAAAAGGAGAATGTATAGTATAAAGGTAAGTATACATGTACATATACTTATACTATACCGATGCATACAGTTAGGGGGATTCATATAATGATAAGGATATATAAATGGTGTACATACTAAACACATTAGTATTATGCACATATCAGTTTTTTATACTAATGTCAAAGGGGGAGATTGAAGACATTATATTTTTCCATTAGTATATGCAACGAAAAACATGATCAACACCATCAGTTTATACTACATCGATAGATAGGGCACAACACTACCCAACGCCAAGGTTACCAATACTACCAAGTACAAAGCATCCCAAAAAACACTATTCAGTGTTACCCGATGACAAAAAGGACAAAGAAACCTGACAAGTAACCAACAGTGAAACCCGATGAAATAGTCAAGAGTGGAACTTGACAATTAGCTCAATGAAGGAACACTGATAGACTTTCAGTTCACATCGACGATCAAGAACCGACAGTCAGTTACATCCCACAAAAAGTGGATCTGACTTTCCATGTCAGATAAATCACTGAAGTTTTATATTTAGCTTCTTGATTTTTTTTAAATCCATTATGTGTGGAGAAATAAATGTAATTATTATTGTTTTTATCAGTTTAACTATTTTAAAACATAGAAACTAAAGGATCAAGGTCAAGTTGTATACCTTGGATCTAGAGTTAACATTGTAATGCGTGAATCTAAAATAGGTCAAATAATTGTATAAATAGATTCTCAATAAATTGTGAACATGTTTGATGATGATTGTAGCCACTGAGAGCATCTAAGGATCAGACAAGAGAATTCATGCAACAGCATAGACAAAGATCAAATCAATTTTCAAGAACAGAACACAGGCTACCGACGAGCAGGAAAAGGTATTAATCAATCACTATAGGTGATATTCATAGACTGTGACCTTTATTGGATCTGTAATAAAAAATTATAGATTTCATACAGTCAGGTGAAACATATTGTACACATTCTAACAAGTGGGGTACACTTAAGAAATCCTTTCAAGGAAGGTGGACTTAACAGTCCTATTGTAAATCTTTTAACTGAGTGCACACTTCATTAGTGTTGCTAAAATCTCTTAATAGAGTAGATCCTAACAGGTCTCCACATTAATACTCCTAACAGGGTAGATCATCAAAAGTGATCAATTTTAAGCCTTTACTGGCTCCCTTCCATTCTGCAGATAGTGAAGTTTTGTGGGTGTCATCCCCATTGCAGTTTTTACTTCCTAACATGAGTTTTCTGTGATATCACATCTTGTGTTATGTGTTTATTACTTTCATGAATGTTTCTATGAATTTTGCATATAATTAAGTTTATGAATTAATACTACATGGATAAGAAAGAACATCAGATATGGTCGGTAATACAGTAAAGATTGATTACTAAAGATGAAAGGTGAAAAGTGTTAAAAGTTTTAGAAGTACTGATTCACCCCTCCCCTCTCAGTACTGTTAGAAATAGGAAATGCCCTATTCTCCCAAGAATACCTGCATGCAAACCTGTCACAAAGTAGAAGCAAAGACAGAAGAGAGAAGAAGCTATGGCAGCCAAAAAGCCAGAGACATGATATTCATGTTGAAAGAAAAAAGTTCTATTATCAACAATAATGAATACAATACATTCTCCTTTTTAATGAAATGCAAAGAAGTGAATCCTTATAAAAGGAATCACGAAACCCTAAAAGAGAAACCCTAAGGTTAGCTAAAGAAAACTAGAGTGAATAGGTGAGTTAGTAATTAGATCATAATGATTTAATTAATAATCCGATAGACTATTACTCTAATACCCCCCTGAAGATAAGCTTAGGGAGAAGCAAAACCTAGGAAACTACTGCAGAAAGCAGGAAAGATGGGTCCCGGCAACAAGGCCTGATCAGGTACCCAAAATAAGAAATAAACTAGATGAAGGAAACTGAGCCTTCAATCTAGGGAAAGTCCCAAAGAGAGGAACAAGAAAGAGAAAGAAGCATCTCCGAAGCATGAAGCTGTAAACTCTGTCAGAAGAAATTGCTGGAACCCCCACTGAAGTGCATGACCAGGTAGAGAAGACAATGTTTGAAGAGCTGATCAATCGAACCAAGGAAGCAATAAAACCAACAGGTGAACCCCCCCATAATGCTGAACAAGGAGAGGTGACAGGAACACTGAAATGCAATGCCAGAAACATCTACAGAAAGAAGAACCAGGAACACTAACAGTGCAACAGAAGTACAAGCATAGGATAAAGGGTGGTGTTACCGACACATAGCATGGGCTAATATCATGGAAGGTACACTCACTTGAAAAAGGTGGATGAGCCTAAAATGACATAACATCATAACCCCCCATGGCACTTTATAATAGAGTGCAAGTACAAAAACACACAAGGTGTACAAGATCCCAGAAATGTAGAAGTAGGAACTTTGTTATAGTGCATTTACAGAAAAAAGATGCAATAGTGGAGAAGCATACAAGCTCAGAAGTCAGAAAGAAGAGTGAGCTAGAAGATCAGAAGAATAGATCCCAGGACCTGTAAAACCCAAGTAATCTGTTAGAGTGCAAAAACTGCCAAACTCAGAGGAGAGATAACCTAGAGAAAAATCTGGAAAAAATACTCCTGCAACTGAATATTTCACTAAACCAGCTTTCCGACGATATCTGGTTTGCCAAAAATGGAGTTTGGGTGAGCCAGATATGGCTCCCAAAAGGAAAAAACAAACATCAGACTTCAACAGTAAAAAACATTTTCAAAAAAGTAGAACCCAAAACCCTAACTACCATCATTAGAAAGTGCTCAAAAAGAGCTTTCCGATGGTATATGGAAGTTAGAAAAAGACCGCCAGATGCTCAAGATAGAGCAAAAATAGTCTAGGAGGGTCAGAAAGGCCCCAAAAATCAAATTTAAGCCCCCTGGGCTACAAAAAATTTGGCCCCTGGGTGCCATACAACCGCACAGGGGGTTGGGGCGGAGCCCCTGGTCACCCATGTGACTGCCTGCTAGGCTAAAGGGGGCCCGCGGGGCTAACGCCTGAGCAGAGCTGGTTGGTGGCGGGGGCCAGAGCGGCGGGGTCCTGGGCGGCGAGGGCCGCGGAGGGCGGCAAAGGCCAGAGCGGCGGTGGCCAAGCAGCGGGGGCCGCAGAGGGTGGCGGTGGCCGGGCAGCGGGGGCCGCAGAGGGCGACGGAGGCCGAAGGAGACTGAGGACGACGGCGGCGCGGTGGCCGCAGGGCGGCTTGCGAGCGGCGCGGTGGCGGCACTCTAGAGTTTACATTGCACGCATTTTTAAACGTAAAAAAATATTAAAAAACAAATATTTTTTTTAATTTTTTCCTTGAAAAATGTGTCCGTATGGCCCTAGAAGGCCGAAAAAATTCTCCCAGATGCTCCGGTGTCCAAATCGGACGTGCCTTATATGGATTCTAGGGTTTTTGGGCCTTCTGGACGCAACCGTGAGGTCAGTTTTGGTCCAAAGTGCCCCAAAAAACAAAGACCCCCTCATAACCAATGAAAAATACCAGAAAAGACTGGAGAACTTCAAACCCTCGCTTGCTTCAACAAAAAATAAACAGCCAGCTGCAGGATGGCTCTGATACCATGTTAGAAATAAGAAATGCCCTATTCTCCCAAGAACACCTGCATGCAAACCTGTCACAAAGTAGAAGTAAAGACAGAAGAGAGAAGAAGCTATGGCAGCCAAAAAGCCAGAGACATGATATTCATGTTGAAAGAAAAAAGTTCTATTATCAACAATAATCAATACAATACATTCTCCTTTTTAATGAAATGCAAAGAAGTGAATCCTTATAAAAGGAATCACGAAACCCTAAAAGGGAAACCCTAAGGTTAGCTAAAGAAAACTAGAGTGAATAGGTGAGTTAGTAATTAGATCATAATGATTTAATTAATAACCCGATAGACTATTACTCTAATAAGTACTACTTCCCATTAACCCCAACACTAGACATAGCTAGGACTATGACGATGGAAGTAAATTTTTGGCAGATCTATTGGAGAGAAGCTGTAAGCATTGTTGTTTATACCTTGAACCAAGTGCAGATAAAGAAAGGAACCGATAAGACTCCTTATGAAATTTGGTATGGTCATATTCCTACTCTGAAATACTTTAGTATTTTTGAAAGTAAATGCTATTATCAAGAGAGATGAGGATATTGGAAAGTTTGATCCTAGAAGTGATGCAGGAATATTTCTTGGATTTTATACTAAGAGAAAAGCATATAAATTTTATAACTATAGACTGAAGAATATTGCTGAAAGTGAAATTTTTAGAGTAGATGAGAATGTGCAGAGATTAGAAAGAACTTGCAAGTATAACATAGTTGACGAGAACATTTAGATTGTGGAAGTACAAAGTCAGGATTAGGATCAGAATGAATTGAATGAACATGTTGAACCTATGAGTAATGAGGATGATATTGGAACCTAAGGGTCTGCTACAAATCCTATTCTGAAGACTCCATGGTATGTAAATATTAATCATTCTAAAAATGATATTTTTGGTGAAAAATATAGAGGTGTTCAAACTAGAGGAAGAATTGCTAGAGATGAAACATGTTTTCTATCTGAATTTGAACCTAAAGATGTGAATGAAGCTTGCAATAATGAGAGTTGGATAAATTATATGAAGGAAGAAATCAATCAGATTGAAAATAAAAAGACTTGGATTCTTGTTCCCAGACCTGTGAACAAGAATGTGATTGGAAATAAGTGGGTATTTAGGAAAAAGTTGAATGAAGATGGGAAAAGTGGTTCAGAACAAAGCTAGATTGGTATGCAAAGGGTATTCATAGATGGAAGGTATTTATTTTCAAGAGACTTGCCCCTGTAGCTAGAATTTAAGCTATTAGATTACTTCTTGCATATGCATCTTAAATGAATTTCAAAGTCTATCAGATGGATGTCAAGTCTGCATTCTTGAATGGTGAGTTAGAGGAAGATGTTTACATTGAACAACCTGATGGATTTCCTCTAACCGATGAAGAAGATATGTTTATAAATTGAAAATAGAATTGTATGGATTGAAGTAAGCCCCTAGAGCTTAGTGTGCTATATTGGGCAGGTACTTGACAAAGATTGGTTTTAGTAAAGGTGCAATTGATATTAATGTGTACTTCAAATTAGTTAATGATAATATCTTGATTGTTGAAGTTTTTGTTGATGATATCATATTTGGTGGTGAAGATGAATTGAGTAAATGATTTGATGATGAAATGTAAAAATAATTTGAGATGCCTATGATAGGTGAAATGAAATTATTTCTTGGATTGCAAGTTACACAGAATGGAATTTTCATTACATAGTCCAAGTATGTCAGAGAGTTGTTGAAAAGGTTTGGTATGGAAGATTCAAAACCAGTTGGATCCCCTATGGTTACTGGTTGTAAATTGACTAAAGATGATGAATCCCCCTGCGCAAATCAAACAAGATGCAAAATAATGATTGGTGGATTGTTATACTTAACTCAGACTAGACCCGTTATAATGAATGTTGTTTGTATTGTGGAAAGATTTCAAGAAAAACTGAAGCAATCACATGTTGTTTCTGTTAAAATAATATTAAGATACTTGAAGGGAACAATTGACTATGGTTTGTGGTTTGGTAAGGACAATGATTTTACACTTTGTGCATATATAGATGTGGATTGGGCAAGAAATATTGATGATATGAAAAGTACAAGTGGTGGTGTGTTCTTCTTGGGTAAGAGACTAATATCTTTGACAAGTAAGAAGTAGGATTGTATTTCACAATCTACTGCTGAGGTTGAGTATGTTGATGTTGCTATTAATTTCACTCAAGTTGTTTGGATAAAGTAAATGTTGAAATATTTAAGGATAAACATTGATGAGCCTATTTTTATTTACTATGATAACTCAAGTGCTATAAATATTTCAAAGATCTCTATGTAACATTCAAAGAAAAAACATATTTATATTAAGTATCATTTCTTAAGGGATAGAGCTAGTGAAAAGGAAGTAAGATTGGAGTATGTATCTACTAAGGGACAAATTTATGATATCTTTACAAAGCCTTTACCAAAGGATACATTTGAATATATTAAGGATAAGCTTGGTTTGATAGCCCCTCCTTATCAAAGATAGTGGTGCTAAGGATGACATCAGTCCATAACATTATCAGAATATTATTCTCTGGATTGATGAGTTGGGGACTATTCCTTAGGGGGAGCAGTCTTGAGGATCTTATGGATCAATATTGTAAAGTTTCAACAACCTTTTGAGGTGAGTCCTATTCTTTTTATGTATTTTGTCATTTTCCATTGATGTCAAAGGGGGAGAAGGTTGTGTGAAAAATAGGTTGTGTTGGGAGTTTTGAAGTTGGATATTCAGAGTGATCAGATGGATATATTATTTCTTAGTGTCTATGTGCATTGATAAGTTTTTCACTACATATGTTGCCATCACTTCCAAAGGGGGAGATTGCTGGAAGATTGTTGAGCATGTCAAATATTGATGTGTGATAACATTAATTTTTTTTCATTGATGTCAACATACTATTGATGTTGCAGACAGTGTGTATTTTTAGTAGAGATGATTTCAACTGTTCAGGTGATATGTTGTTGTTCTTGTGCTGCGATCGTAAGTGGTGGTTCAGATATTTCTATAGTTTCCCTATATAGGTTTGTTGGCTAGTTGCAGAAGCTTTGATTGGTCTAACAATATGTTTCTATTTCAGTATTCCTATTGTTCAGGATGTTTTTGTGGTTGAATTTGTACTTCGGTATGGATCGGTGTGCTTGATTCAATCAACACGAAGTTGGTGGATGCTTTGGGACTTAATGTTGTTTCCTTAACTAGTGTTGTTCATGATTCAAAGTTTGACAAGATATGTTTCTGGTGTGATAGAGTTAAGTATTCAGTGTTCATGATGAATAATACAAAGATGAGTCTGTATTTCAAGGTTGAGATGCTATGGAGGTTTGAGAAGTTATTCATGCTTCTTTTCGGTATTCTTGGATAATCTTATGGCCATGTTGATGCTTCATGGTGATTGGATTTGGTGATTTGTTGAGCATGTTTGTGTTTTCTCATTTAGGTCTTAGCCGACTTGGTGAAGTAACGTGTTGCAATTCATGACATTGATTTCACAAAGTTGTTGCGTGTTCATGGATGATGTTTGGGTCCTATCTAAGTCCTAGATGAATTGATTTGGATCACATTGGTGTTTGAGCTTACTATTCACATCATTTATTTGTATAGGTCTTGGCTGACCTTGTTGTTGATTATTCATTGTAATATGCATAAATGGGCAATCATTTGTAATTGCAATGTGTGGTGGATAAAGAAGAAAGAGATGTTTGTATTCTACAACTGAGGCAAAAATTATACTTCATTGGAAATATATTGGAATTGTAGATGTTATAAGTCAGTTCAGTTCTATTGGATCATTTGTCCACCCTTTGTAACTGTTATCAGAGATTAATCGGTGAACCTGATTGAGGGCTAGATCATTGTATTTTGAGAAGTGTGCTCTAGGCATTGGGCCTGTGAATGCAAGTGCATTCTTTTTTGTTCTAATTTCCTTGTAGCTGGGTAATACTTTTAGCAGAGTACATCTATCTTATGTTTTTGATTCTCACCGGGGTTTTCCCTTAACTGGGTTTCCTCGTGAACAAATCTGGTGTTGTGAGTTGTGCATTGTGGATGTAGCATTATTATTTGTCTTTTAGATTTGTAAGTTTTTTAAATTTTTTTAAAGTTAATAAGAGTAAGGACAACTGATTCAACCCCCCTGTTAGTTATGCTTGTCTTCTTTGGGCCTAACAAGTGGTATCGGAGCTTGGTCATAGGTTCGAACCCCATGGTTGCATTGGGGGGATTGTTACAATGGTGAGCAAGACTGATTGCACCTTTGGCCTCCTTGGTTGTTCAACATAGCAGTGGTTTTTGACATGGCTTAACTACCTCTTGTATCTTCTATATGTCTATTGGTTGTATCATGCATTACCAAGTCGATCTTTTGGTGCAATGACAACCGCTAGTTGTAACCCTTTCATCTTCCCTCACACATCTCCTCATAACATGATCTGGTCCTGTATAGAATAGGCAATTAGATATCCATGACAAATTAAAACTCTTCTCAACTAGTAACCTTTTCTCTTTGGGGGAGAAGTGTGCTGGAATCTTATTTGCAACTATATAGTTGAAAATGTCCACAGACCAAGGTGTCTTAACAACAACATAAAAAACATGCTCATTAGGGAAACTATCATTAATAACTTCTGAATTTTCCTCTGTTTGAATTCTAGATAAGAATTCAGCCACTAGATTAGCCTTATCTTTCTTGTCTATGATTGTGATGTCAAATTCTTGCATCAGAAGTAACCATCTTACTAACCTCCCTGTGATTGCATGTTTGTTCACAAGATACTTAATTGCTACATGATCAATATGCACAAAAAATTGATAACCAGTGATATGATGTCTGAACTTGTTAAGAACATAAATGACTGCTAAAAAATCTTTTTCCTTAACAATGTAGTTTAATTAAGGTCCCTACAGATTCTCACCGATTAAATAAATTACATTTTCAATTGCTCCATCCTTCGGGCCTAATATTTCTCCTATGACATAATCTGATGCATTGGTATGAATGTGGAAAGGTAAAGACCAACTGGGTTCTCTAAGGACTAGTGCTTGCTTGAGGATTGACTTAAGCTACAGGAAGGATTCTTCACAAGATTTTGTCCAATTGAACTTTGCATCTTTTGTTAATAAAGTATATAGTGGGTCTGCCATTTCACTAAATTCTTTGATAAACCTCCTATAATATCCTGCATGACCCAAGAAACTTCCAACATTTTTTTCTTTGTAGGAATAGGAAGGTTAATAATAACTTCAATTTTTGCAGGATCTAGCTGAATACCAACCTGAGAGATATAATTTCCTAAGACTACTCCATGTTAGATCATCATAAAACACTTTCAGTGTTTAAGGACAAATTAGGTTCCTCACATCTTTGCAATAATTTGCCTAAATTGGTTAAGGATTCCTGAAATGTAGTGTCATATGTTGTGAAATCATTCATATATATCTCCATATAGTCATGTGAAATATTAGAGAATACTTTGATGAATGCTCTTTGGAAGGTTCTTGATGCATTACAAAGGCCAAATGGAAGTACACAATAGGCATAAGTTCCCCAAGGGCATGTGAATGTGGTTTTCTCATGATCCTCAGGAGAAATCCTAATGTGATTATAACTACTAAATCTATCTAAGAATGAGAAATATTTCTTTGTTGCTAGGGAGTCTAGGACCTGATCTATAAATGACAGTGGAAAATGGTCCTTCTTGGTTGGAGTATTCAGTTCCCAAATGGAATAATAATAGGTTACACAACTCAACTTAGGGATTGGACATCCAACTGAGTAGCTATCTTTCATATTGTGAAGGTTCATTTACTTTTTGAACCAGGTTGCAAGAACTTGAAATGGGTCTGTAATGTATAGGCACTAAGTTCCTACCAAAGCCATGCTAACCTATAAGTTTTAAATAAAGTAATGCTTGAAAGTTAAATACTGGAAAGATAAATGTTGGAATTGAACTCAACTCAAATGTTGAAGTGAATTCAAATGCTACACTAATATTATACAAATGGCTACAAGAGAGTTAATGATGTGCAGACAAGAACTACTAAATGTCTTCCTTTGGTTACAGGAACATTCACATGAAGTTGCTTCCAGTGGTTGCAGGAACAAACAAACTCCCAAACTTGCAAATGAAACTAAAAGGAGTTACTCACCAAGTGGCCCCCCTTGAGTGAGTACTCAGAGCTTGATTACACTCTTATAAATTCAAAACATAACTTCTTTATTCATACTTACAAAAGGTATTGATTACAAGTCATTTATGAAAACAAATGAACTCTATTAAAAACTAATATGTTGTGACATGAATTATCAATCTATCCAACTGAGTTATATTAAAAACTAGTATGCTGTTACAAGAATTATTAATCTATCCAACTGAGCCAACTTTTGAAGAAGTGCAACTTCTTATTTATAATAGAAAACTCACTAACTAGCTAACCACTAAAATATCAACACCAAAAGAATAGGCGGTTCCAAATTATTGTAGCACTAGAAAGGAGGAGGAAGCTATCCAAAAAATGAGGAACATCAGACTTGTTCAACAACATAAAGAGAATATATAGTTTCTACTAACTCCTAGATTGATTCCACATTAATAGAAACCACCTGAATCACTCCATATGAGCCATGACCAATTCATTAGTAGACTTCTTCAAATGTCGCCCTACTGAGCTGCATGGACTTGGTCTTCAAAGGTATGACTTGCTTGAGAACCATTTGCTGATCACCACTCCCTTTAATTTCTCTGCATCACAAATGTTAATAGGCACAACATATGTAGCACATGTATATTCATTCATTACCAGATTATCCATTCATTGATCCATAATTAGACTAACATATATATATATATATATATATA
>MU224968.1:7725507-7752584 GCA_018584345.1 Thuja plicata
TATATATATATATATATATATTAACCTTAAAAGAGTGTCTACTTCCCATAAAAGAGATATAAAAGTATAAGTTCAAGGTCCACGAGTTTAAGGTCATCATATTGTCCTAAAGCAACTAAGAACTATAGCATATGAACAAACTATCAAGACCACCTAGGAACAATACACACAAAATATGATAAAGTGACATAATATCTAAGCCAATAATTGAGCTCATCAAACCTTAAGGGGGATTGTTAGGAAATAAGGTTGACATCTAATAAATTAGTTTGTAGTTAGGTTAGTCAAGAAGTTTATTATTATAAATTAACTAGTTTTGTATCGGAAAAAAAGGCTTGATAAATCCATTTGAAAAACAACGCAAGTATGATGTTTTTGGAATATCAATATATTATTTTATGTTAGTTTATTTGAAACCATGGTTTGATTTGTTTGCTTCACTATATCCCAACAATAGGTCTCGAGCTAAAACCAATGCATAAATGTTGACTTAGAAGATCCTATATTTCAAACTACTTGTTGGGGATATGTTTCAAAATATATGATAGTTCAACTAATCAAATATCCATTTTGCCAACACAATGAGAGCTAAAAGCATATTTTTTGAGATTGTTTGTTTTCTTAAATAAAATGGAAGATTGTGATCAATTACTTCTCTGCTATGTTTGAGCATAGGTTGGGCCGGAAAACTACTATTTTGGATCTTGCATTCATAATAATGTGGTGGCTAATACTATAAGACACTCTTTTTTTACTTAATATTTGGAAATGCCAGTGTGGTTGTTTTCTCTAATTTGTTGGTTCACTAGGAGACAAAAATGCTAAAATTTTACTCAGACATCTTGTTTCAAGTTTTCTCACTTTGTTTTCAAATGACAGGGTCTTCAAGGAGTAGTCCAAAATCAATTTTTTGTTGGACAAGATCAAACTTCAACTTCTCATGTAGCACAAAAAAGACTTTTTCTATTCATCCCAATTGCAAAATTACTTTAAATTGAGATTATAAGCATCTTTTGTGTCATGTAATTGTTATGTTAAAAGTCTCTTTCTAGTTGTTGTTCAACCTTCTTATAAACTATGCCCTATATAATGTACACAAATAGTTGTTCCAGTTAATAGTTGTAGTGATTATATTATATAATTTTAGGGGTTTTCTTTGAGTTTTTGGTTTATATAGATGATTATTGAGGCCAAATTGGGTTTGTTTATGACACATGGCCTTAATAATCACATCAATATTTGAGAGAGAATGTTACCTTGTAATTATGCAAATAATTCAAGAAGCTCTTCAAAGATATATTTACTCATTTTTGGGCTTTCTTCTCACAAGTTCAAGGATGCAATTAGGAATGCAATTGGAAACTGTGAATAGAAATACATGATTCTTTTCTTCACTTAGTCGATAAGTGGTTAAGGTTACATGGGATGCAACATCTTAATTATATATTTTTTTTCCTTTTGCATAGTAATTATACAAGAGGATGAATTAGAGGCATTCCATTTGGGCTCTTTTTCAATTGAAATTATTAGCATAGTGCAAGGGTTGGTATAAGCCTTGGAGCCATGTTAGTTATTGTTAGAGTAGTCCCTAGTCTTTTCCACTTTATTGGGCATGACATTTATAGAGGCGAGGAGTTAAAAATATGAATAGACATTTATAGTAAACATCCCATGTGTAGAGGATGAATTGAATAAATTAAAAGTCCAAAAGAAATAAATGAAATTTTCAAAAAACAAGAGACTATTGAGCTTGCAAAAATTAAAACCTCAAAAGAAGCAGATTCTATTGATGTTGCTAGAATTGAAACTACAAAGGAAACTAAATTTTGTTAAATGCATGACAAATAATAACCTTTGATGAGGGAATAGTTGAGAAGAATGAGTTAACACCCACCACGTCCTAGGAGCTACACATCACAGGAGGTAGCAAAAATAAGAGAGATGAATTTATGAGAAGAAAATTTTCAACTTTCAAACAATTAGTTGAATTTATGAGAAGAAAATAGTCAACTTTGAAACAATTAAAAGTGCAAATACATTACAAAACATCATCTACTTTATATTTTAGGGAAAAAATGCACATACTTCCATGCAACCATCAAACTAGGAAATATACATTTATGTGGCAAATAGGAAATTAAACTTTCAGAATTTTTTTTTTCTTCAAAGTCCCATCACATGTATCAACATTGCTTCATTCTGTTTAGAATAAAATAAAACACAAAAAAAATATCAGGGTTTTGCAACTACTAGATTCATGAGCATTAGGTATGTATGCAAAATGTGCTACCATAAGATAAAGTGATTGCACACAATTTTTTAAAATGAATTAATTGCCAAAAAAAATAAAGGAAAGTACTTTATATAGTCATTGCTTAGAGTTTGTTATATCGTCACTAGGTTGGTAAAGTGAACTACATGCTTATTGTATTGATGTTTTAGGTCTACAAATACCAAATAATCTATTGTTAGATCTACTAGTGATTTACCGTTTATACGACTACCTCTTATTCCATGCGTGAGGTACCTATTGGTACTATAAACAAGGTGTAAATACCTTTTCCGTATAGAATATGGACACGGTTATTCTCCACAGAAAATAGCATTCAAGTACACGTACCTTTTCCATCTAGATTATGCATGTAGTTATTCTCCATAGAAATAGCATTCAAGTACACATACTTATTAAAACCAAAAGCTATATATAATAACAAACTTTTATACAATTTTCATCGGTCTAATCCTCATAAACTGCCCCCACAATATAATAATGCAAAAAAAATACCAATGAAAACATGAATTTTATTTATTCCGTAGTACTATTTTATATGGAGAATAAGGAGAGCTTATTATATTTTTAAGATTTGAACTTTGAATGAAGACTTTAAGGGCCCGTTTGGCGCATGGAATTAACTTATCCAGAATAGGCCTATTCTAGAATAAGGGCCTATTCTGGAATTAATTAATGCTCAAAACGAAAGCTGGAATAAGCTATTCTGCGTTTGGATCCCATAATGTGGAATTGGAATAAAAGGTTATTTTTTATTTTTTTAATTAATTTGAACAATATGTATTTTTAACTTGTGTACACACATACACATACACATATACACACATACATATACACACACATATACGCACACACGTGTGTATATATACACTTATATGCACACATACACATATATATACACATATATGTGTGTATATACACACAAATGTGTATATACATGTGTGTATATACACACAGATGTGTGTATATACATGTGTAATGTGTATATACACACACATGTGTGTATATACACATTACACACATGTATATACACACATGTGTAAATACACATTTGTGTGTACGTGTATATACACACATATGTGTGTATACACACACGTGTATATACACACGTGTGTATATACACATTACACACATGTGTATATATACACACACGTATATATATACATACCCACATTAAAAAAAAAAAATTATAAAAAAATTATAAAAAAAATAAAAATTTATAAAATAAAATAAATTTGAATCCATAAATAGCTTATTCTCGAATAAGAAATGAATTCCAGCTTTTTTTTAGAATTAACTTATGCTGGAATAAGCCTCAAAATAGGGATAAGTTTTCTAATTCGAGAATAAGGAAAATGCCCACAAACAGAGAATAAATTTATTCTAGCATTAACTAATGCTTATTCCAGGGTAATTCCTAGCGCCAAACGGACCCTAAGAGAAACAATTTATAAAAAAGTATTGTCATTGGGTTTGTTTAAATAAGCAACGTGCTTATTGTATCGACGTTCTACATGTCAATCTTATCACCTTATCACGTCGTAGTGGCAGGCTTTGGTTTTTCCTCAAAATCCACATTAAGAAATGGGCTGCCTCAACCTCAAACATCACGTTTAAATCTAAAACTTGTTTGCAGAAGCTCAGGTTTCACCCGTTTATTTACAAAACCCCAAACTGTAAAGATGGCTACGAGTACGTTACACCAATATCGCGGTATGAGCAGAGCGAAACGCGTGTCACCTGCGAAGAAATTTCTGGATTCCACCCGCCCAATTTATACATCTCCATTCTCTTTACCTCCTCTCATCTTCAATTGTATCCAGTTTGGTGCACGGTTCGAATCCCCGGAAGAACTCTGGTGAAGACTCTTCTCAATTGCTCACCAGTTTTCCTTCCAAGCAATCTTTTTCCCGTCTTTCAAACATTTTTCTAGTTGATTGTCTATTTTTCTGTTCTTTGTGTGTTCAACTTTCTGTAGATGTTTTTAATTTCTGCAAAACTTCCCCGTTTTTCTAAGATTTTTCTCGTTGCTTTCGTGTGTTCAACTTTCAGTAGACATTTTTAAATTCTGCAAAACTTCCCCGGTTTTCTAAGATTTTTCTGGTTGATTCTCTATTTTCTTTTCATTTGTTTGTTTAACTTTTTGTAGACGATTTTAATTTCTGCGAAACTTCCCCGCTTTTCTAAGATTTTTGTGGTGGAGCCTCTATTTTTATTTTCTTTTATGTGTTCAACTTTCTGTAGGTGTTTTTAATTTATGCAAAACTTCCCATTTTTCTAAGATTTTCCTGGTTGATTCTCCATTTTTCTTTTCTTTGTGTGATCAACTTTCCGTAGATGTTTTTAATTTCTGCAAAACTTCCCCATTTTTCTCGTTGATTCTCTATTTTTCATTTCTTTGTGTGTTCACCTTTCTGTAGATGTTTTTAATTTATGCAAAACTTCCTCGTTTTTCTAAGATTTTTCTGGTTGAATTCTCTGTAGACGTTTTTAATTTCTGCACGACTTCCCCGTTTTTAAAGATTTTTCTGGTTGATTCTCTCTAGACGTTTGTTTCTGTTCTTTGCGTGTTCAATTTTCTGTAGGTGTTTTAAATTTCTCCTGTTTTGCAGAAAAATGTCGTCGATGGTGCCATGGTTTGGCGGGCGAAGGTCGAATGCGTACGATCCCTTCTCCCTGGACGTGTGGGATCCATTTGATTTCGTGGGTGGTTTTATGGACGTAGCCCCCTACCGCCAAAGGGAAGGCGCTGGGGGCGAAGTCTCTGCTGTGGCGCGTGCTAGTGTCGACTGGAAGGAGACTGCCGACGCTCATGTTTTCAAAGCAGATCTGCCCGGTAAGAACCCCAAACCCTTTTTTCATGTAACTGCAAGCCCAAATTCTCCATCATTTCTAGTATGTCTTAGGGTTTGAAATGAAATACTCTCATATGACCAGAGGCCCAGCTTCTCCATTATTTCTAGTATGTCTCAGGGTTTGAAATAAAATACTTTCATACGATCACAGTCCCAAATTCTCCATTATTTCTGCTATGTCGTAGGGCTTGAAATGAAATACTCTCATATGGTCACATGCCCAGCTTCTCCATTATTTCTGCTATGTCGTAGGGCTTGAAATGAAATACTCTCATATGGTCACATGCCCAGCTTCTCCATTATTTCTGCTATGTCGTAGGGCTTGAAATGAAATACTCTCATATGGTCACATGCCCAGCTTCTCCATTATTTCTCGTATGTCGTAGGGTTTGGAAATGAAATACTCTCATATGGTCACAGGCCCAAATTCTCCATTATTTCTCGTATGTCGTAGGGTTTGGAAATGAAATACTCTCATATGGTCACAGGCCCAAATTCTCCATTATTTCTGGTTTCTCGTAGGGTTTGAAATGAAAAACTCTCATATGACCGCGGGCCCGAATTCTCCATTATTTCTGGATTGTCTCAAGGGTTTGAAATGAATTACTCTCGTATGATCGGAGGCTTAAAATTCTCCATTGTTTCTGGTATGTTTTAGGGTTTGAAGTGAAATATTTTGTGCAGGACTGAAGAAAGAGGACATAAAAATTCAGGTGGAAGATGGGCGAGTTCTGCAGATAAGCGGAGAGCGGACGAAAGAAGAGGTGGACAAGAGCGATAAATATCACCGCGTGGAAAGGCAGTCCGGGAAATTTGTTCGGCGTTTCCGGCTACCGGAAAACGCTAAGATGGAAGACGTGAATGCCAGGATGGAAAACGGCGTGCTGATTGTAACGGTGCCCAAGGCGCCTGAAAAGAGCCGCCCTCAAGTCCAGACCATCAATATTTCTGGTTGATATTACTATTCCTTAGTCAATAGTTTTAGGGAAGGGGCTGTATATAGTATTATATAAGTAATAAATTTTGGTTGTGAGCGAAATGGATATAGTGTTATTATTATTGTAAGTAAGAAATTTTGGTAGTGAGCAGTTTAAGGGAATGGATATATTCATATTGTTATTATGCTTGTGGGATTCTTC
Source organism: Thuja plicata (assembly GCA_018584345.1). NCBI lineage: Eukaryota > Viridiplantae > Streptophyta > Pinopsida > Cupressales > Cupressaceae > Thuja > Thuja plicata. The sequence continues at coordinate 7,731,792 of MU224968.1, forward strand.
GTTGAATCATATTGTGAAAAGTTTGTAGTGGGAAAATATATATATGGTTTTTCACAGATTGTGTAGTTTTAGATTGTGGATTCTTTCTACATTTGATCATATTATCTGCGGTCTTTCTTTTAGTTGCGATGTTCATGAAAATTGTGGATTCTTTCCACATTTTATCTCAGGTCTTTATTCTACTTGCCGTAGTAAAGTTTCAATTTATAATTTTGAACTTTTCTCAATAAAATAAAAAAAATTTGAACTTTTCTCAATAAAATAAAAAAATTACGGTATGCACATTATAAAAATAAGTTCATTTTTAAGAATATTAAAGAAGAGTATTGATATTTTTAACTATAGATAAAATCTATTAAAAATATAAGAAAGCGGTATGCACATTATAAAATTGAAATTTTAAATAAGTTCATTTTTAAGAATATCTTAGAAGAGTATTTGATATTTTTAACCATAGATACAATGTATTAAAAATATAAGAAAGCGGTATGCACATTATAAAATTGAAATTTTAAATAAGCTCATTTTTAAGAATATCTTTTTAAATAAGCTCTTTTTTGAAGAATATCTTTATTATTTTAAAGAAGAGTATTGATATTTTTAACCATAGATTAAAAATGTAAGAAAGATAAAGCTTTCCTTAGGAAATTTTCCTTGAGGAAATATCAATTAAAAATATAAGAAAGATAAGTTTTCCTAATGTTTGAGTAAATACTAATAATAAACTTAATATTCTCTAACATAAGTCTTTCCTAATGTTTGAGGAAAAATATAAGAAAGACAAATCTTTCCTTATTGAGGAAATATCAATTAAAAATATAAGAAAGATAAGTTTTCCTAATGTTTGAGGAAATACTAATATTTATTAGCAAACTTAATATTACTTATATATTTTAGCTTTTATATTTTAGAGAACATTAATGTTTTGAAGCAATTTTGTTTGTAATATTTTATGGAAGATTAATATTTCTTAACAATTTTTTATATTTTAGAAAATATTAATGTTTTGAAACAATATTTTAATTAAAAATATAAGTAAGGAAATACTAATTTTTATTAGCAAACTTTTATATTTTAGAGAATATTAATGTTTCGAAGTAATTTTTTAATATTTTATGGAAGATTAATATTTCTTAACAATTTCTTATATTTTAGAAAATATTAATGTTTCGAAACAATTTTTTAATTAAAAATATAAGTGAGGAGATACTAATATTTATTAGCAAACTTTTATATTTTAGAGAATAATAATGTTTCGAAGTAATTTTCTAATATTTTATGGAAGATTAATATTTCTTAACAATTTCTTATATTTTAAAAAATATTAATATTTCTTAATAATTTTTTTAATATTTTAGAACACTAATCTTAAGAAATTTCTTGTATTTTAGGGAACACTAATATTTCTTCACAATTTTCAATTTTCAGGATCTTGGGGGTTTCTGTCATAACCCTCCCTTATCACCCATCTTTTTAGGAATCAACTTAAATGGAATTATTTATCTTTAAGTCGTCATTGTTAATCAATTAATCCTTGCACTGACTTTGAAACAGACTGGAGTTTTAATGAAGGGGCAGTAAAGTGGAGTTTAGTGGCACTTTGAAATAGACCTGAATTGATTATTAATGATTTGAAACAGACTTGAGTTGATTATTAATGAAGGGGCAGAAAGTGGAGTTTAGCAACAGTTTTAGTGGGAGGGAATTTTCTTTCGCCGAGAACAAGGAAATTAACACATGGGGAGGAAAAGACGTGCCATTTAATGGAGAGACTGGTGTTTTGAAATGGGAGGAGACCGGTGTTTTGAAATGGGAGGGATGACGTGCATGAAGAGAGGAATGGACACGTTTTTGAAAGAAAAAGTCTTTACGCAGTCAAGAACAAGGAAATTAATGCATGAGGACGAAAAGCCATGCCATTTAATGGAGAGACTGGTGTTTTGAAACGGGAGGAGAGACTAGTGTTTTGAAATGGGAGGGATGACATGCATGAAGAGAGGAATGGATACATTTTTGAAAGAAAAAGTCTTTACGCAGCTGGGAAGAAAAAAAAGCCACAGCTTTAGAAGGGGACATTTTTGGATTAAAGTATGGTAGTTTTGAAGGAAAAGGGAGGAGACGATTGGGAAGGAAAATGTGGAGAATGAGCGCTAGAAGATAAGGGAAGAAGGGAGACTTATGTGGGGAGAAGACGTAGCGAGGAGAAAAGATAGGGACAGGATGAGATAATAATAAAAATGGTTGTGCGTAGAGAGGAGAGGGACGAACACATAAGGGTGGAAGGGGATAACGTTTAAGGAAGAAAAGTTTTGGATTAAAAGGAAAAGGGGTGGCAGCAGTGTTAAAGAGAGGAGTCAACATTTTCTGAAGAACACACAGGTTGAAAGCAGAAGTGGGTGTGTGGAAAAAAGGAAGGAGACATTTTTTTTACTAGAAGACAATGTTCCAACAAATTTCAGTATCTCCATGAAAGTTCCAAGTCTAGGTTCTTTCCTCTGTGTATTTATTAAAATTCTGTTGGATACAAAAGTTGGATATAACCAAAGTTCCAAGTCTAGGTTCTTATCTCTGTAGTAAACCATAGAAACCATCCCAGTAGCTTCTCACAGTAAGGATTGAAGTGTCAAATTTTGGGCTGTGTACAGAAGAATGGTAGATGTTATATGTTTTAGATCCTCTTAGCTGCACCTTATAATTGATGGAACCCTCTTAGTATTTAAAAACCAGAATATAAGGCTGTGCCAATTACAGTAGTTTGGCTCAGACTAATTTTCTTTTCCTCAGATTTTATTTTGATATCAATAGTAAAATCTTCACTCATTTTATTTTAAATTAGACCCAAATTTAGAAAAATCTATGTTCATTCATGTTTTGATGAAGAAATTGTTGGGCGAAAGGTTGGAATTTTTTTTTTTTTGTGTTATTCTAGTATCAAAACATAGATTCTTAGTAAAGGATAAACTAATCATTGTAGAAAATTAAAAAAACCCATCTAGAATCTACAACAACTTCAAACAACCTAGAAGTTTTAAACAATTATAAGACTGGTTTTCTTTGAATGAAAATTTCATATTAGAAGCCTTGTTTGTTGATCTTGTACAGGAGCTGTTAGAATTTATTGAAAGATTTTTAATTCTTCTGAAACTGTTAGAAAACCAGCTTCATTGAATGAAGACCTAAAACTATTAATTCTATTGCTTGGTGGCTTTTTTTGAAGTTGGGATTAAATTTCATTTATTTTTGCTGAAATGTTTCCTATATTGAATAACTGTTAAGTTAGAAAATATATTGGAAATGTAAAAGAAGGTGTAGGATGTGGAATCCCAGGAAAGGGTAATTTTATTTTACATTACCTTCCAGTAGAAGTCTGGTCTTAAAAGTGCTTTGGCCAAACCTTGGTAACACATGTTTGCTTAAATGTGTAGTGTTATGTTTCATCTTCCTGAATATGTGAATAGAATCTATTTAGAAACTTGTGAAAAGTAGTTATAAATCATAGAAATACCAGATTCCTTCTGATCCATCAGTGCCAAGAGATAGACTTCTTGGGCAGGGTTGGTGCGCTCTTCATTTTAGGATGATCTTTGGGGGAGATAACCACTCCAGGGTTGGGAGGATTAAGCCCCTAAACCACACTCTCATCTCAAGATTTGCATTTGAATAGGAGTTTGATGGCTTAGGAGACCGGAGCATGCAGATGGACAATTGTCCGATGGCATTTATGATATTAATTTTATGGCCTTATGGTCTTGTACATGATGCATTTGTATTTATCTTTCCATTATGATGTAAGGTATTCGACGTAGATGGTTGACATCCTGATATATTGAACATTATAATTTATTCTTTTATGAAATTATGGCAATTCGACAGTTTGGTCAATTACTCTTGGTTGTATTATCTTCATGTAATGTCGAAATGAATATATGGAAAATAGAATTATGTGTTCATGATTACTTAAAATTTTTGGTCGATTAGTCTTTAGCGTTGACTAACTATGGCTATGGAATCGACATAGGAGAAATTTTAGCATGTTTAGCTTATGTGTTTTATTGGAAAAATCAGTCTTTACATGTGGTATCAGAGCTATGTTTAAACATTGGAACCTGGGTCTTCTATTGATAAGTTGCATACTTATGCTTGGTGTAGGAGATAATCTTACACCATGGATACCGGGAATAGTAAAGGGGCTAGTTCTAGCAATGATCAGAATGGTGAATCTAACCAGAGACTCGATCAGAGTTTGGCTCTCTTAACCCAACAGGGTAATCTCTTGCAACAACAAGGAGAGCGTATGGATAATCTTGAGAAGGATTTGAGAGGTAGACCAGGTGATGAGGAGAGAAGGAAGAGGGAAGAAGATCTGAGACTTGAAGCCCAGCGTAAACAAGAAGAGGATTAGAGGCTTGAGGCTCAGAGGAAAGAAGAAGAGGATAGGTGGAATGAAGAGCAGTTGAAACGTAATGTTGATCTTAGGGCTGTAGTAGTACCCAATAACAAGGAAAGAATAACATAGGAACTAAGAAAGGACCTCAAGAAGTTTGTACCTCCTACCTTCAATGGAAAGACCATTGGTGACAAGACTGAGGCATGGATTGTATACATGGAAAAGTACTTCCATGTTCGCAATCTTTCTGGCGAATCTAGAGCTATGTGGGGTGCTTTTTAGTTAACTGGGGAAGATGGTACATGGTGGAATAATGAGATGGCTGAGAAGAGGATGTAGCCTGGGGAGATCTCTTGGGATGATTTCCTTGTTCTTTTTCATAAGAGGTGCTTACCACAGTTATATTATGACCAGAAAGTGGCTGAGTTCCAGAACCTGATACAGGGAGTTTTGTTTGTTACCCAGTATCATGAGATGATAGTATGTACCATAGTACCAGCATGATGAGCAGTTTAGAACCCACAAATTTATTCTTGGGTTACGTCCTGAGATAGGATCTGAAGTTGACATGCCTGAGCCTAAAAATATGGACTTTTCTTTCAGGAAGGCATTGAGGCAGGAGTAGAAATTGCAACAGGTATCTTCAGTAAAGAGTAATCAGAGAACTAATACCTCTCAAGGATTTAAGAGGAAATTCTAGTATAATCGACCTAGAGATTCTGGATGACAGCAGGTTCAGAATATGAGAGGTAAAGGTAGAGGGAATGCAGACAAGAATACCAAGAACCATGAGGCTCAGTATCAGAATAGAGGCAACAACATGAATGATAGGTATGAGTGTAGGAAAGGACTAGTGGGTGATTTCTTCACTTGTGGAGGTGACCATTATGTTAGTTCATGCTCTTAGCATACAAATCATAGAGATGGGAAGGGTCCCCAGACTCAGCATGAGATTCATGCAGCAATTGATCATAGACATGCATACTTTCAAGCTACCCCGATCTAGTTGGATAGTAAGCTCTTTGGCCAAAATGTTTCTATTTTGATTGATACATGAGCTACCGAATATTTAATAGATCCTAGAGTTGTTTCTTGTTTATCTGTTAGACCTGGATATATGTCTGAACCATGGATGGTAGAATATGGAAATAGGGCAAAGCATAAGGTTGAGTAATGTTTGGCTTGCAGTGAGATAGAACTTCCAAACTTTTAGACGCAAGTAAATCTTTAGGTAGCCCCATTAGGTTGTTATGATATCATTTTGGGCATCAATTGGCTGACTAAACATAAGGAATTAGTAAATTTTAAGGACAAGTTAGTTGAATGTCTTGATGATTCAAGTAAACCAGTAGTACTTTTGGGTGAGAAAAGACCCTTTGAGCTTAGGAAGATTTCTTCCATGCAATTGAAGAAGGAAAAGAGGAAGGGGTGCATGATGTATGTAGCATATGTCAAAGATCTTGACACTCCTCCTGGTTTAGAGGATTATCCTATCTTGTAGGAGTTCTGGGATATTTTTCTAGAGGATTTACTAGAGTTACCTCCAAAGAGGGAATTTGATTTCTCTATTGATGTAATGCATTGAACCAAGCCTCAATCCAAGGGTCCTTATCGTATGACCACCACTTAAATGTATGAGTTGAAGACTCATCTGATGGAACTCTTGGATAAAGGGTTCATTCTCCCTAGTGTGTCACCATGGGGAGCTCCAGTTATCTTCGTGAAGAAGAAAGATGGTACTTTATGGTTATGCATAGATTATAGAATGCTTAACAAGGTGACTATCAAGAATAGGTATCCGCTTCCATGAATAGATGAAGGGATCAACTATTTTCTCTAAGATTGATTTGAGATCTCGATATCATCAACTCCGGATCAAGAAGATGACATATCCAAAACAACTTTCAGGACAAGGTATGGACATTATGAGTTTGTCGTTTTACCTTTTGGATTGACTAATGTGCCTGCAACATTTATGAACTTAATGAACAGTGTGTTCAGAGATTGTCTGGATAATTTTGTTGAGATTTTCATTGACAAGATCTTGATTTACTCCAAGACCATGGAGGAGCATGAAGAGCACTTAAAAATAGTCTTAAAATGACTTAGAGATAAGAAGATTTATGGGAAACTATCTAAGTTTTATTTTTATCACAAGGAGATTCATTACTTGGGTCACATCATCTCTCTCGATGGAATTGCAGTTGACCTTGCAAAGATTAAAGCCATACTTGAGTGGCTAGCTCCACAGAATGTGAGTGAAGTTAGAAGCTTCATGGGACTCACAGGTTATTACAGGAAGTTTGTGGAGGGTTTGTCCAAGATTGCAGCACCTATTACATCCCTTCAAAGGAAAGGGAAAATATATGAGTGGAGTGATGTATGTGAGTGAGCCTTCCAGTTGTTGAAACAAAAACTCACACCCACTCCTATCTTGATTATACCAGATATGAATGGGCATTTCACAGTGATTATAAATGCTTAAGGTGAAGGTCTTGGAGGTGTGCTTATGAAGGAGTGGCTTATGAGTCATGGAAGCTGAAGTAGTATAAGGTTTAATATGTACCTCATGACTTGGAATTGGCAGCAATTGTGCATGCTTTAGTGATGTGGAGACATTACCTTTTGGGTAAGTCATTTGAGTTGAAAATGGATCACATGGGACTTAGGTATATCTTTACACAACCTAATCTCAATGCGACATAGAGATGTTGGTTGGATTTTCTGAGTGAGTATGATTTTGGCATTGAATACATTAAGGGAAAGGAGAATAGAGTGGCATATGCTCTTAGTAGGAGAAGACATATTTCAACTATCTCTACTTCTAGGACACGGTTGAGAGATCACATGCTGCACAAGATTCTAGGTGATGATCATTATGAGATGGTCAAGTCAGCCTTGCACATTGATCCATCAGATCACCATTTTGATGGATACTCTTTTGAGGATGATGGTATTATGAAATACCATAATAGGATGTATATTCCCGACTGAGCAAGGTTGAGGAAGATAGTACTTGAGGAGATGCATTTCACTCCATTTGCAGGATATCCAGGGGTAAACAAGATGATTATTGATATGAGGCCACTATATTTTTGGCCAAGACTTAAGTGTAATGTGATATCTTTTGTAGCCCAGTGTTTAGAATGCCAGCGAGTTAAAAGGCTGAGCATGTTCACCTAGCAAGACTTTTATATCCTCATGATATACTAGAATACAAATGGTAAGTAATTCGTATGGATTTTATCCAAGGTTTACCCATGACACAACGCAGGCATGATGAAATCTTGGTAATAGTTGAAAAACTAACCAAGGTAGCTCATTTCATTCCAAGAAGTTTGAGAGATGGATCCTTGGATTTGGCCAAGAAGTTTATTCAAGATATTTTTAGATTGCATGGTGTACCAGAGACCATTATATCTGACTGAGATAAACAAATAAAATCAAGGTTTTGGACAACCTTGAATGATTCCTTGGGTACACGACTAATTTTTATCACATCCTATCATCCTCAGACTGATGGATAGACTGAGAGAGTAAATCAGGTTGTAGAGGATTTAATTCAGATGTATTGCATGGATCAGAAATACAATTGGGAAGAGTATCTTCCATTGGTAGAGTTTGCCTACAAAAACTCCTACCATGCTTCATTGGGAATGCCACCATTTGAGGCACTATATGGGTGAAAATGCCACACTCCTATCAATTGGGATAGAGTAGAAGATATGATCATTATTGGACCTAAATTGTTGAGAGAGATGGATGAGAAGATGACTTTGATTCATGCTCGATTGAAAGAAGCATCGGATCGTTAGAAGAGTTATGCAGATAGGAACCACACTTTCAGACAGTTCCAGGAAGGGGACAAAGTGTTTTTGCATGTGAGACCACATAAGAGCTCGATTCATTTTGGCAAGTCTTCCAAGCTTGCACTGAGATATGTGGGTCCTTTTGATGTTTTGGAGGTGATCAACCTCGTTGCTTACAAACTTTCTCTACCGCCCGCTCTAGCCCAAATCCATAATGTGTTTCATGTTTCTTTTTTGAAACCCTATCATCTAGATGCATCTCATTTCTTAGATTGGCATGCATTGCAGGTTTAGGATCCAGGGGTGGTGCTAGTGGAGCCTACCCACCTCATTGATTAGCGTACCATCAGGGAGTGCAACAGAAATGTATTGTAGTATAAGGTCTAGTCGGACCAATTATCTATTGACAATGCTACTTGGGAGGATGCAAAAGACATGCATAGGCCTTTTCCACAGTTATTTGATTAGACTTATATATGTTCTTATTTTTAGTTACTCATGATATATGCTCAGACATTGATACCATTATGTGTTTTTATTTGGGACTCTTAGTGACATTATCAACTTTATTGACTCGGTCAGATACTTTTGACCAAAGTCATTATGCTTTGTGATTATGTTAGATGTGTTGGACATTATTATGGATATTGTGGAAATAAATGTAGGTTCATGTGATTTATATACTTGATGTTGTATTCAAAGATTAATGTTGCAAAATATTATATGACTCAAGGTGGATACTATGATGTTTTATGAATGATTATTTGAATATATTTTGGATTTATGGGCTAGCCTATTGATGATCAATCTAGTGATTTGATGGATTTGGAAGGATAGAAGGTGAGAGTGTGGTTCTGGAGGAGAAGTTTATCTTCTTGGTAATGGTTGATCAGAAAAATATAGGTTTTCACACACCACTTACTATTTTTTTATTGTACTTACGATATATTAATGATTTTTATTTCTAACTCTATCTCAAATGGTAAATTCATGGTGTATGTGAATATTAAAAACTGATTAGAGTGTGTTATAAGTAAAATATAAATCTTGTTGATTTTATGATATATTTTCAATGCGGGTACATGCATTTTTTTAAACAATGGGACATAGTTTATTGACCATGTTAATATAAAATTCTTGATTTTCTTGCATATAATTGCAAATTAAATTGATTCATCATGGACGATGAACATCTTAACGGGGGAAGGATGTCACCCTCCCTTACCATCCCATCTTTTTAGGAATCAACTTAAATGGATTTTATTTATCTTTAAGTCATCATTTTTAATCAATTAATCCTTGTGTTGATTTTGAAATAGACTGGAGTTGATTATTAATGAAGGGGCAGTAAAGTGGAGTTTAGCGGCAGTTTTAATGGGAGGGGATTTTATTTCACAGAGAACAAGGAAATTAACGCATGGGAAGGAAAATACTTGCCATTTAATGGAGAGACTGGTGTTTTGAAACGGGAGGGATGACGTGCATGAAGTGAGGAATGGACACGTTTTTGAAAGAAAAAGTCTTTACGCAGTTGGGAAGAAAAAAAGCCACAACTTTAGAAGGGGATGTTATTGGATTAAAGTCTAGCAGTTTTGAAGGAAAAGGGAGGAGAAAGTTGGGAAGGAAAATGTGGAGAAGGAGTGTTGGGAGATAAGGAAAGAAGGGAGACTTATGTGGGGAGAAGACGTAGTGAGGAGAAAAGATAGGGACAGGCTGAGATAATGAAAAAAAAGTTGTGCATAGAGAGGATAGGGACAAATGCATAAGGGTGGAAGGGGATATCATTTAAGGAAGAAAAGTTTTGAATTAAAAGGAAAAGGGGTGGCAACAGTGTTAAAGAGAGGAGTCGGCATTTTCTGAAGATTGCACAGGCTGAAAGCAGGAGTGGGTGTGTGGAAAGAGGGAAGGAGACATTTTTTTTACCAGAGGACAATGCTTAAACAATTTTCAATATCTCCACCAAAGTTCCAAGTCTAGGTTCTTTCCTCTGTGTATTTGTTAAAATTTTGTTGAATACAAAATTTGGACATTATTTGGGACTCTTAGTGACATTATCGACTTTATTGACTTGGTCGGATACTTTTGACCAAAGTCGTTATGCTTTGTGATTATGTTAGATGTATTAGACATTATTATGGATATTGTGGAAATAAATGTAGGTTCATGTGATTTATATACTTGATGTTGTATTCGAAGATTAATGTCGCAAAATATTATATGACTCAAGGTGGATACTATGATGTTTTATGAATGATTATTTGAATATATTTTGGATTTATGGACTAACCTACTGATGATCAATCTAGTGATTTGATGGATTTGGCAGGATAGAAGGCAAGAGTGTGGTTCTAGAGGAGAAGTTTATCTTCTTGGTAATGGTTGATCAGAAAAATATAGGTTTTCACACACCACTTACTATTTTTTTATTGTACTTACGATATATTAATGAGTTTTATTTCTAACTCTATCTCAAATGGTAAATTTATGGTGTATGTGAAGATTAAAAACTGATTAGAGTGTGTTATAAGTAAAATATAAATCTTGTTGATTTTATGATATATTTTCAATGCGGGTACATGCATTTTTTTAAACAATGGGACAGTTTATTGACCATGTTAATATAAAATTCTTGATTTTCTTCGATATAATTGCAAATTAAACCGATTCATCGTGGATGATGAACATCTTAACGGGGGAAGGATGTCACCCTCCCTTATCATCCCATCTTTTTAGGAATCAACTTAAATGGATTTTATTTATCTTTAAGTCATTATTGTTAATCAATTAATCCTTGCGCTGATTTTGAAATAGACTGGAGTTGATTATTAATGAAGGGGCAGTAAAGTGGAGTTTAGCGGTAGTTTTAGTGGGAGGGGATTTTATTTCACAGAGAACAAGTAAATTAACGCATGGGGAGGAAAATATGTGCCGTTTAATGGAGAGACTGGAGTTTTGAAACAGGAGGGATGACATGCATGAAATGAGGAATGGACACATTTTTGAAAGAAAAAGTCTTTACGCAATTGGGAAGAAAAAAAGCCGCATCTTTAGAAGGGGATGTTATTGGATTAAAGTCTAGCAGTTTTGAAGGAAAAGGGAGGAGACGGTTGGGAAGGAAAATGTGGAGGAGTGCTGGGAGATAAGGGAAGAAGGGAGACTTATGTGGGGAGAAGACGTAGTGAGGAGAAAAGATAGGGACAGGCTGAGATAATGAAAAAAAAAGTTGTGCGTAGAGGGGATAGGGACAGATGCATAAGGGTGGAAGGGGATATCGTTTAAGGAAGAAAAGTTTTGAATTAAAACGAAAAGGGGTGGAAACAGTGTTAAAGAGAGGAGTCGGCATTTTCTGAAGAATGCACAAGCTGAAAGCAGGAGTGGGCGTGTGGAAAGAGGGACGGAGACTTTTTTTTTTTACCAGAGGACAACGCTTCAACAATTTTCAATATCTCCACCAAAGTTCCAAGTCCAGGTTCTTTCCTCTGTGTATTTGTTAAAATTATGTTGAATACAAAATTTGGACATTATTTGGGACTCTTAGTGACATTATCGACTTTATTGACTTGGTTGGATACTTTTGACCAAAGTCGTTATGCTTTGTGATTATGTTAGATGTGTTGGACATTATTATGGATATTGTGGAAATAAATGTAGGTTCATGTGATTTATATACTTGATGTTGTATTCGAAGATTAATGTTACAAAATATTATATGACTCAAGGTGGATACTATGATTTTTTATGAATGATTATTTGAATATATTTTGGATTTATGGACTAACCTACTGATGATCAATCTAGTGATTTGATGGATTTGGCAGGATAAAAGGTGAGAGTGTGGTTCTGGAGGAGAAGTTTATCTTCTTGGTAATGGTTGATCAGAAAAATATAGGTTTTCACACACCACTTACTATTTTTTTATTGTACTTACAATATATTAATGAGTTTTATTTGTAACTCTATCTCAAGTGGTAAATTTATGGTGTATGTGAAGATTAAAAACTGATTAGAGTGTGTTATAAGTAAAATATAAATCTTGTTGATTTTATGATATATTTTCAATGTGGGTACATGCATTTTTTTAAACAATGGGACATAGTTTATTGACCATGTTAATATAAAATTCTTGATTTTCTTAGATATAATTGCAAATTAAACCGATTCATCGTGGATGATGAACATCTTAACGGGGGAAGGATGTCACCCTCCCTTATCATTCCATCTTTTTAGGAATCAACTTAAATGGATTTTATTTATCTTTAAGTCATCATTGTTAATCAATTAATCCTTGTGCTAATTTTGAAATAGACTGGAGTTGATTATTAATGAAGGGGCAGTAAAGTGGAGTTTAGCGGCAGTTTTAGTGGGAGGGGATTTTATTTCACAGAGAACAAGGAAATTAACGCATGGGGAGGAAAATACGTGCCATTTAATGGAGAGACTGGTGTTTTGAAATGGGAGGGATGACGTGCATGAAGTGAGGAATGGACACATTTTTGAAAGAAAAAGTCTTTACACAGCTGGGAAGAAAAAAAGCCACAGCTTTAGAAGGGGACGTTATTGGATTAAAGTTTGGCAGTTTTGAAGGAAAAGGGAGGAGATGGTTGGGAAGGAAAATGTGGAGAAGGAGTGCTGGGAGATAAGGGAAGAAGGGAGAATTATGTGGGGAGAAGACATAGTGAGGAGAAAAGATAGGGACAGGCTGAGATAATGAAAAAAAAAGTTGTGCGTAGAGAGGATAGGGAGAGACGCATAAGGGTGGAAGGGGATATCGTTTAAGGAAGAAAAGTTTTGAATTAAAAGGAAAAGGGGTGGCAGCAGTGTTAAAGAGAGGAGTCGGCATTTTCTGAAGAATGCACAGGCTGAAAGCAGGAGTGGGCATGTGGAAAGAGGGAAGGAGACATTTTTTTTTACCAGAGGACAACACTTCCACAATTTTCAATATCTCCACCAAAGTTCCAAGTCCAGGTTCTTTCCTCTGTGTATTTGTTAAAATTCTGTTGAATACAAAATTTTGACATTAATATATATGTGTGTGTGTGTGTGTGTGTGTGTGTGTGTGTGTGTTTGTGTCTACACACACACACACACACACACACAGGTCTATATTTATCTTTGTAGTAAACCATATAAACCATCCCAGTAGCTTCTCACAGTAAGGATTGAAGTGTCAAATTTTGGGTTGTATACAGAAGAATGGTACAAGTTATATGTTTTAGATCCTCTTAGTTGTACCTTATAATTGATGGAACCCTCTCAGTATTTAAAAACTAGAATATAAGGATGTGCCAATTATAGTAGTTTGTCTTAGACTAATTTTCTTTTCCTCATATTTTATTTTGATATCAGTAGTAAAAGATCCACTTGTTTTATTTAATATTAGACCCAAATTTAGAAAAATCTATGTGCATTCATGTTTTGATGAAGAAATTATTGGCTAAAAGGTTGGATTTTTATTTTTATGTTTTATTCTTGTATCAAACCAGAGATTCTTAGTAAAGGATAAACTACTCATTGTAGAAAATTAACAAAACCAATCTAGAATCTACAACAACTTCAAACAACCTAGAAGTTTTAAACAATTATAAGACTGGTTTTCTTTCAATGAAAATTTCATATTAGAAACCTTGTTTGTTGATCTTGTATAGGAGATGTTAGAATTTATTGAAAGATTTTTAATTCTTATAAAACTATTAGAAAACCAGCTTCATTGAAATTGAATGAAGACCTAAAACTATGAATTCTGTTGCTTGGTGATTTTTTTTGAAGTTGGGATTAAATTTCATTTTTTTTTGCTGAAATATTTCCTGTATTGAATAAATGTCAAATTAGAAAATATATTGGAAATGTAAAGGAAGGTATAGGATGTGGAATCCCAGGAAAGGGTAATTTTATTTTATTACCTACCAGTAGAAGTTTGGTCTTAAAAGTGCCTTGGCCAAAGCTTGGTAACACATATTTTCTTAAATGTGTATAGTTATGTTTCATCTTCCTGAATCTGTGAATAAAATCTATTAAGAAAATTGTGGAAAATAGTTAGAAATCACAGACACACCAGATTCCTTCCGATCCATCAGTGCCGAGAGATAGACTTCTTGGGCAGGGTTGGTGCGCTCTTCATTTTAGGATGAGTCCTGGGGGAGCTAACCAATTTGTGGTTGGGTGGATTAAGCCCCTGAACCACACTCTCATCTCGAGATTTGCATTTAAAGAGGAGTTCGATGGATTAGGAGACCAGAGCATGCAGATGGAAAATGGTTCAATGACATCTATGATATTGATTTTATGGCCTTATGTACATGATGTATTTGTATTTATCTTTCCATTATGATGTAAGGTATTCGACATAGATGGTCAACATCCTGATATATTGAACATTGTAATTTATTCTTTTATGAAATTATGGAAATTCGATAGTTTGGTTGATTACTCTTGGTTGTATTATCTTCATGTAATGTCGAAATGAATATATGGAAAATATAATTATGTGTTCATGACTACTTGATTACTTAAACTTTTTGGTCGATTAGTCTTTAGCGTTGACCGACTATGACAATGGAATCGACATAGGAGAAATTTTAGCATGTTTAGCTTGTGTCTTTTATTGGAAAAATAAGTCTTTACAGTTTCCAATATATTGAGGAAGACTAATATTTCTTTATGATTTCCTATGTTTTAAAGGATATACATGTTTTTAACAATTCTTTATATTTTACGGAATAATAATTTATTTTTAGGAAGACTAATATTTCATAACAATTTATTATCATGTTTTAGGGAAACTAATATTTTTTTTGTAATTTTCTATTAAAATTAGTCTTTTGATAATTAGAAGACTAATTATTAAATAATTCCTATATTTCTATTATAATGTATTATATTTCTATTATAATGTATTATAACGACAAGTACACGCCACTATGTGACACTTTTTTTTGTTGGAAATGTAGCAGATTATCCAAGGCAGCGAAGGCGAAGTAGTGAATCTTTTACAATCGACTTGACATAATCATGGCCCATTTGACCAAAAAACATTGTATTTAGTAATATGTTCTAAATAATTTTAAAGAAAAAGGAGATAATTCTACATAGGTAATGAAGATAGTATTATTCAAAGAAAAAGGAGATAATTCTATATAAGTAATCAAGATGGCAAAAAATAAAAAAAAAAGGATAAATAATTTTAAAGAAAAGGAGATAATTGTACATAGGTAATGAAGATAATTATAATTTGTTATTTTTAATATTAAAATAGAGTATCAACAGTAGATCAAAATTACATCAAAAGAGTTTTGTTGTGCAGAAGAGTGATCTGCTATAGTTTACCATCCTACTACATCTAACTGAACCGGTATTATAAGTGTATTACAAAAAAGGATTTGTTGTCCAAACAAAAAAATCAAAAATATATGTGCTTATGATTCATCCCACCCACTGTTGTTTCCCTTGGAATAGTATTGTCCCATCCATCATTGTTGTCTTCATTATGGTTCACATTCCTGCTAGCATTTTGGTTCTCTTCTTCATTAGCCCAGTAGTTATGGCTTTCCTGGTAGTCCACTGCCCCTGTAGTAATAATGCCCTGATTGGGATTGATTGTGCCTCTAGATGTACCAGTTTATTGAGGGTATTCCGTATATGAGTTAGACTGAACCTCTTTCTTGAAGATGACCATGGCTCCTTCCTTGATTAATGCTTGGAATCTTTCTCTTAGCACTTCTATGCCAGTAGTAACCTGTGTAATAATATGAAAGAGTGTGAATTTAATAGAAAACTCGGTAAGATCTCTACTCCTGTCTTGGAAAATCTCCTCATTCCTCAACCTCCAAATGGTCCACAAAGTAACAACAGATAAGGCAACCCAAAATTTTTTCAACTTACAGTCAAAATCATCCACAAAACCCAAAACAACTTCATACCAACAAATTCTATTAGGACAATTCCAGGCAATGACTCGACCAAAAAGACTAGACCAAATCCTACTAGCAAAAGGACACTCAAAAAAAAGATGCTCATAAGTTTTAGGGCACTTGCAAATGGAACAAACAACATTTTGCATATCATGAGGAGACATAAAAGAACCAACAACTAATTTTTTCAGACACAGAATCCATCTAAAACATAAAACTTTGGGTTCTACATGAGCATGCCAAAAGAAATCAAAGAAAAAATGCTATTTACTACCTATCCAGTTGGGTCCCCATCTCTGAGTGATTCTATTAGTAATATTCACATCAAACTTTAGCATATTATAAATTCTTTTGCAAGAAAAATCTCTCACTACTTTACCATTATTCCACTTTAACTAATCCATCATTTGTTTAGTATTCAAAACCTTACCAGAAAAGAATCTGCACACAACTTTAGATATCAAAGTGTATGTTTTTTATGAGTTTTAGGAAGTTTATATTTATTTCTGATATCTTCCCATGAGCTCAATTTATTGTCAACCAATACATCTTTAATTAGAGATATTCCCTTACTCTGTCATGCTTTGGAAGAAAAACATTGTGTTAGTGCCAGTGGTTTATATTTTAGGTAAATGCCCCACCAAATAGATCTTTCTATGACAACAAAGCATGGGTTCTTCCCCACAACATTTCTTGCACCTATTAAAGGCCTTACCTGACACCATACCTTCCAGATAGACTAGAATACCTTGGATCCAAAGACTTTAACTTTAAAGTCTCCTAATATAATGTCAGTGATAGGGACATGCTTCCATTCTTTACCCTTTGTGATGACTGCCTTTTCAATATTATTCCTGATTAAGACTTTCCAAGTTTATTTTCCTTCCAAGGCTCTGAGGATCCATTTGGGTGCTAGTGAAATGACTTGTGTTCTAAGATCTCTTAACCCCATCCCCCCCAGATGTTTAGGAGAGAAACACCACTCCCATTTGACACAGTTCCTTTTCTTGTTTCCAAGTCCATCTACCCATAAGAACCCTCTCAACACTTATTCCTTTTTGTCAAATTGATACTTCACAAACAACCAAGTGGATGAGTAATAAAATTCATGGGATGAAAGGACTTTCTGCATCACTTGGGTTCTTCCAGCTAAGGATAGCATGTGTGTCTTCCATTTCACATGTTTGTTTTCAAATTTTTTATAAATCCATGTCCACGTTTCCTTTACATTAGGGGAGATGGAAAAAGGAATACCCAGGTATCTTACAATAGTGGAGGGCCCACACCACTACCATTCTTTCCTGGTGAGCCAGTTCGGTGCCTCTACGGTCCATCCTAGTATAGAAGAATTATGTACTGTAATTTTGTCTCTTTAGGCAAGACAAAATATCTGTAGTCTACTGAACATATTATCAAAGTTAGCTTCTTCTAATTCTAGGAATAGAGCTATATCATCAGAAAATTATTCTATAATAATCTCATCTACATTGGGAAGATTTATCCCTTTTATAGGTGGACCAAATTTACTGGCCTTGAGAATGTATGATACAACATCAATAGCAATGACATATAGAGTCGGTGCCAATGGGCATCCCTGCCTAATGGATCTACTAAGTTGGATTGAATCTAATATTTCACCATTGACATTGATCACTATAGAGGAGTCTTGAAATAAGATGTTAACCCATCTATAGAAATAATGTGGGAACCCAAAGGCCTCCAACATTTTCAACACAAATGGCCACTCAATTCTATCATATGCTTTTTCAAAGTCTAATAATACCATCACTGCATTTTGTCCATCCATTTTGGCCCAATGCATAGCTTCCCAGCTAGTAATCAAGTTTTCTAGTATATATCTTCCTTTGATAAACCTTGTCTAGGTGATAGAGATGATGTCATTTAGCATACTGCTAATTCTCTTGGCCAATACTTTAGCAATTATTTTGTAGGAGATATTAAGTAAGGTAATTGGTCTCCAATTTTTTACTTGAGATTTGTCTCCCTCTTTAGGCAGTAGTTTAATCATACCTTTATTGATATTTTTACCCATAGATCCTGCATCAAAGGCTTCTTCATACACCTCAAGAAACTCACTTGCTATCCATTCTTAGTTCTTTTTGTAGAATTTTGCTGATAATCCATCTATACAAGGGGATTTGTCATTAGCTAGGGAACCAATGGCCTCATCTATTTCTTTGAGACTAACCTTATCTTGTAGCCTCATAGCTTCCTATTTTGACACCTTCTTGGGGATGACCTTGAGGCACTACTGCATTGCCTCATAATTGTTCTCTTTTTTCTCTGAAGTAAATAATCTGTAATACCCACCTCTTAGTTTTCTTTTTAGTTTTGGATGCCAGAATCTTTTAGGTTTTTTGGTGTATGTGTGGATTTATTCAGATGGTTTAGAAGATATTTATGTATTACACTTCAGTATGTTATTGATCCATGGTTAGTATGTTATATCTTCTGTGTATATGTAATTTATGGTTATTTAATGGTGCTTATGTATATGTTAGGATTTAATTTTGATTATGGTTTTCTGACAATACTGACCCTAGATTTATATGCACATGGATCATTGTATATTTTGCATTATTATTTGATTTGCTTGATATGGTATGGGACAGAGTCATAGTTACTTGCTTCGGTGAGATCCACATGATAACCTAGTCTCAACCATTGTTTTACACATCATATAGGCATGTATGTTCGTCTTTGTGATGACAGGTTTGCAGGTACTAGGCTATGTCTTCCCTGAATTGGCAGGAGTGAGCGTGCCCTATCGCAATAATCTCAATGGTAAGAGAGGGGAGATAGTATTCAGGTTGAAAATCCTATCCTAAACCTAATTGTCCTAAGTATGGGACAAGTATCAGTATGACTACCCTTACCAAATTCATCTAGTTGACAAGAATTCGAGTATCCCTTTCCTTGAGCATGCTTGATTTTACTTGTGTTCGATTTCATGTGCTTGATTTAATTGTGTGTGTGTTATATCATGTCATTCATTTAATTAAATATTATTGCAATTAATTATTAAATATAGGGTATTTAATTAATTGAAAATTGAATTAAATACCTATGTTTAATTGAAAGGTTAATTAAAGTGCAATTATTGAATATTAATATTTAATTATTTATTTAATTGAAAATTAGAGTAAATATGCTTTTATACATTATTAGATAATTAATTATTTAAATGCATGGAAAAGGTTGTGCTTTAAATATTTAATCTATTTAATATATTATTTAACTAATTACATGTGCAAGTTCATTAGTAAAGTTAGAGTTTGAATTCAAAATGCAACTTGGGTTACTAAGTCAAAGTTGAGTTGTGCAAGTAATTAGATATTTTAATTAATAATTAATAATTACTTTCAATTTTAGAGTTGACTCCTTTTAGGAGTTATCTAGTGTGTTGTCATTAGGGTTTGCATGATTAGGGGATGTTGATCCTCTTTAGGGGAATTCTTCTCTCATTTGGTCATAATAGGTTTTTGGAGCATATTTGGAGGAGCTTTGTGTGTTCTTGGCTTTTGGAGAAATTGAAGATTTTTGTGGTTGCATGTTGAATTAAAATTTGGTGTGAATTCATGATTGTGTGTGCTTGGAGGATTTAAGACTCATTTCTCTTCAAGGACCTAATCTCCTTCTGTTTCTTGCATTGGATCTAAGGTAGGGTTTTGGGATCCTCTTTGTGGTTTTCAATTCTTGATGAAAATGTGTCTTCATTGTGCTTGTTGTATTAGATTTCCTTAATTAGGAGTTATTTATGATTTGTATTAAAATGGGTGCTCTTGAAACCCTTAGATCTATTATTTACCTTATTTATTAATTCTTGGCACAACACAGTTATGCTGCCCAATTTTCGTAGAAAAATTCCCTAGGGATCTCTTAGAAAACAATATTTTTTTAGCTATTCTATAGTTAGAACTATAGTAGAGGAAAAGTAAATGCTTGGGAAATTAATTCCCTTAGAAGAAAAAAATCAATTCCTCTAAAAAAAAAAATTAAATTGGTGAAAATATTAACCTCACTAGAAAAAAAATACAGTGGTGAAAAACTTCACCAATAAAAGACAAAAAGAGAATGAAACCAAAAAAAATAAATAAATAAATTAGTCTAATTTCTATTTTTGGAAATATTTAATTTTTAAAAAAATTTGCATTGTCATTTACTATTTTTTTTATAAATATATTAAAAAAACATGAAAAGGTGTTTTGGTGGCTGGGGCCACCACATCCCCCACCACCCTG
The DNA here is from genome assembly GCA_018584345.1 of Thuja plicata. NCBI lineage: Eukaryota > Viridiplantae > Streptophyta > Pinopsida > Cupressales > Cupressaceae > Thuja > Thuja plicata. The sequence continues at coordinate 7,752,157 of MU224968.1, forward strand.
TCGTGCGGGTACCACACAGTGCCCGATGGTCTGCACAGTGGCAATTGTAACACCCCAAAATTGGCACCTACTAATCCAATCAATTTTGGTGCATTTTATTATCTTCGAAGTCCTATTGTACTAGGCAAATTATTCTCCTAATTGACTTTAATTGACTGAGTTTCAAATGCAGAAAACCCAAATTTGCATAAATCTGACATTACATTTAATTCCTAAATCCTCAATGATTATTAGCTAAAAATCCCTATGATTAATTGATTTAATTCTAAAGTCCTAAGTGCTTTTAATTAAATCAATTCCCCCCCCTTTGGCTAATATACATAAAAGGAATTGAAAGGTTATTTAATTATTGAATGAATTATCCTCAAAAAAGGAATTCCATAATTCCATGTGAAAAGACACTTATGTGTCAATAATTCATTCTTTTA
>MU224968.1:7790271-7803623 GCA_018584345.1 Thuja plicata
CAATTAAATTAATTTAATTTCATCAAATAAAGCAATTCTTAATTAAAAAGAATTCAATTATCTCACATGTTGAAAATAATTAACAAATAAATGAATTAAATATTCATTTATCTTCAAAGAGATAACTCCAATTACATCACATGGGTTACTCCACCCATCTCTCCAGTTCACATGGGTAACTTCACCCACTTCTTCAGTTCAAAAAGGTAACTCATAATTAGCTCCTCAGTTAACCAAACTCNATCTCCTCTTAACCAAATAAAGAGGTGGAGTTTACTGTGGATCGCTCCTGTTCCTTTTGATCACAACCGTTCATCTCCCCATCTCTGGGATTGATCTCAACCACTCATTTCATTAGCAATTCCTATATAATAAACCCTTCATAACCATTTGAAGGATCTAGGATTTCAAGCTTAAAGCGCCATTACTCTGTCAAAATTCAAGCTATCTTGCGATCACACACACACTTTGCAATTATCTAATTCTCAACGCTTCTCAAGTCATAGACGCTGCCCAGCCAATACTGAGTATCATAATAGCGTTTCAGAAGGAGTAGAGAGAAACAATAGAAGCTTCAAGCATCGAAGGGTTTGCATTCGTTTGTCTTCCTTTCTCTTGTTTGTACATTTTATTGCTCACGTTTCTGTTATTCGTTTAGTAGTCATTGTGTATTTGATTTGCATGCACTTGTGAACCTTGGCTACTAACCCCCGCCCTTGGAAAGCTGTGGGAAACCAGAGAGAGAGGCGTACAAGTAGAATTCTATGGTGTTAATAGTTATTTACAAGGGTGTTATTGGGCGACTTTTATTAATGCTTATGTTGCTCCTATGATTTCGTAATTTCGTAATTATAGCTAAATTGGTAATTATTCCATAGATGTATTTGCTGATTTTATGAATAGATCTATAGGATATGTTAACGTGTACCAATATGAAGCATTTAATTATTTCTAGATATTAATTTTAATGGATAAATGATTTTGCATTACTAGGATGTTATTAATTTGTTTGTCCTTACATTAACACTGAAATTGTTTTAATGAATTTTGAATATGAATTGATTACACCATGATGTATTTTGGGTGTGTGATTAAATGAATTGTATATTCTTCTATGTTGTCATGTTTTGGGTATATGTTGGGTTAGATGACCCTTAGGACATAAATCCAGAGGTTTTTGGGGTCATAATTTATGCGTGGTATCTTATGCAAGGTCAGTTTGTGTTTATGTGATGATGTCATGGTCCTAATTTATTCTATCCAACCTGATTCTGTTATGATGTGCTTTATGATCTTATGAGGGTACTGTTAATTGTATGGCTAATTGAGAACCTATGTGCTCCTGAATGGACAGGACGCGATTTGAGATTATGTATTACCTTCATGTTTTGATTATGAGCCTAGGTAGGAAAATAAGCGGTTACTAGGGTATCTCATTGGCAAGTTACTTAATAAGTGAAAATATGAAACATTAAGGAGTTTTAAAATGTACTAATAAGATAACTGAGCCTCTACCCATGCCTTGAGTTATCATATGCTAGGATGGGAGAGTTGGGATCCTTGTCTCCATGAAAGGATTACTGAGCCACATAGAGTTACTTGGGGGCCAGTGTCCAAGATGGACTACTAGGGTTAACTCAAGGGTAGAATTATGTGATGAGACTTCCCTATATATAGCTTAGGTTATCCTACATGTGTCGGTACCTCTAGTGTTTTTTAGTGTTTCTTGTTATGGTTTAGAGTTTTTCCAGGATCTTCCTATGCATTGAGTATGATGTCATGTGTACCTTGTTTTGCATTCATGTTGTATACCCCTTATGATGGGCCTATTACTATCTCCTCAACACGGTGGGAGTGGACCTTTGGTTCCACATGGTCAGGTGGTAGTGATTCTTATTACCATTGAGATTTGGACAAATTATTCTTCATGCTTGGATTTTCCTTGTTGCAATTTCATCTTCTAGTCTTTTGGAGACTTGTTTAGTTACATGAGTTGTGTACTTGTACCATATGTGTATGTTGGTTATCATCCTTTGGAGGATGCATTGTATTGTTTTATTATGTATTATTACATACCCTGCGACTTGTGTAGTGGATGTTGATTAGGTTGTATACCCTTTGGTATCATATGTATATGTAATATTTTATTATGAGATGTATGTTATTGGATTCATATTATGTAACCTTTATGTTAGTTTTTTATTATTGTTAATCGTAGATTATTGTGCTTAAGTAATTCTATGTCAAGGAACCCTCGAGAGATGTTATCTATGTATGAGTTGTACTTCATGTATGTCATGTACTTCATTGTATTGCTTCCACATTGTTATCAATATTGGTTGTAAACATTTAAAAAAAAAAATTATTCCATAAACTTAGTGTCATGTTTAGGTTAAGTTCTCCTGGGTTCCCTGGTGAGGTATTACATAATCTCCTATAAAACTCACAAAAGGCTTCCACTATTTCTTTATTGTTCCTAGTGGTTCCTTTCTCACCTTGTATTCCAGTAATATCTTCTCTGCCTTGTTTAGATTTGATTAGGTTAAAGAAGTATTTGGACCCCTTTTCTCCCTCTTTGATCCACCTAGCCTTAGCTCTAACTTTTTGAACTTGTATTTTATAATTCTGAGTTTTCCTCAACTGCATTTTGGCTTCAATGAGTGATTTCTCTAACTCTTCATCATTTCCTTTCTCTTGGAGTGTTGTCTCCCCTGTAATAATTCTCATCTGCTGTTTATTTTCCTCAAATCTCCTATCCATAGCCTATTTTGTTCCAATTATTTGAAACATACTCCTCCATGTTATAACTAATTGATCCCATTTATCTCTGGCTGAGCTTCTTTGGTTGCAGAATTTGGATAGGGAAGTAGCCATTATGATAGCCTCACTATTATCTTCATCATCCAATAGTGCAGTATTAAGTTTGAAGACCCCTTTCCTTTTTTGGGCTTGATATTGGTCATTGATCTTCTTGAGCACGATGCATCCATGTATAGGTGAGTGATCAGACATGGTGATAGTAGTAACACATATAGGGTTTTGCCCTAAGGGATGTGAGAGCCCAAAAGAACTCTTTTCAAAGTATACCCTATCTAATCTGCAATATATCCTATTTCTATTTGCTTGATTGTTACACCATGTAAAACAAATGTTATGATATTCCTATCTTTTCCTTTCCAGTGGGTCACTTATGTGGAATCTTCTTTTGAACTCAAACCAGAAAAATAACTCGTTGGCTTTCCATCCATTCTTCTTACCACTACTCTTATCCTATCTATCTTCTATCATGTTGAAATCTCCAATGAAGATCCATTCAGAATGTGGTAGATTAGAGGTAATCCACGAAAGGATTACTGAGCCACATAGAGTTACTTGGGGGCCAGTGTCCAAGATGGACTACTAGGCTTAACTCAAGGGTAGAATTATGTGATGAGACTTCCCTATATATAGCTTAGGTTATCCTACATGTGTCGGTACCTCTAGTGTTTTTTAGTGTTTCTTGTTATGGTTTAGAGTTCTTCCAGGATCTTCCTATGCATTGAGTATGATGTCATGTGTACCTTGTTTTGCATTCATGTTGTATACCCCTTATGATGGGCCTGTTACTATCTCCTCAGCACGGTGGGAGTGGACCTTTGGTTCCACATGGTCAGGTGGTAGTGATTCTTATTACCATTGAGATTATGATAGATTATTCTTCATGCTTGGATGTTCCTTGTTGCAGTTTCATCTTCTAATCTTTTGGAGACTTGTTCAGTTACATGAGTTGTGTACTTGTACCATATGTGTATGTTGGTTATCATCCTTTGGAGGATGCATTGTATTGTTTTATTATGTATTATTACATACCATGCAACTTGTGTAGTGGATGTTGATTAGGTTGTATACCCTTTGGTATCATATGTATATGTAATATTTTATTATGAGATGTATGTTATTGGATTTATATTATGTAACCTTTATGTTAGTTTTTTATTATTGTTAATCGTAGATTATTGTGCTTAAGTAATTCTATGTCAAGGAACCCTCGAGAGATGTTATCTATGTATGAGTTGTACTTCATGTATGTCATGTACTTCATTGTATTGCTTCGGCATTGTTATCAATATTGGTTGTAAACATTTAAAAAAAAAATTATTCCATAAACTTAGTGTCATGTTTAGGTTAAGTTCTCCTGGGTTCCCTGGCGGGGTATTACATAATCTCCTATAAAACTCACAAAAGGCTTCCACTGTTTCTTTATTGTTCCTAGTGGTTCCTTTCTCACCTTGTATTCCAGTAATATCTTCTCTGCCTTTTTTAGATTTGATTAGGTTAAAGAAGTATTTGGACCCGTTTTCTCCCTCTTTGATCCACCTAGCCTTAGCTCTAACTTTTTGAACTTGTATTTTATAATTTTGAGTTTTCCTCAACTGCATTTTGGCTTCAATGAGTGATTTCTCTAACTCTTCATCATTTCCTTTCTCTTGGAGTGTTGTCTCCACTGTAATAATTCTCATCTGTTGTTTATTTTCCTCAAATCTCCTATCCATAGCCTATTTTGTTCCAATTATTTGAAACATACTCCTCCATGTTATAACTAATTGATCCCATTTATCTCTGGCTGAGCTTCTTTGGTTGTAGAATTTGGATAGGGAAGTAGCCATTATGATAGCCTCACTATTATCTTCATCATCCAATAGTGCAGTATTAATTTTGACAACCCCTTTCCTTTTTTGGGCTTGATATTGGTCATTGATCTTATTGAGCATGATGCATCCATGTATAGGTGAGTGATCAGACATGGTGATAGTAGTAACACATATAGGGTTTTTCCATACGGGATGTGAGAGCCCAAAAGAAATCTTTTCAAAGTATACCCTATCTAATCTGCAATATATCCTATTTCTATTTGCTTGATTGTTACACCATGTAAACCAAATGTTATGATATTCCTATCTTTTCCTTTCCAGTGGGTCACTTATGTGGAATCTTCTTTTGAACTCAAACTAGAAAAATAACTTGTTGGCTTTCCATCCATGCTTCTTACCACCACTCTTATCCTATCTATCTTCTATCATGTTGAAATCTCCAATGAAGATCCATTCAGAATGTGGTAGATTAGAGGTAATCCAGTCCCAAAGTGTACTTATTTCTCTGTAGTCATTAGGTGCATATATGTTACACACCCCAATAGTTTGGTCCTTCTCTTTGAACATAGCCCAAATAACCCTATTGCATGGAGAGATCCCATATTTTGTCATCTTATCACTCCATCTATTCCCAATTAGCAATGAAATAGCACCTTTTCCTTTTTTATGTTTTGAAAAGATGCATCTTGCACTATTCCAAAAGAATTTAAGTGTATTGTAAGCCCTAGCTCTTGTAACTTTGATTTCTTGTAAGAAAATAATATCTTTATTTGGGATTTTGTTACACCAATTTCTAACCACATACTTCCAAATCAGACATCTCTAGGCCTCTAACATTCTAGCTATTGGTATTCATCATCATTGACTTTTGGTGGGGGGTTTTTGATTCCTGTAAAGTCTGTTAAAGCAATCTGGCATTTTTTATTCTTTGGGTTATTATTATTTTTCAAACTCTTGCTTCTCTCATATGTTTTCCTTTTCTTTTTTTGATAACAAATTCAATGAATTCATGTTCCTCCATCTCTTGGCCAATATATTATGATAAATATAAGGGGTTCTCTATATTAGGTATTATCTCATTCTCTCTGAGAGGCACACTGTCAGGTATTCCTTTAATCTATCCAACCAAATGATGCCCATCTTTTCCTTTACTTTCATAACTCTTGTATTTTAGTTTTGACATAACTATTTGTTGCGCATTTTTTTGTAGGGTCTCATCATTACATTTTTCTCTAACCACCGGGATATACTGGGTTTGGCAATTGAAATAATTCTTCTTCTCAATGAACTTCCCTTCTTTTTGCACTTCAAATTCCCCTTCAAATAGTGGATTGGACAAAGACACAAATGTGTCAACTTGGGTATCCCTAGTTTCTGCAAGTGGGGGAGAACCATCACTATTATTCATTTTTCCTTAGTGCTAATACCTTTGTCTGTACCATTGTTGCTATTCTTTATGTTCTTATTAACCTGAGACTCTGGGAAATCCTTTTGGATATTTTTGAGGAGAGGGAAATCTCTCATATTGTACCCATTGAGTTTACAATGGAAGCATGAACCTATGTCTCCTAATTTCACTACCTCCCATTCAAAGGTTTCTCCTTCAACTTCTAAAGCAATGACATCTAGGAAAGAGACATTAGGATGCATGGTTACCAATATACAGGCATTTAAGTGAGGGAGGGCGACTCAGGATTCTTCAACTTGCAGAACCAACCCGAGGGGTTCAAGTATTTTAGGGATAAAGTGCCAGAATTTGGGTTGTACATTCTTAAGTTCAATCCAAAGGGGGGAGGCATGGGCAAATAAATTATCATTGTTGTCTTTATGCAACAATGGAAATTATTTAAACATCGTTTGTCCTACTTGCCAATATCCTTTATTCAATACTTTTTCCTCCATAGCATGTGTTTTATGAAAAACCACAAATAATCCTCTTTGAATCATTCTACTAAAATTAACATGAATGCCAAGTTTCTTACCCCAAATATTATTAAACCAATCGTCTAAGAATTTCCTATCAGGTAAGAATTTCATATCCATGCAATGGAAGAAAATAGCAATTATTTTTAATCTATCTTGTTCAGACTTAATAGCTTTTACCATGTCTTCATTTCGTGATAAGGAAAGGATCTTAACTCTAGAAGGCAGAGTCTTACCTTCCTTCCTCCCTCCATCACCATTGCTTCCTACTGGGTTGTCAGGTTGGTCTCCTCCTCCATGTCTATCTCCATTGGAGTCAACCATTCCTCCTCTGTGCTCTTTTCCTCTATCGGGTTCAACATCCTTAAGAACAAATTTGATTTCAAACAGAGACGAAGGTGGTACAACCATTTTCTCTGCCAAAACCGCTTTGTATGAGGGTTTAAAACTTTATGCCTTTGATCTTACATTGCTTCCACTTTCCATATTATCCTTTCCACTAACCTGAATGTTAATCCCCTCATTACTCCCCTCTATGACCATCGCAAGAGATCTCACATGAACCCAACTGGATTAGAAAAAATAAAGATGGCATACATAGGGGAAACGTAAAGCCCACACAAGTGAAGAGGGTTGAGAGGAGAGAGAAAAGAACACACATCATGACAAGACCAAAGAAAAGACCAAAAGCATGAAAAACAAAAATACCACAAGACTAACACCACACAAATACACAGCCACATCTACCAACCTGCAAACCAAGGGGAGCCAAGGTGGTGCCCTCCGCATGTACAATCTGATACATTAGGGGCCACTTGCAGAGCCATCCACCTCCATCCTCTTGTTGCCCCATTTTTGTCTTGCATACCTTTAGATAGAAATGGAAGTTTAGTGTGTAGCATTGGTCTTGTGATCTTCATGAGATTCTTGAGTCTAAGTCTAGTTTTCCCCTTAAGCTAGGAGGCCTTTATCGGATTTCCCCAATTTGACCTCTTTTATAAACCGGCGAGAATTTATATTTGAGATCATGTTTCATCGGGTAGGTTAAGTTCCCAAATCTGGTAAAGCTCATATTTCAGAGGTTTATAACATTGGTTCTATTTACATTTGAAGTCTTTAGCATTGGCACTTCATTTTGTAGCATTGGAGGAAAATTGGTTTCAAGCTTCTCCTTGGAGGAAAATCACTTGTAGAGTGTGTTTTCCACAGTGAGTAATTCCAAATGTTTCAGCAGCTAGTAAAGTTTGAAAGTGGATAAGTTGGGGGCTAGAAATATTATTGCATTCAAAATGCACCACTATGGGAAAAAATGAAAGATTAAATGAAGAAGAATCCAAGACGCAAGATTATCGGCAGAAAAGAAGAAAATGGCTTCTCAACTACTCCAGCGGGCGGGTTTCGACCTAAGGAGTACATTTTCCGCCAAATCATTAAAGTGGAAGAACTTTGAAGAAGAATTTATCTCATAGGTGACCCAAGGTATAAAGGAAGCTGATGAAATTGACACATCATTTTAGTACCTCAATAGGATAAAATTCCCCCTCAGCGGATTTTTGGGTAGAGAACACTCCAAAAATATTTCCCCACCCAAAAGGGGAGCGGAAAAGTAATTTTTTGCCACCTCCAAAAGTTACTGTTACGGTTATATAAAGTGAAAATATGTTTCTTAATGGCCTATAGGGGTAAATTAATTAATTCAAATAAAGTCGTTTTACTTCATAACAAACTTTTTGATAAATGCTTTAATCTTTTCATTCATGTGGTGTGGGAAGTCAGCCGTTAAACGGTAAGAATTCAAAAGTTATAAAATCAGTGAAATATTGCAAACAAGAACTACCATCTGTTTGATGAGTTGTCTAAATTTGAAGCTCTTTACAATATTTTTTCTCTTCTCTTACATTCCTGAGAGACATCCCTAACTCCCAAGTCAAATCAATCGAAGCATGACTACTAAATTTATGGGATTCGATGGGATGAACGACATCACTTTTGACTGGCATAAAATCACAGACACCTCTCTGAATTTCTTTGATATGTAGAGCTTCTAGAATAGATTGGGGGTGGACCAAATGCACCCTGTTACTAAAAAATTGAAGGAGAGTGGATTGGTTGAAGCCGCTAGTTTTCTTGTTGTAGTTCAAGCACCAGACCTTATTCGAGAATGTATAGCTCGGTATAATCTAGATACTAAGAAAATTCTCCTTCCCAATGACACGGTCTTACTCTCCATTGATCGAGACTCCATCCAGAACTCCTTGCACATTCCAGAGCAGGATGAATACTCAAAGATGACATATAGTCAGGCGGTTACTGAGTATGGAGCAAAGAAGGTTGTGTGGAAGAAGGAAATAATGAAGTCATGGTTTCAAGAACCAAGGAGTACCAAGGGCAAGTTTCCCAAAACATTATACAACATGAACCTGAAGCTTGAAATTGTAGATATCTTGGTACTAATCCACAAGATCAGAGGTGAGAGCAATGCACTAAATTTTGTTGAACATCATTTCTTCTTAGTCCAGGTGATCTTCTCTCAACACCATTTCATTGATTGGGCCCTTATGGTAAGCAAAAATCTCTCTAGTGCCTTAAGTAGAGCTAGACATCAGAATGAGTTCTACATGTCTTCAGTCTTATTATATATATTAGCCAAAATTCAAATTTGGCCAGGGCTTCCTAGATTAGAAGAATTTCCAGAGGATGTTAAGAGTTATGAATTCTTCCCTTGTTTGAAATTACATAACAGTTATGCTAATTATCTCAAATTTAATGATACATTCACAATGAGACTGTGCAGGGAGCTATAGGGTTTCCCATAAAGGAGATTTTCTCCTGAATCCATGATTTTTATCAACTAGTTTGGGTGCTACTTTATTCAATTAGCAGATTTCTCATATATTCATCTTGCAGGATTCAATGACTTCCCTTTAAAGCTACCCAGATATCCTGACGGCATGATCATGCTAGTTGAAGTAATGAGAAGAGAAATCCAAGTGAATCTGATATGTGCTGATGCTAAGAAGAAAGGATACAATTTCCCAATGACCATTGGAGCTTACATTTGGGTGTCCTGGTCTGAGGGAAAGAATGTTCAGAAAAAATTCTCAAAAAGGTTCCAATTGGAGACATATGATGTTCTGAGGCCACAGTATGATCCTGTGAATTATGCCATAGATCACCTACAAATGATTCATGCTATCCATCATATTGATGATATTGAAGACTATTGTGTCAATTGAAAGGATGACTTAGAAAGCAGAGAAAGATTCTACGCAAGGTTAACTATTGAACAAATCAAAAAGTTCAAAGTTAACATTGTAGTTGAAGGGCTAGAAGATGATGGCCAGCATATGTATGATAATACATATTTAGAAAAGATAAATCCTCTCCCTATAAGTTCCAAACCCATGCTAGGTCAAGTCATTAATGACTTGTAGACCTTGATGGGTGAGATCTACAAAAGGATGGAGCAGTGGGTCGAGTGGACGACAGGCAGAAGGAAGAGGTCTGAAAGGAAGCCTCCTTCTCAATGAACTCCTACAAAGGAGACTTTGAACGTTCCTGCAACATCCTCAAAAAAAACCTCAACTATGGTTAAAGGATTAGTTTAGCCAACGGGAAAAGGCGATGAACCTCTTAAGAAAGAGATCCCATTAGAGAAGACATGCATAGAGGGATCACTTCCAGACATAAGTTCAACTGAAGAAGCAATCTCCAAGGATCTAGCCAAGTCTGCAGTTGAGCTCACTAAGGGTGCAGGACCTGCATAATTAGTTAAGGCTAGTGTTGTAGACACACAATTCAGCACCTCGATTCAAGATACTCCAAGGCGAGGATCCCCTACTATAGTAGAGGTGGGTGAATATAGCTCTAGTACTTCAGCCACAAAATCGGATGAGGGGATTGGGAAGCAACATAAAACTTCTCAAGTCATTAAATTAGTTTCCTCCTCTCCTACTATCTATGGTGAACCCATTTACTTACAGATCCAAAGCTACTCCTCTGGTGATTAGAATTTTTTCGTAGAAGAACTGGTCTGTGCTTCCAAAGTTACTAGTGTTGAATCTTGGATAGAGAACACTCTAGAACACAAGAGGAAGAAAGTAGAGTAAGGGACATCTAGAAAAGATACCCTTTCACGGGCCTTACAACCCAACACCACTATGAGTAAAGTGAATAAATTCAAAAAAATATGTACACTAGGTTGAGATCCTAAAATCGGGCATTTCACTATGGAAGTAGCCAAGCCTATGAAGGAGGGTAGATTCGAGGACATGACTGCCTCTGATTTTTAGTTGTAGTCATTCGATATGGGGTTGGCTTGTCATGATACCAAGGTGGATTGGTGGAAGTCTACCAATGTAGTGATTGAAGAAGAGGTCAAAGAGCTCAAGACTATTAAAGTGCAACTCAAAGTAGAAGTTAGTGAGTTGAAATATTTCATCAGGCAACTCATCACTTCGATCGCTAGTTTTCCCAGTGCTCAAATCACTTTGGATCCCAATGCTTCAAAGAGTCAAGCTATCATTACCAAGTTGCAAGAGGATAGGAATTTTGAGAAAATTGGTAGAAACTGGATCGAGAGACTCAAGTCTGAAGAGCTTGTGGCTATTGAGTAGTTAGGTGACATTCTCCTAAAGTTGGAAAAGGAGAGAAATAACATTGACCAGAACTTATAGACTCTCATGGTGGAAAGAGTAAAGTGTCAGGAATGCGTAGTAATGTTGCATGTAGTAGTGAAGATGAAGACAAAGGAGGCAATAAAGGCCAAGATCTTGCACAAAGGAGATGAACCTTTGATTGAATGGCTCCAAGGTCTAGAATTTACGATTGAGATGATCATCCAAGCCAAAGCATGATTGTAACAGAATGAAGACATGTAGAACTCATTCTGATGTTTAGCTCTACTTAAGGCACTAGAGAGATTTTTGCTTACCATAAGGGCCCAATCAATGAAATGGTGTTGAGAGCAGATCACCTGGACTAAGAATAAATGATGTTCAACAAAATTTAGTGCATCTCTCTCACCTCTGATCTTGTGGAGTAGTACCAAGATATCTATAATTTCAGGCTTCAGGTTCATGTTGTATATTGTTTTGGGAAACTTGCCCTTGGCACTCCTTGGTTCTTGAAACCATGACTTCATTATTTCCTTCTTCCACACAACCTTCTTTGCTCCATACTTAGTAACTGCCTGACTATATGTCATCTTTGAGCATTCAGTCTGCTCTGAAATGCGCAAGGAGTTCTGGACGGAGTCTCGATCAATGGAGAGTAACACCGTGTCATTGGGAAGGAGAATTTTCTTAGTATCTAGATTATACCGAGCTATACATTCTCGAGCAATCTTTGGTTCTTGAACTGCAATGAGAAAACTAGTGGCTTCAACTAATCCACTCTCCTTCAATTTTTTAGTAACAAGGTGCATTTGGTGTTGGAGATTTGATTCTAAACAGTTGATTGATTGTATGTTTGTCATTGATGACAACATATAATACACAGCAGTACTTCTGTATGTAATTATCCATATGGTGACATGAAGACTTGTGTGGATAGATATATGTTTTTGACATGTTTATTATGCTATGTTCATACACGCAGACCCAGATATGATGTTTCAGTAAATATATGTAATTATGTTATTGACGGTTACAGTTCTGGAGGAATAACAGTTTAAGGCCGATGTATGTAACATGTTTAATGAGTTTCACCTATCTTTAGGATATGCATGTGTATATTCATGATGAGTTATAAGTTTTTGATATTAATCTAAAGGTGCCAAACGTATTTCAAGAAGATTACAAAGTTATGGTTAAATTGGTGAAGCCAACTTAGTGAAGTGACACGTCTATTTAGTTTATACTTGCGCGGTTGTAATTATGCTTGCGCGATTAGTAGAGATGACAAGGATGTTATGAAGAGTTGTCTAATAGGTCCCATGATCTCATACTTGGAGTATGTACTTATAGAAGGTCATTTGTGATAAGAAGAGTTGCGAAAGCCAGAGATAAGAAAAGTAGAGCAGAGTGTTAAAGTAGCAGAGCTATATTTATCATATGTTGATAATATAGATATTTAAGTTGAAGCTTTTAGAATAAATATAATATTTTTGTAGTGATTTACAAGAGGTTAAAGCATCGGTGCACAAAAGGAACTTATCAGACAAGCAGTGTCACAAACAACAATTCATCTTGTTGATACAGTGTGTATCAAATAACCAGAAGGTTGTAGCCTTCACCACTTGGATAGTGAGTCCTTGGACAGTGAGTCCTCCACCCCTAACAGGGTTATTTTAAAAGACTCCTAACAGGGTCAGACCCTTAATCAGGTCACTATACTACTACATTGTAATGAACAACTCCTAACAGGGTTGAAAGATCTTTTAATAGTGATTACTATAAACAATATAGTTCTTTTTGGGTGCTAATTCCCACTGGGGTTTTTACCATTTGGTTTCCCCATAACCAAATTGATGTATTGTGTAATGTGTTATCTGAATGTGCATTTACTTTGTATCAATCTGGATTCATAAGTATAAGATAAAGATAAAGTTGCTGATAACTGATTCACCCCCCCCTCTCAGTTATCCCTGAAGTATTCTAACAATTGGTATCAAAGCCAAGTGCCTTGGAGAGAAAGCCCAACAGCTTAAGGTAGATCAGATGGCATAATTCAGAAAAGAGAGTCCTAAGTTTGATGGAGATAACTATCTGGATTGGAAGAACAAAATGATAACACATCTACAATGTGTTGGCTTTGAGATCTTTGAGATTGCTACACAAGAAGTTGATATTCCATCTT
>MU224968.1:7808181-7854894 GCA_018584345.1 Thuja plicata
TGTTATGAAGAGTTGTCTAACAGGTCCCATGATCTCATACTTGGAGTATGTACTTATAGAAGGTCATTTGTGATAAGAAGAGTTGCAAAAGCCAGAGATAAGAAAAGCAGAGCAGAGTGTTAAAGCAACAGAGCTATATTTATCATATGTTGATAATATAGATATTGAAGTTAAGCTTTCAGAATATAGATAATATTTTTGTAGTGCTTTACAAGAGGTTAAAGCATCGATGCACAAAAGGAATTGATGAGACAAGCAGTGTCACAAACAGAAGATTACCTTATTGATACAGTGTGTATCAAATAACTAGAAGGTTGTAGCCTTACCACTTGGACAGTGAGTCCTTGGGCAGTGAGTCCTCCACCCCTAACAGGGTTATTGTAAAAGACTCCTAATAGGGTCAGACCCTTAACTAGGTCACTATACTACTGCATTATAATGAACAACTCCTAACAGGGTTGAAAGATCTTTTAACAGGGATTACTATAAACAGTATAGTTCTTTATGGGTGCTAATTCCCACTGGGGTTTTTACCATTTGGTTTCCCCATAACCAAATTGATGTGTTGTGTAATGTGTTATCTGAATGTCAATTTACTTTGTATCAATCTAGATTAATAAGTATAAGATAAAGATAAAGTTGTTGATAATTGATTCACCCCCCCTCTCAATTATCCCTTAAGTATTCTAACATTTGGTCCACCCCCAATCTATTTTGGAAGCTCTGCATATCAAAGAACTTTAGAGAGGTGTCTAAGATTTTATGATAGCCAGAAGTGATGTCGTTCATCCCATTGAATCCCATAAATTTAGTAGCCATGCTTTGATTGATTTGACTTGGGAGTTAGGGATGTCTCTCAGGAATGTAAGAGCAGAGAACAAATATTGCAAAGATCTTCAAATTCAGACAACTCATCAAATAGATGGTACTTCCTGTTTGCAATATTTCACTAATTTTATAACTTTGAATTCTTTCCATTTAACGACTGAATTCCCACACCACATGAATGAAAAGATTAAAGCATTTATGAAAAAGTATGTTATGAAGTAAAATGACTTTATTTGAATTAATTACTTTACCCATATGGGCCATTAAGAAACATCTTTTCACTTTAGATAACTGTAACAGTAAATTTTGGAGGTGGCAGAAAATTACTTTTCCACTTCCCTTTTGGGTGGGGAAATATTTTTGAAGTGTTCTCTACCCGAAAATCTACTGAGGGGGAATTTTATCCTATTGAGGTACTAGAATGATGTGTCAATTTCATTAGCTTCCTTTATACCTTGGGTCACCTATGAGATAAATTCTTCTTCAAATTTCTTCCACTTAAATGATTTGGCAGAAAATGTACTTAGCAGGTCGAAACCCACTTGCTAGAGTAGTGAGAAGCCATTTTTCGCTTTTCCACCGATAAGCTTGCGTCTTGGATTCTTCTTCATTTAATCTTTCCTTTTGGCCCATAGAAGTGCATTTTGAATGCAATAATATTTCTAGCCCCCAACTTATCCACTTTCAAACTTTACTGGCTGCTAAAACATTTGGGATTAATCACCGCAAAAAACACACTCTGCACGTGATTTTCCTCCAAGGAGAAGGCTGAAACCAATTTTTTGCCAATGCTACAAAATGAACTGCCAATGCTAAAGACTTAAAATGTAAATAGAACCAATGTTAGAAACCTCTAAAATATGACCTTTACCAGATTTGGGAAATTAACCTACCCAATGAAACATGATCTCAAATACAAATTCCCTCTGATTTACAAAAGAGAAGTCAAATTGGGTAAATTCAATAAAGGCCTCCTAGCTTAATGGGAAAACTAGACTTAGACTCAAGACTCTCATGACAATCTCAAGACCAATGCTACACACTAAACTTTCATTTCTATCTAAAGGTATGTAGGACAAAAAATCGGGCAAGAGCTGGCTTTGTCTGGGGACTTGGACATTCACATGTCCAAGCAAGGAACTCAAATATTTGGTTTCTCAAAGCCCAACAAAAGGACGACTCAAAAAAACAAAAGAAAAAACATGGAAAGGAAAGAAAGGAAAGGAAACCTAACTAATGAAAACAAAAATGGGAACTAAATGTAACTATTATACAATACAGGGGTTACCTATTTTAGATTCAGATCTGGTACAGTTTCAAGTCATGACCATTGTATGTTGGGGGGAGTGCTTCACCATATGGATAGGTCAATTTAAAAGAATTATTCTCAAATGTGTAATGGATCTTGAATGGTCCTTTCCATAGTGTTTAAAATTTTCCATGCATGCCTTTGGGTGCCCTGTGCTTATCCCATAACAACACCATATCTCCCTCCATAAATTTTTGGGGTCTGCTCTTTTTATCAAACAAGTTCTTCATGCACATTTGATGTTGTGTGATGTGATCGAACATTTTCTCCCTTTCCTCTTCAATTTTGTTTAAGTAAAGAATCCTCTTTTCTAAACCATCTTCATATACACCATCTTCTACTACCATTCTCAATCTACAAGTTTTTAACTCCAATGGCAATGGGAGACTGGCTTCAATCCCATAGACAAGTTCAAAAGGAGATATGCCAGTAGCTCTTTTGGGAGTCACTCTATCTTCCCAAAGGGCTTCATAGAATTTCTTATGCCAAGTTTTATGGTTATCTACCACGAGATTCTTCATGATGTTCACCAAGTTTTTGTTACTAGACTCAGCTTGACCATTTCCTTGAGGGAAATAGTCAAATGAGTGACTGATCATAATGCCATACTCAAAATAGAATTTGGTAATTTCCTAAGAAGAAAAGTATGTGGCGTTATCCATAATTGAC
Organism: Thuja plicata; assembly: GCA_018584345.1. Classification (NCBI taxonomy): domain Eukaryota; kingdom Viridiplantae; phylum Streptophyta; class Pinopsida; order Cupressales; family Cupressaceae; genus Thuja; species Thuja plicata. The sequence continues at coordinate 7,810,988 of MU224968.1, forward strand.
TTAATAGGCATGCCAAACCTTACCAAGATGTTTTCTTTGATAAACTCACATGCTACCTCTGAAGTAGTTTTCTTGGTTGCTTTTTCCTCCACCCATTTCTTGAAATAGTCTGTCACAGTGATTATGTAGGTATGGCCTGTGCTAGACCTGGGATTTATAGGACCAATAAAATCAAGATCCCATTGCTGAAAAGGACCCTCAATTATCACTAGTCTGAGAGGTAACGCTGCTAGCTGTGGATTTCCAGTAAACATTTTTCATTTCTCACATCTTGCCACCCAATGATATGCATCTCTAAACATTCCCGGCCAATAATAACACTGTCTCAATATCTTGAATGTAGTGACTGATGAGGAAAAGTGTCCCCCACAGGCTTCATCATGAAACACCTTTAACAACTTTTCTCGCTGTTGTTTGTCAACACACTGGAGGAAAGTCCCATATATAGATCTCTTATACAATCTATCTTCCCAAATAACATATTTAGAAGCTTTCAGTTTCAAATCTCTTCTTTGTTTTGAAGTCAATACTTCAGTACATTCACCGTATGTTAGAAAATACACAATATTTTCAAACTAAGGGTCTTGCATACTTACTGCTAAAACTAGTTGCATCGTTTCAGGATCTTTATCCAGTTGATTTTCTGCCATTGCTTTGCACAGTGTATTTCCTCTCACCAACTTGGTGGGTTTTATTTCTATGTCGTATTCCTAAGTCTTAGCCACCCATGCTCCTCTATTATTACATCCCACATCCTGTTGAGTCAAAATACTATTTACTACAATTTCAGGAACATATACAAGGGAGTGAGAGTGTAAAATATAGAATCTAAAGTTCTTCAAAGCCTTTACTATTACAAAAGCATGCTTTTCATTTTGAGAGTATTTCAACTCATGATTTTTTAGAGGTGTGTTCATAAAATAAATAGGAGAATGAACTCCTTCCTTGTTCTCTTGCATGAGTATGGCTGACAGAGTATGTTCAAAGGAATAACAATAGATTTGAAATCATTTTTGTAGTCTGGGTGACATAAAACTGGGGCATTGGCTATGGTTCTTTTAATGCTTTTAAATTCTTTTCTGCTAGGGTCATTCCATTTGAAGTTTACATTTCCTTTCATCATGTCCACTGCGCATTTGGTAATTTTAGAAAAATCTGGGACAAACCTCCTGAGGAAGTTTACCTGACCGAAAAATGATTTTACTCCAGTTTTGTTCACAGGTAAGCTCAGCTGCTGGATCACTCTCACTCTTTCTGGATCAATTCTTATGCCTTCTTGGAAAACAATGTGACCCAGTAATTTCCCTTCAGTCACACAAAAAAATGACTTCTTGGGATTCAATAAAATCCCGTCTTCCCTACACCTTTGCAACACTCTCCTTAAATCATTTATATGATCAGCTCTTTTTCTAGAAAATGCAGTAAGATCATCCAAATACATACCAATTATTTTGTTCTTCATATCACTGAAGGAAAGATCCATACCTCTCTGAAAGTTAGCTCCGGTGTTGATTAACCCGAATGACATTCTGTGATATGTGAAGGTGCCCCATGGGGTAGTGAAAGCCATTTAATGCTAGTCTCCTTTCTCCACTTCTATCTGGTTGTACCCTGAGAATTCATCTAACATAGACATCATCTCAGCTCCAGCCATGATCTGTAGTAGGTGATCCATGTTGGGAAGGGCGTAATTATCTTTCAAGGAATATTGATTAAGATTTCTAAAATCTATGCAGATCCTTATTTCTCCATTCTTCTTCCTCACAGGAACTATATTTGCCACCCAGGTAGAGTGATGGATACGATATATGATCCTTTCTTTAAGCATTTTATCCACTTCTCTAAATATGACATAAAAAACTTTGGGGTTGTAATTTCTTTGTTTCTACCTAAATGGAGCGGCCTCAGGTTTTAAAGGAATTTGGTGTTTGAATTCCCATTCATAAAACTTTATAGATCTACATAACTCTAGGCGAAAATATCTTGGTATTCCAAGGAGAGTTTCCTGGCTTCTTCCCTTTCTACTTCAGTGCAGCATTTCCCAATGTTGATCATAGTGGGATCCTTTTCACTTGCAATATTAATTCCCTCATATTCACCCGTGGTAGGGACTTTCTCAATTCTCTTCTTTTTAACAAAAGTATCATGCCTGTTGAAAAGTTTTTCAAGTGTGACTAAATGGGGAGGGATGATATTACCTTGGAACTGGATGATATCTGACTTATCCTTCTTGTGCTTGTCATGATGGTTTCTTTTATGATTATTAGGAGTATCCCTATGGAAGTCACCACAACTCTCCAAAAAGAGAAGGAGGTTCTTTTCATCTTCAAACACTTGCCAATCTTCCGCATTATCAGGTACGGATGGTCTATACACAACCTCTACTTGGTACTTCTTATCTTTGAATTCTGGGTGAGGGAGGAGTAATGAGGTTGATAATGCTAAAGAGTCTACCTTGGAATTCAACTCTCTTGGCATAGATTCAATAAAGAATGCATCTAATGCTTCGATTTCACTCTATTCCTGTAGTGTTTTAATCTATGATTCTTCACAGAGTATTGATTCTTGACTTGGCGCACAATTAACTCAACATCACCTCGAGCTCTCAAAATTTTCATGCCCTTCTCCTTTGTAGCAGTAATTCCTAACATTAGGGCTTTATATTTGGCTGTATTATTGGTGTTTCCGAACTCCAATTTATAAGCCATGGCCTCACATACTCCATCTGGGAATATTAAGACTACAAATGCACCAAATCCTGATGATACACAACTACCATAAAATTCTAGAGTCCAGATCTATGGTGGCATTTCTTCAGTGGAAGACTAATTTTCCTCTTTTTAAAGTTCAGTTTCCTCATCATGATCATCTATAAATAGCATATAGTTTCCAAATTCTAATTCCTGATATAGAATTTGGGCTTTAGGGTCATCAAATTTCAGCACTCTAAAATTATTTTTCTCTTCGGGAACTAGCTTTATCTTTTTGTTGCCCACTGGGATTAAATCTTGAGACCAATATAGATTTATTTACCCTCCTAGATCTCTACAAAAACTCTTTCTTAGCAACAAACCATAACTAGCAGGTATATCAGCGACAAGTATGGTTAACAACATTTTCTTCTCAGGGTGTACTACTAGAGCCACTTGAGCATTGGGTCGAGTGGACGATAGGCAGAAGGAAGAGGTCTGAAAGGAAGCCTCCTTCTCAAGAACTCTTGAAAAGGAGACTTTGAATGTTCCTATAACATCCTCAAAGAAAACCTCAACTATGGTTAAAGGATTAGTTCATCTAGCGGGCAGAGGTGATGAACCTCCTGAGAAAGAGATCCCATTAGAGAATACATGCAGAGAGGGCCCGCTTCCAGACATAATTTCAACTAAAGAAGTAGTCTCCAAGGATCTAGCCAAGTCTACAGTTGAGCTCACTAAGGGTGTAGGACCTGCACAATCAGTTAAGGCTAGTTTTGTAGACACACAATTTGACACCTCGATTCAAGATACTCCAAGGTGAGGATCCCCTACTATAGTAGAGGTGGGTGAATATAGCTCTAGTACTTTAGCCATGAAATCAGATGAGGGGGTTGGGAAGCAATAGAAAGCTGCTCAAGTCATTAAATTAGTTTCCTCCTCTCCTACTTTGGTGAACCCATTTACTTCCAGACCCAAAGCTACTCCTCCGGTGATTAGGAAGTTATTCATAGAAGATTTGGTCTGTGCTTCCAAAGTTACTAGTGTTGAATCTTGGATAGAGAACACTCTAGAACACAAGAGGAAGAAAGTAGAGGAAGGGACATCCAACAAAGATACCCTTTCACAGGCCTTAAAACCCAACACCACTATGAGTAAAGTGAATAAATTCAATACAATTTCTACACTAGGTCGAGATCCTAAAACTGGGCATTTCACTATGGAAGCAGCCAAGCCTACGAAGGAGGGTATATTTGAGGACATGGCTGCCTCCAATTTTTAGTTGCAGTCTTTTGATATGGGGTTGGCCTATCAGGATACCAAGTTGGATTGGTGGAAGTCTACCAATGTAGTGATTGAAGAAGATCACGAAGAGCTCAAGATTGCTAAAGTGCAACTCAAAGTAGAAGTTAGTGAGTTGAAAATTTTCATCAGGCAGCTCATCACTCTGATCACTAGTGTTCCCAGTGCTCAAATCACTTTGGATCCCAATGCTGCAAAGAATCAAGCTATCCTTGCCAAATTGAAAGAGGATAGGAATTTTGGGAAAATTGGTAGGAACTGGATCAAGAGACTCGGGTCTGAAGGGCTTGTGGTTGTTGAGCAGTTAGGTGACACTCTCCTAAAGTTGGAAAAGGAGAGAAATAACATTGACCAGAACTTACAGAGTCTCACGGTAGAAAGAGTAAAGTGTTAGGAATGCATAGTAATGTTGTGTGTAGTAGTGAAGATGAAGAAAAAGGAGGAAATAAAGGCCAAGATCTTGGAGAAAGGAGATGAGCCTTTGATTGAATGGCTCCAAGGTCTAGAATTTAAGATTGAGATGATCATCCAAGCCGAAGCATGGTCGCAACAGACAGATGTCAAAATCAATGAGGAGAAAAACATAAATTTTAAAATCCTTCAAGGCCTCCACATGGAATCACAGACAAGTGGCCATGGAAAGGAAATGAGCAGAGTGACCAACATGCAGAAATCCTTCTTAGAATATGTGGACAAAATAGCAGAGCAGTCTTCTTCCCACCTGGATAAAGTACCAGATCTTCAACAATTGAGTGGGTGTATCTGTAAGGCTATGGAGGAGCTGAAGGATTGGGTAGACGTTGTCAAATTTCTGACCAAAGATCATTCCTAGTGGCTCATTAGATATACCAATGTCCACATCAATAGGCACGAAGAACTCATTCCGATCATTACAGTTGTCACCACCTGTAGGGCTAAATTAGACAAGGGGAAGAAAGATGAAGCATAGATAGATTCCCTCTTATACTAAATTTTGATATTTATTTTAATGGATAAACTTTTTTCTTATCATTCTTGGTTAGAGAATTTGAACCATTTTGGTTACCATTTTTGTAATGGTCCAACTCTAGAACTCTATATGTACTATTTCCAAAATCAATAAATGGTCGGCTAAATTTTGGTGTGAAGAATGGCATTTTGCTGAGTCAAATTTGTGTATGTCTGAATACCATTTCTTTAATTGTTCCATTGCATTTCATTTATCTTTCTATTGATTTGAATGTTTCCTTGAAATTAGATTTACAGTTTATGATTGAACCGAAGTTCTGTATTATGATTTGATACAGTTAACCAGAGAGGAATCTAGTGTTATTCTATGTTTGGGAGATGTTCCTATGAAATAGATCAACTCGTTGTTGCTTTATCATTAATCCTTAGGTTTTCATTTGCATCTTCATTATCTATCATTGCACTACCAGTTTTTAGAGCTCGTATGATTACTAAGATCTCCAGATTGGTTAGTTTTAGTTGAATTTAATCTGCCTGAGCTAGTTCCTATCTAGGCCTAGCTTGGTTTACCTCTTCTGTTCTCAGGTTAAGAACATATCCCTGTTAGATTAGGAAAGATTCATATTCATTGAAAATCATTTATTTAAGGCAGCTATACCTTCAAATTCAGAGGGAAATTAGTTATTCATTTATATTTCCCAACTGTTGTATTCAATTGATTCTTTAATATTTGGGTATTTTGGAGTTAAAGTGAAGAAGAAAAATCTATTGTTTACCAACACCGCTGATCTCCACTTTCTGAATCCAGCATCTTTTCATAATTTGTTAGTTTAGAAAATGAAGTTTAGTGAAAATGAAAAAAAAATATTTATGAATCGAGATCATAATTACATTAATATTTGTTTAGAGTACACAAAACTAGAGATGATTAGAGTATATAAAAGTAGAGATGAAGTTCATACATAGTTTTGAGTACATAAAATTAGAGATGAAAAGTAGTACATAAAAGTGGAGATGAACCAGGTCGTACATAGTTTTGAAAAGTAATACATAAAAGTAGAGATGAACCAGGTCGTACATAGTTTAGAGTACATAAAAGTAGAGATGAAAAGTAGTACATAAAATTAGAGATGAATAGAGTACATAAAAGTAGAGATAAAAGTAAAAGTATAGATGAAATTCGTACATAGTTTAGGGTACATAAAAGTAGAGATGAATAGAGAACATAGTTTAGAGTACATAAAAGTACATAAAAGTAAAAGTATAGATGAAAGTTGTACATAGATTAGGGAACATAAAAGTAGAGAAGGTTGTACATAGTTTAGAGTACATAAAAAGAAATTCAGCAACATCTCTTCTTCATGATCTTCATATTTTGTGGTCGAAAACCACAAAAATATGCAAAAACAAACTCACTGTGTGTTTACAAATTTGAAAAAAAATTCACTTTTTTTTAGTCTTTGGTGTGTTTTGTCTAGAGCTGAGCCCATGCCAAGATAGAGTATATAGTTTAGAGTACATAAAAGTAGAGTAGAGATGAAGATAGAGCACATAGTTTAGAATACATAAAAAGTACATAAAAGTAGAGATGAAGGTCGTACATAGTTTAGAGTAGTTAAAAGTAGAGATGAAGGTTAGAGTTTGGTTTTAGAGTACAAAAAAGTAGAGATGAAGGTTGGAATTTAGTTTAGAATACTTAAAAGTAGAGAGGAAAGGTTAGAATAAAAAGTACATAAGAGTAGAGATGAAGTTCGTACATAGTTTAGAGTAGTTAAAAGTAGAGGGTAGAGTTTGGAGTACATAAAAGTAGAGAGTAGAGAGTAGAGATGAAGATAAAAGTACATAGTTTGGAGTACATAAAAGTAGAAGTAGAGATGAAGATTAGAGTTTAGTTTAGAGTACATAAAATTTGTTAGAATGATTCAAAATAAATGAGAGGGGGGGGGGGTTGAATCAATTATCCTAGGTCTAGATGTACCAATTGAACTTATAAACACTTTAATGAACTTAGATTCACTCAGTAATTCACTCGGTCTCTATAACATATAATCAGTAACATAAACTTGCAGTTCACTATCCTAATGCAATCGACTTGGAGAATATAAAACTCTTAACAGTACAACACATCAAATAACATTCACACAAGATGACACCAGTATTTAACATGGAAACACAATATGGGAAAAACCACCAGTAACATGTGATGAGCCTCTCAAATGACCATCTTACTAAGTGCTTTCTATTTTCTTTTCAACAGTTTATTTGCAAAAAAGATAGATGGATTTATGGTTTTATATGTATATTTTATATGTGTAAAGACATTAAGTAGGAAAATGGATGATAGAAGAACATGGTATATTTGCTTAAAACTGATGGATAAAAGTGACATAATGCAGTAATTATATATGCTAATGAATGATCCTTTTCCTATGCTATGTTTGTGGGTAGTTTCCTTCCTGTAGCCATATGCCTTGCAAGAGTATTAATTAGAACTTAAGACTTTCTTCCTAATATTAATGATGAGAATATGTATTTATCAAAGGTTGTGTGTGCATTAGTCATTTTGCATGGATTATTCATGGTGTATTTAAAGATCAACATAATGGTGCTGAAGAAGTAAAAACCAACCATTGCTACAAGATGCCTTTGTGTTGAAGAAGTCAAGTAAGCACTTGAGCAATTTACGGTATTGCTTGAAGATCTTTGCATAACGAACGAGTCAATACAGTTTTTTGTTAAATACAATGCATGGATCTAGGACCCACAATGTACTATATTCTGGGAGGATTTATTCTTAATGACTAATATTTCTATTATGAGACATTATGTATCTATGACGATCTTCATTAATGGAGTGATCTTAGATTTAGGGAGTAGTTATAGTTTTTCTTTAAATAAGATGATTGTTGTAACTCTGAGGAGTTAGTTGAGTTAGTTGACTTTTTTGAATAGAAGCTTTTGTAGTTGTAATATTGTTTTATCTATCCAAGTGTATTTTCCATGAATGAATAGAATGCACAGTTTGGGTTCAATTCTTTTATCTTGATTGTGTTTCTATTCAATCATCCAAGGGGTCCCACTTGGTGAGTGAATTACTTTGTTACAGTAGGAATCATTTCCATGCTTATTTAGAAGGAAAAGTAGAACTTTGTTGTTCCTGCAGCCACTAGTAACCGAACTAGTAGACTGCTCCTGCATCATAGGTGGGTAGAATAATGCCTATCCGTGATTACTTGTTTTCCTAGAGTAAGCACACTTACTTGTGTTAGCATAGATTTCCTAAAGCTCAATACATTTCAATTTCAAAGAATTAGTCATGAGGATTAAGAGAGTTTGAAGCATATACTTTGCATATGCCATTCCATGTTTACGTCCCTGGTCGATAATTAAATGAGATTGAATGATCTAATTAGCAACCATTTAGGGTGTTCAATCCTAAAATAAGTAGTCCAATGCTATGGGTTTCTGAGACAATTGTTTAGCTAAGCATTTTTGGTGCCGCTGCCGGGGATGGTGTTAATTCAAACTTACTTTGGTGTTCATGTTCCCATTTTTTATAATTTAGGACTAAGTTTTAAGTAATCCTTTTAAGCATAGAAGATGAGACCATCTTGGGAGATTCCTTCCTCATAATATCTAGGGGATACCATTTGATATTTTTAATCCTGAACCTGAGGAACCCCAAGTTGAGAGTGAAGAAGAAGAAGACCCAATTGAAAATCCATTTGTTGATGCCCAAGGAGAGATATCTCCACCATCATCCTCTGAAGGGTTGCTACATTTGAATGACCTTTCTGCTGAACCTGGGTATCAAGAAAAACCATTTGCTCTTGTTATTTATTAGCCAAGACAACCAGGTTCTCGTCCAAGGATGGCTCAACCTACATTTCCTTTCCCCATCCCTACTCAGCATGGTAATCATAATCTAAAAAACATACCTACCTATGCACTTCCCAAATTTTATGGTCTTATTACTGAAGACCCTAAAACCTTCCTTTTTGAATTTAACATCCTCTATAGGATTTATGATTACACAACTAATGCCCATAAGCTTAAATTGTTTCCATCTACTCTTAAGGAGTCTTCTTTAAGATGGTTCATGGGGTTAGGTGTGAATTATATAGCGGATTGGGATGCAATGAGAAATATTTTCCTTTCTAAATATAAGGAGTACTATAGGGGTCATGATTTGAAGGGAGATGACATCTTCAAAATGTCACAAAAAGATGATGAGACCTTGGAAGACTATGTCTTAAGGTTTATGTTTAACTTGCAGCATAATACACAGCATCAGCTAAATGAGGAGTCACAAAAATATATTTTCCTAAATATTGTAAATGATGGAAGTATCGAGGCCTTAGACCTTGTGGTGGGAAGATACATCACTAAGAAGAACTGGGATGACATAAAGAACATATGTCTGAACTATTAAAGGGGTACTATGAAGAAAGGTAGAGGACTAAGAGATTTAACTCATAAGTCCAATGGTTTAGGAGTATCTAAGATGGGGTTGTCAAATCTTATGTCTAATTTCAAATAGGACATCATCAATGATGTTTCCACCCAGCTAGACAACATGGAAGCATGAAGGAAGAAAGAAGACGCAGAAGCTATGCTGGCTGAATTCTTCTCTCACTGTAGAGAAAGGAAAAGGAACTGTAAATGCAAAATATTTGCATCTATGGATACTAAATCAATGCCCGCCAAATTTAAAGCTATAGATGAGGAGAATGGAGAGGTTTTCTATGTTGCTCAAAGGTGACCATGGGATCAAAGATAAGGTATGCCTCAAGACCCCTTGAATAATTTTGGTTATAGTAATAGTAGTCAATGGAAAAACCAAAACCCTCAAAATTCTAGCCCTCAAGGACAGAATTGGAATTATAATTGGTCTAACCAACAGCCATAGTATAACCAAACCTATCTACAATAGCCTCCATTTAACCCATACCAACAACAATTTAACCAATATTAGCATCCATAGAAGAATAACCAATGGAAACCACATGGTAACTGGCAACAAAAATGTCAGTGGGGACCCAATCAGCCTAATCAACACCAAGATATTATGCCTCCACCTAGGAAGCAAGCTATTATGCCTCCACCTCTTGCAGCCAATAATAATCCTTAGAAGCCAACACAACTGCCTGCACAACCAACTCCAAATCCTAATAATAAGTAACAAGCTTATTCCCTACAAGTGAATGATATTCAATTAAGATGGGGAAATACATTGCATGCACCTAAGGAACCTATAATAATTGAAGTTCCTGATACTGAGGAAATACCCGAGAATTGAACCACTGCTTCTCCACCTATTCCGCAATCTACCCCAGTTTTGAAAAATCCTCCTTATCCACAGAGATTGGTTCAATCACCACCCTTAAAAGAAAATCCTATTGTAGCTAATTTAATTGACCAACTTAAGAAAATGACTATTCAAATACCTTTTTTGGATGCCCTTAAAGAAGTCCCAATTTATAATAAGGCAATCAAGGAAGCCTGTATCAATCAACCTGGTAGAAAGAAGAAAGACCATGACACTGTCCATGTCCTTGGGTAACTTTCTGATCTCATGCTAAATAAATTTTTAATGCCTAAATAATCTGATCCAGGAAGTCCAATGGTTACCATTCATATCAATGGTATACAAATACTAAATGTCTTGATTGATTTAGGAGCATCCATCAATGTAATCACTATGGAATTTTTGTTGATACTTAGCATCATTGGTTTAAGGGAAACACCTACAATACTCTAGTTATATGATAATTCCACTATTAATCTAGATGACAGAAGACATCATTATGATTCTTGATTCCTGGGATTACCCCTCATATTTCATAATCTTGTCCCCCAAAGCCACTCTAGGAGGATATCCATTAATCTTAGGAAGACCTTGGCTGGCCACAATAGATGCTTTCATTTCATTTTGCTCAGGAAAAATGACCATATCTAATGGGATAAATACCAAGAAGCTAACTCTATATTCTCTAGCCAAACCCCAAGTTAAACTTGACCAAGTTATCTAGCCAGATTTAGGTGATGCTACCCTTGAAGAAAATTCAGTGCAATAGCTCATGGTTATTGCAAGAGATCCATTTATGGTCTCACAAGAGGAAGATGACATAATAGTGGAAATACTCACCAATTAGTATGGATCTGACCCATCATCTTTTCATGACCCCAACTATTCACTCCAAACCATAATTCCCAAGAAAACCTCACCTAAGCTTCCTGTAGCACCTGATTACCTTCATACCTTGTTACCACATGAGATAAAGTCACCCTCATTTGTAGAAATTATGATGTTGAATAAAGTAACAAAGGTATAAATTGCCTTAGGCAAAGATTTGAATGTCAATAAGGACCTAACAACATGTCCGATGACCAGTCTTCTCCAACTTTTGAAAGAAAGTCAGCAAGCCTTTGCATGGGACTATACCGATATGAAGGGGTTAGACCAAAATATTTGTACCCATATGATTTACATAATTCTTGAGTCCAGACCAATTAGACAAGCCCAAAGAAGAATTAACCCTACTATGAGAGATATAGTGAAGACTAAGTTGCAAAAACTCCTCAAAGATGGCTTTATATATCCTATTTCTGACAGCCAGTGGGTTTTATCCTTTAGTAATTGTTCCAAAGAAAGGGGAGAAATGGAGATTTTTTGTGGACTACAAGGATCTTAACAAAGCCACTAAAAAGGATCACTTTCCATTACCTTTCATTGACCAAGTACTTGACAACCTTGCTGGTAAAAATAATTTCTCATTTCTAGATGGCTTTAGTGGATACAACCAAATCCAGATATCACCAGAAGATCAGGATAAAACAACATTCACCTGTCCTTGGGGAACATTTGTTTATTTTTTCTTTCCATTTGGATTGTGCAACTTCTCAGCAGGTGGTAATCAGTATTTTCTCTGACATGGATGACTTCATTACACATGGAACCACATTTGAGGAGGCTCATGCTAACTTGGATAAAGTTCTCCAAAGATGTTAGGAGTATAACCTCTCCCTTAATAGTGAGAAGTGCTACATGATGATGGAAGAAAGAGTTGTTTTAGGACATTACCTTTCATCCTTTGGCATTCAGGTTGATCTTGTAAAGATTGTAGTCATCACTACACTTCCAACTCCAATAAAAAAGAAGGATGTCAGGAGTTTTCTTGTCCACACCGGTTACTACAGGAGATTCATCAAATACTTCAACCAACTTGCAGCCCTATTGTACACACTGTTGAAGAAAGAAGCAAAGTTTGAATAGACAACTGACTATGAAATGTCATTTTAGAAGCTAAAAGATGTTATGAAAAAGACACCTATCCTTAGAGGACCTGAATGGAAGCTTCCATTTCATATTCACACTGATGCATCTGACTATGCCATTGGTGCGGTGTTAGGACAGAAGGAAGGTATAGTTGAGCATGCTATTTATTATATTCACTGAAAAGGAATTTCTCGTAGTAATCTATGCCCTCAAGAAATTTAGACATTACATTACTGGTTATGAAGTATTTGTATACACTAATCATTGAGCAATCAAATACTTGATGAACAAGCCTGCCATCACTGGTAGGTTAGCACGATGGTTACTCCTTATGCAGGAGTTTGATGTGACAATCATTGATAAACCAGGTAAAGCTAATGTGGTGGCTGACTTCTTATCTAGATTACAAGTTCCAACTGATCCTATAGAAATTGATGACAACATCCCTAATGATCACCTATTCTCTATTGATGCTTACAATCCATGGTATGTTGACATCCCCAACTACCTTGCTATAGGAAGGACACCACCTCATTTCTTTCCTAGAGACCGTAGAATTCTGGTCTAGAAAAGATTCAAATTTTCACGAATATCAGGTTTTATATTTTACACAGGTCCTAATCAGGTCACCAGAAGATGTGTTCGTGAGGATGAGACTTATGAAATCCTTCAGGCTTGTCATGATGAGCTGTGTGGTGGCCATTTTGCAGCAAATAAGACTTCATACAAAATATTGATAATAGGATACTATTGGCCTACCCTCCATAAGGATGCAACTAAGCATACAAGGCACTATGACTGATGCCAACTTATGGGAAGCCCAACCAAGTCAGATGAAATACCCTTGCAGCCTCAGGTGGTGGTGACACCATTTGACAAATGGGGCATCAATTTTGTTGGACCTATCGAGCCATCGTCTCATGGTAAGTCATATATCTTAGTGTGTACTGACTATGCAACAAAATGGGTAGAAGATAAAGCCATATGGTATGCCAGAGATCATAAAGTGGAAAATTTTCTATATGAACATATCTTTACCAGGTTTGGAGTACCTCGTGAGATAGTAACAGATCAAGGTGCACCGTTTACTTCTAATCTTATTACTGAGTTGATGCATGAATACACAGTGAGACATGGTAAATCTTCACCATATCATCCCCAGGCCAATGTCCAAACATAAATAACAAATAGGGAGATTGAAGCAATCCTAACCAAAATAGTTTATGTTCACAAGAAGGACTGGGCTACGTGTCTTCCTGAAGCCATTTGGGCTTACAAAACAACTTGGAAAACAACAAATGGTTTTACCCCTTTTGAACTGGTTTATGGCAAATCTGCATCCATGCCTATCGAGTTTCAACACAAGATTCCCAGGATGACATTAGAATTAGACATTGAAATTACCAGGGCACATGAAGAAAAGCTATTGTAGCTGAATGGACTGGATGAGTATCAGAAATCTGAACATCACAATACTGAATTGATTCAGAAACAAAGGAAGAAGTGGGACAAAAAAATCATCAAGGATAAGAACTTTTCCATTGGTGATTGGGCCTTTCTATATGACTTAGGCTACCAGCATACCCCAGGTAAATTTCAAACATGGTGGCTAGGACCTTATGAGATTGTTTCTGTTAGAATAACTCAGAGGGGGGTGAATCAGTGGCCTAAAAAAAAATCCAATAAATCAATGCAAAAACTTAGTACCACAATATTAATTCTCTAGTTATCTTCAGTCCTACAAGAAATAATCTTAACAAATAACTACTGCTCAGAGTTCATTCTTAAACCTTATTCTTGATGTTTACTGAATAGTAGTCTTTCATTTACCAAAATATAGTAAATGACTTAGTGATTATCGATAATCTATATTTAGTTATGTGTAATGCAAAACACTAAAGTAATGACTCATAAACACATTGACACATGGATTTTTAATGTGGAAACCCTATTAAGGGAAAAACCACTTGGGACCGGTAACCCAAATTTTTCACTCTTCTAAAGTGAGCTTGGTGAAGAGACAACCCTGTTAAAGGTTACAAACACACCGTTAGGTGTGACCTTTTTAGAGGATTTAAATAGAATAGTTTGTAACTTGGTATCTGACATCTCTATGCTACCTTTATGACCAAACCCAATGTAGTTTGTCAATTGGTATCTGGCATCTCTATGCTATCTTCATGATCAAACCTTTTGATACTCCTTAGGATGTATCTCAATATATAAATGATTGTTAAGTCCTACTCGATTAAGAGACTTTATGATCCAATGGTTAAATTAAAATAGTAGATGATCTATTCACATATACAACTATAGACTTGCAGATTTTTAGATCTATTGTAAGCTCATAATACCTTTCTGATCAATGTATCTTTTAAATACCTTTTCTCCACTTCTTTATACTCGGTGATGTTGTGCTTCTCTTTTGCTCGATGTCCGCAGAATTAGACCTGTTCTTTAGCTTCATTGATCGGGTATGATTGAAGACTACTTTCTTCATCAGTTTCTCTTTAGCATCCTCTTCTCTATTCAATCCCTTAATTCACAATGAATTATATTGTCTCTTTATAAACATAATATCACCATTTCAAAGTCCTTGAATTTCTTGATCTTGGTGTGATCCACAATTCTTTCCAATCTTTCTTTAAAGCTTTACTTTAGTTTTATCTCATAGATATCTTCTTGACAACTGTAATAAAACTACTTTAAAACTCTAGCTTATCTCTGGCTTTAACCTTGTCGATGAAAAAAATGTTAACAAATAGTTAACTCAATCTTTAGATCTTTCTAGCTAAGTCTTTTGTTGTTTCTAAACTTCAGTTCTTTTCGGTGTTTAACTCCTTGTTAGCTCGGTCAACACTTCAGTTCTCCTCAGGCATCTCCATCAGGGTTGTCTGTCTGTCAAGTAAAAATATGGTTTTTCCATCGGTAATGCTTTGGTTCTTTCTGTCAGTAATGCTTTAGTTCTGTCCATTGGTAATGCTTGTTATTCTACTCATCGGTAATTCTTGTTGGGTTTCTTTCTCGGGCATCACTGTGACTTTTCTTTTGGGGTTCTCTATCCATCAATGTCTATTGTCACTTTGTGAATACTAAGCTTTTATGCATTACTGATAGCATAACCTTTATCTCTTTGGTTCTTTGAATTTTTTGACACTTATATATACAACCAATCATATTATATCAAGTTGACATCAATGATAATATAATCCATTAACTGATTTAATGTCTTGCATTAACTTTCTGCATTTCAGTGATCATCAATTTAACATCTTCAAACATTCAATCAGTTATGGTTCATCGGTTTCAATGTTTGAAAATGGAGAAATTTAGCTATCTACTATTGATCCCGTACAATTCAAATTTCTTGTCAATAGTCATCAAATCAAGATCTATCACAAATCAGTGAGTCGTGAAGACTTCCTGCAGAAGTTTCAGCAACACAATGACAACTACACTCCTGCAACAAAAGCATCTGGGTCTTCCACCCAGGTTTCCACTAATCCTTGATTTCTATCAAAGATTCCATAATAAATTTTTCACTTCCTGTGAAATTATTTCTCCATTATAAAAATTCACCTCACCTCCTCTCTCTACCATTTTTCTGCATTATTGCATCACTCCATTAGTGTGTGTCATATTTTAGAACAATCTTCCTGCAATGCTTAGCAGGTTAGTGCCACATACCTTTGTTCATATTTTATTTTATTCATTTTTATTAGGATTATGTGTTCTTTTAATTTTTACTCTTGCACAACTTGGCCTGGTGGGACCCATGCCTTAAACTTAGATGGGGGGAGGGGAATATTCATATTTTTCAAATTTAAACATTAGCATGTCAAGAATAAAAATGCATTTCTTGTCTTTTCAAAGATGACTGCCATCATGCTTTAAGAAGTATTGTCATTCAGTGATTGCATCATCATTATTGAAAGGAATTAAAAGATATTAAAAGCTGGAATTTAATTTATGATGATATGTTCACATTGTGTTCGGGGTGGAAGGCATTGACACGAGAGAGGGTATTATAAAATTTCATGCATTAACACACTTTTAATTTCCTAAAGTAAATAATCTTGTGTACTCTGTCATTTTCATTACAACACTTTCAGTCCATAAAATTTTGAATCTTGATTTCCCATTTTTAGTGCTTCTGTAAAAGAGCTTCTGCAAACAATTTCTATCTATAACAATGGGGGGTTATCTTCAGAGGCATGATCCAAATGATCATAGATTTTTACTTGGAGATGCATCCAGTTGCAAAATTTTTTGAAGGAAAGGTTGGCTGGAATACTGTCTAAGCCTCAATGGTTTTGACGAGGAAATTTCTCTGTAGTTTTTAAATACCCTGCAGAATGGGTTTGCAGTGGTGAAAGGGTTGAGAATTGAGTTTATAGAAGACATTGTAGTGGAGGTGACAAGGTTTCCATAGGAAGGTAGAAATGGGCTAAGGACATTGATTTACGCTTAGGTAGGGCACAATTCACCTTGCATGGTGATCCACAGTTAGGCATTGACAAAAAGAAAGGCACTTCAAGGATATCATTGCCATTGGATTATATCTAGCCAACTACATTTATCATATAGTATTTTACCTATGAAGGGTACTACAAATATCTTCGTGATCTACATTTCAAAATCCTGAGCAATCTTTGCCATGACAATAGACTGGTAAATTTACCTTTCTTTTTGTTTAATATTGTGAAGAAACAAGCTTCTCTGGTTCAATCAGGAAAAGATCAGTTAGTTTCTCATCATTACTTATAATTAAATCAATTGTGGAAAGAGAGTTGAATAAGAAAATGATAGAAACTTGGGATGAATTTTTAAAAATGGATGAAATAGTGCCTAGAATGGTCGACCCTAGAGGCCAGGGTGTAGGAAGAAGAGAGAACACAACAACTGGGGTTTGTAAAATAATTCAAAGAACATGAGCCATTCCTAAAGCTTCTTCCTCTAACCCTAAACCATCTAGGAAGAGATCTTGTGACTTTGATACTCCTACTTCCAGTAGGAAGAAAGGTAAAAATAAGAAAGCTGATGATATTCCTGAAACCCCACCTTCTGTAAAAACTAGGTCTACTTCTAGGAAAGACAAAGATAAAACCATAGAAACAGAGGAAGTAATCCCAGAGCAATATCCCAACAATAATAATGATAGTGATAGAGTCGATGAAACCTTTCCCTCGCATGAGGAGGAAACACCAAAAACATGCCCTGTAGAAGCTACGAAGGAGGTGTCTTCTAGGAGGAGGAAACAAAAGAATTCTCCATGCTCTTCCAAAGCCCCTGCTAGAAGAAGTGCAAGGATTTTTGTAAATAATAGCCAAGATGTTGAGACTCCTATTCAAACTGTAAGTATAGAATCCTTTGAATCTATGGAGAGATCCTCTTCTGAGGAAATGGTTCATAAAAATGCAGATAGTGATACCGTTTCCCATAATAAGAATTTATAAGTAGGAAGTTAACCCTAATGTTGAATATATCCTCATCAATAGTGATGGAGATTCTTATGAGGCAGAGGAGTTTGTAGATGACTCCGTTAGGCAAGATATTCTTGATGATTCAAAATTACCTTCTGATGAATTCCCTGAACTCAATAGGGATGTTATTGAAAAGTTGTTAGAACAAATTAATAAGGATGGGTTGGACACACTAGCTAGGGAAGTTGAATCTTGTTAAGAGGATAATTCAGTAAAAAATATTGTTGTGTGGAAAGGGAAGTCCTCCACATAGGGAAATATAATAAAAAAACCCCTTAGATTGCACCAGGATGGATTGGCATTTTCAATCAGGGACGCATGCCACCACCAGACCTATCTACACCCCTAACTATAGGGTTGAGCTTGTATCATCAATTTGTATGGGAAAAGGCACAATGGGAGTTAGAGAAGGAAAAATTGAAACAAACCATTGATGAGAAAGATCATCAATTGGAGTAGAAAACATATTAAATTGTAGTATTGGGAAGAAGGGTTGATCATATAACTCAATTAATTCCAGTGGTTATGGCATGTAGATCACTATCACTGGTATATGCTCTATTTCTTAAGGAACAATTCATTAATTCAAGTTAACAATGATTGTGGAAGGACTAAATCCCTCTGTTTCAAAACCCCATGAGTTTTATGATGCGTTTCAATCAGCTCCCATGTCTTTAAAACATTTATTGTGTGAATTGTATTTGCATACTCTTGCTGTACCAAATGAAAGGGACTGGAAGTCACTAATTTATGTGGGAATGTCCAATTAAGAGAAGTAATGTCTTAGATGCAAAATGTAATAAGCAGGGAACATCAAGGTTTACCTTACATAAATAGTGAAATAGAGACATCCTTTCTTATGAGGCCTAAATTTCAAAACTCCAAACAAACTTTTCTTGATTGGCTTTCAGTCACTGTGAATCCAAGTGGAGCCAACAAATTCTACCTAGTTAGAGAGAAAGCATATACAAATTGGTTTCAGCACTCATCACATGATATTGAGGCTGAAATCATTTCTTGTAGGCATAGATGGGTAAGGATGTATGAACTAAAGGTTAGAGAACCCTATTCTCCATAGAACCTGACTCTTTCCACGAGACGAGCTCTATGGTACATAATGTTGGGCAAGACAATGCTTAATTATTGGTTTCCATTAAGATTCCAACCACCTATTTTATTGCAGCCATTACTAGTAGTGAATTAAAATGCAGAAGATCATGAAATGGCCAAAGAATTCCAGAGATGGGAAAGACTTAGCGAGAATCATTGATACTTCAACTACATTGATGATGAGTCAGGGGAGAAGACTGCCAGTGATCTGAGCCTGAGAGCCAAGATCCACAACTTTATGGTTGTAGGGGATCAACAATAGGACATTTGAGGGGAATGATGAGCCTCTCAAATGACCATCTTACTAAGTTCTTTCTATTTTCTTTTCAATGGTTTATTTGCAAAATAGATACATGGAATTATGGTTTTATATGTATAATTTATATGTGTAAAAACATTAAGTAGGAAAATGGATGATAGAAGAACATGATATATTTGCTTAAAACTGATGGATAGAAATGATAGAATACATTAATTATATATGATAATGAATAATCCTTTTCCTATGCTATGTTTATGGGTAGTTTCCTTCCTGTAGCCATATGCCTTGCAAGAGTATTAATTAGAACTTAATACTTTCTTCCTAATATTAATGATGACAATATGTATGTATCGAAGGTTGTGTGTGCATTAATCATTTTACAGGGATCAGTCATGGTGTATTTAAAGATCATCATAATGGTGCTAAAGAAGTCAAAACCAGCCATTTCTACAACATGCCTTCATGTTGAAGAAGTCAAGTAAGCACTTTAGAAATTTAAGGCATTGCTACAAGATATTCACATAAGGAACGAGTCAATACAATTTTCTGTTAAATGCAGCGTGTGGATCTAGGACCCACAATATACTATATTCTGGGAGGACTTATTCTTAATGACTAATATTTCTGTTATGAGACATTATGTATCTGTAATGATCCTCATTAATGGAGTGATCTTAGATTTAGGGAGTAGTTATAGTTCTCCTTTAAATAAGATGATTATTGTAACTCTGAGGAGTTAGTCTAGTTAGTTGACTTTTCTGATTGAAGCTTTTGTTGTTGTAATATTGTTTTATCTATCCAAGTGTATTTTCCATGTATGAATAAAATGCATAGTTTGAGTTCAATTCTTTTATCTTGATTGTGTTTCTATTCACTCATCCAATGGGGCCCACTTGGTGAGTGAATTAATTTGTTAGAGTAGGAATAATTTCCATTCTTATTTAGAATTAAAAGTAGAACTCTGTTATTCCCGCAGCCACTAGTAACAGAACTAGTAGACTGTTCCTGCAACATAGGCAGGTAGAGTAATTCCTATCCATGATTAATTTTTTTCCTAGAGTAAGAAAATTTTCTTGTGTTAGCATAGATTTATTTAAGCTCAATGCATTTCAATTTTATAGTATTAGTCATGAGGATTAAGAGAGTTTGAAGCATATACTTTGCAGATGCCATTCCAAGTTTACATCCCTACTTGATAATTAAATGAGACTGAATGATCTAATTAGAAACCATTTAGGGTGTCCAATCCTAAAATAAGAAGTCCAATGATATGGGTTTCTGAGAAAAAATTTTATCCAAGCAACATGCTACCAATTTTTTACTCTTCTGAAGTGAGTTTTGTGAGGAGCCAACCTTGTTAAAGGTTACAATACACACTGTTAAATATGACCTTGTTAAAGGATTTAATAACCCTATTAAAAGTGAGCCTTGTTAGAGGGCTTAGACCATTCCATTAGAATATCACCTTCATTAAAGGATTTACAATATGACTGTTAGGTCAATGTTGTTTAAAAGGATTTTGCACTGATACAATGGTTAGAAAGTAACAGTAATGTGATCTGAAACATACAAATCACTTTGCAAATATAGATCCACTTTCTCTCAAATGCTAATTCACTGACTGATCTCCATTGTCATTTCTATCACTCATATCTTCTTGGAAATTTGACAAGAAATCACAATTGTACAGTCATGTACTTCTTTTCTTAGCCTTCTCTACCTTCTTCTTAGAGTTTCCAATCAACTGAATTAACCTATACACACATAATCTACAATTAGGTTAATCGCATACCTCTCTGATCAGGTAGCTAGATCTATTTCTGCTTAATCATCACCGTAGATCTTAGGGTTTGGTCAGATCCAAAAAATCCTTCCAACATTTTGTTTTTCATCTACAAGGTATAATACATCCTAAAAATCCTTGAATCCATACATAAAAATAGTTAAACATATATTAAATGCTCATTTAATTCTCCACAAAATCATACTTATCTTAAATATACTTCACATATCCCAAGAAATCAACTCTGTCAGCTGGGATCTCAAATCTTAATCAAACTGTCAAAATACTGACACTATATTATCAGTGTGTTCTTCCAGACAGTCATCATTAGATAACTCAATAATTTACTAACGCTCGGTAAATAATGATGCTCAGTCGACACTAAATTTGCTCAGAATGTACTAGTGCTCGTTCGACACTTGCATCACTCGGCACATACATAAGTTCCTTAATCTTCTGCTCTGTCACTCAGTCAAGACTAAATTTGTAGTCATCCAAACTTCACTTGGTGTTAAAGATAAACAACATATTAGAGGTTACCAACATGCAATCTCATCAAGTACCAATGAAAACTTTTGTGGCGATTATTCACCATTTGGCGAATGTCGCATGTCGGCAACCCCAGAATTGGAAAATATTTTTGACATATTAGATTGACCCTATTGCCCGATGTTTATTAATATTGGGTCCAAAGCCTGGGCCCATCGCCCATTGATTTATTTAATTTTTCCATTTCTTACACATTATCGTCAATGGAATATAAATTTTGGTCCCCATAAATTTAAAACATTCACCTATAATTTCTAAGCGAACCCAAATCGACGGCCTATATTTTCCTGGCATTTTAACGATGTGTGTCTCTAACCGACGTAATTTAGCCAACTTTATTAATCATGTGAAGGTATTGGATGACCCATAATCACCTCAGAATAACAAAAGATGTGTTATAATTACGCGGGCTTCGCCAAATATTTGTATACCTAATACCTCTTGCCAAATTTTTCAAAGAAGGATTAGCATAAAAACATTATGATATCTCTATGATATCTCTATATTTGATCATATCAAAGTTTCATAAGTTTCAGACTATTGAGTGCAACTGTATACTCAATACTGCATTGGCGAGTCGCGACTGCATTGCTGCATTTTAATTTGAGGCAAAGGTAAGTGATACTTATTCTATGACTATGATTTTGAGTTCATTTACCTTATTTTGGAATAGGTTTGCAAAAATGGGGTTTCTTTTCCCTTTCGGCCTGAAATACACCGCACACCATTGATCTATGCTCATCTAATAGTCGCTGGCACTGTCGCACTATCGCGGGTCCCATTAAATTTTGGCTTGTCATTTGATGTCAGTAGGACATGTGTGAGTGTAACTTAATCATTTTAAATTACAACTTCAGCTTATTAGTTATTACATTTAATAAATGTTGTTAAATGTTTAGTTTTACAGTGTAGTTGGATTTAGATTTTAATTCAATTATTTCTATCTTATAATCACACATCGATATGACACATTGGAAAATTAAAAATAGAAACTTGCTCTAGACTGATAAAGAAACTTAATCATTTTAAAAATTCAGAATCTCAGTCTTCAGATTTAAACAATGGAAGTACTAATCCATCGCTTAAGCATATACTTAAATATCTAATACACAAGTAAAGAAACTAATTAAAATATTGTAATAACAGAGAAGTCTAAGAATCATTTTTTGTACCCATAAAAAGAAAATTGAAATGAACTTGAAAAAATTTTATTATTATTTTTTTCAAAAAATTACATCGTACAGTAAAATAGAAACCTACTAGGCAACTTCTTATCAGTTAAAAAAAAAGTGAAACTTTGCATGTCCATTGTCAAAAAACTAGGGTAGCAGGAATGGGTAAACCAGGTAATCAGGGATCTTCATCTTCCCTTTCGTCTAAGTAGAATTTTCCAGAGAGGATAATCTTTGAGATTTCGTCAAGCCATGTGTAGTCTGACTTGTCAAATTCATCAAGGTAAAACCATTTCCGGATAAAATCCCTCCCAAGCCGTGCCCATTTCCTGTGTTGCGTTAGTTTCTTGTCATTGAGGTTCAACATAAAGGGTTGTCTGGACACATTTCTGCCTGGTACCAACAACTTGTGTATATCTCTTGGCCAAGGGATCCCCACCCCTAATTCTGCAAAAACAACAACATTGGCATCGTCCTTCAAGAATTTCTTTTTAAAAACCTTCCTCAATAGCATCAGCATATCACCTTCTATCCTCTGAGGTCGAGGAGAGACGTGAAAAACCAGGACGTAATGTCCATGTAGACATGGTATCTGTCAACATTCTCAAGGAACTCTCAACCCAATAAAATCAACACAATAGAATATATAAAAGCGTCGCCACCAACCTCCCTACAAACAGAAGTGAGGATTTCTTCCGAGACATTGCCCAAAAAGGACTTCTGGTCATCTGGGGATGTGCATCTCAAATAGATTGGTGTATCCATCTTTAATTCTCGAAAGCCTAAAAACCTAAAAACCTAAACCTTAAAACCAGAGGCACAATTTCTACCACCGGCAGCTCTGACTCTTAATCTACCAAAAGAAAAATGAAGAAGAAAGAAACCAGATTGTCTATAAATAGCCCCGACCCCTTGATTGATAGTAGTGATCATGGATACTTAGAAATTAATAATTATTCTTTCTTTAATCATATTTAATGCAATTTCCATAAATGTATTATGTGTGCGAGAGATTTAAATTGACTGTCCTTAATCTTTCATATCTAAATGTAAATCTTTCCCATAAATGCATGTGTACTATTGACAGTTCACTGACAAGGCATTTATTTCTTTTTGAGTTACGAGTTACAAGTTGTAGTTGCACTATCCACCGTCCATGTCAAAAAATAACTAGTAGTAATCAATGATCATGGTTACAGTGCACTTTTTAAGGCTTGATATGTGTCATCATTTTGGTGACTTCCTGCAAAAGTCGGTTTCCTTCTGAAATTTGGCCTAAAATTAAATGTCAACCATTGATCTAGGATGATCAAATGGTCTCAAATAATACATTTTAAAATACCTAATTAGGTTATGTGTCCAATGTGTGATCAGTTATATTTGCAACAAATAAAAGTGATATTTGTTGCACGTTGCATTAATTACAATGTTACGTGTCATTATTTGGGTGACTTCTTGGAAAACTTTGTTTCCTTCACGAAATTGGGCTGAAATTAAACTTCAGCCATTGATCTAGGATAATCAAACAGTCTCAAAGAAGACATTTAATATTATTTGGCGTTGGCCCACATGACGCATTGATGAGTCCCATCTTTTGAAAATTGCCAAATAAGATATTTATTTTTCCCATAATTAAGGATAGATTAGCCAATAAAATAAATATATTTTCAAACGACACATATTAATAGCCAGTACAAAAAATTTTTTTACCTTCACAATAAAATAATTCACCTCATATATTATATATTTTCCCCCACATTAATTTATAAATCGCCATGATTTTATGGAATTTTCATTCAGCGGGGAAAAAATTGCCTATGCCTTTATATTATTTTCCTAATTTAGAAAAACAATTCACCATCATCAATAAAATTTTGCACCTAAATTAATGTACGATTTGCTAGGCTTTTACAATTTTTCCTAGGAGGGGGTTTCTTAAAGTTATCCCTATCAAGTACCCATTGTAGTTTCACATAACTCAACCATTTCACCAGGTATTCTTGTTATCTCCTATTTTTAAATCTTCTTCATCAATAAATTAATATGGCACTTTACAAGATAGCATCTGTCTTACCAGTTAAGGTTTGACATCAATGGCAATATAACAATTGTTTCAATTGTTTCTTCCAATAATCTCCCTCTTTGGCATTGATTGAAAACACATGCAAACAACACATGCAAGGTTACCAAACAATCCAAATAGTATGTTCTCTAAACATATTTCCATTAATGTCCTTAGCTTCATTCTAATTCTTTCCAATACAAATATTATCTCCCTCTTGGATAGATTTCTCTCTGTATCTTCTCTGAATATCTCCCTCATAGTATAGTCTTTGTGTGATTCTTCCTTTCTGTCCAATATTCATATCTTCCTCTTTACATTTCTCTCATAGTATATCTCCCTCAATTTTTTCATGTCTTATTCTCCCTTTTTGACAACAATGCCAAAGACATACATCTTCATCATGTAGATATCTCTGCGTCAACTTTCTAAATTTTATGCTCCTCTGTCATCTTGCTTATGACTAATCAACATCTTGTGTGTTACTCTTCATAGCTTGAGGCAACTCCTAAAGTGTGACCATCTTTGCATCAATTTGTCAGATATTCTGAGTAATACATTTGATGCAATCACTCCAAGTGATCCTAGTTAGCCTCAGATAGGGGAATCACACCTAATTTACCTCTCAAATGCTCATGAGAATCCTTGGGTAATGCCTTAGTAAATATATCTACCAACTATTCCTTTGTATTTACATATTCAAGTCTTACTTCTTTGTCTTGTACTAGCTCTCTCAAGTAATGATACTTGATAGAAATATGCTTGGTCTTTGTATGCATCACAAGGTTCTTTAAAATATTAATAGCACTTGTGTTATCACAGAAAAAAAACTGGTTCAATGATCTCTTCTTTCATTTGTTTCAATAATTGCTTGATCCACACTATATTTGATCAATTCACTACTGCTGCAACATATTCAACTTTTGTTTATGATTGAGAAATGCAGTTTTGTTTCTTACATGTCCAAGAGACTAATCTCTTTCCTAAAAATAATGCACCACCACTGGTACTCTTTCTATCATCAACATTACTTTCCCAATCAGTATCTGTATAAACTTTAAATTCAAACTTCTCATTCTTCTTATAAAATAATCTATAGTCCTTTGTTCCCTTTAAGTATCTCAATATCCTTTTCACTGCCATCATGTGACTATCTTTAGGATTTGTAGAAAATATTGCAACAATCCTAACCGCTATTGCAATATCTAGTCTACTATGGAAAACATATTGCAGCTTCCCAATCATTGATCTATATAGGGTTTGATTGACTTCAGCTATCTCATTAGTCTTTGATAGTTTCTGTCTAGTAGCCATAGGTGTACTTATAGGTCTGGAGTCCTCCATGCCAAAGGTTTTTAGTATCTCCTTGATATATTTAGATTAAGTAATGTAGATACCTTTCTTCATCTGATATACTTGCAGATCCACAAAGAATTTAATCTCTCCAAACATAGACATCTCAAATTCAGTTTGCATCTCAGATGAAAATGTTTTGCATAAATCATCTTGTCCTCCAAATATGATATCATCAACAAATATTTCATCTAACAATATCCCTTTACCTTTTTCAGACTTTAAGTATAGATTACTATTGTCATTTGATCTTGTAAATCCAATCTTGACTAAGTAATTGTGCAATATCTCATACCATGCTCTAGGGGCTTGCTTCAATCCATACAACACTTTATGTAGCTTGCAAACCATATTTCTCTGGCTTGAATCAACAAATCCTTTAGCTTTTTCATGTATACCTCTTCTTCCAGTATTCCATTCAGAAATGTTGTTTTGACATCCATTTGATATACTTTGAATCCTTTGTAAGCTGCAAAAGCCAATAAAGTTCTAACTCCTTCCAATCTAGAAACAAGGGAAAATGTCTCACCATAGTCAATTCCTTCTTCTTGTGTATAACCTTTGCATACTAGTCTAGCTTTATTTCTTATAACTTCTCCATGTTCATTCAACTTATTTCTAAATACCCACTTGGTTCCAATAACATTCTTGTCCTTTGGTCTAGGTACTAGTGTCCAGGTTTTGTTCTTCTCAATTTGTTCAATTTATTCATTCATGGCCTGTATCCAGTCTTAATTGTTCAAACCATCTTTCACTAATTTGGGCTCAAATTCACAAAATAAGCATGTCTGATTTTTCAATTTTCTTCTTTTCATGACCTCTGAATATTTTTCTCCAATGATTTGATCTGGTTTATGGTGTCTTCTTACATATATTGCTAGTGTAGGCTCTAGTCTCATTTCCTCTTGTTGTTCTTTCTCAGATTTATCATGCAAATTCATTTTAGGTTAATTTTGTGTCTTTGCTTCTTCCTTAGATTCTTTGGCACTTGCCTCTTGATGCTCGAAAACCTCTTTCTATGTCTCGGTATTTTCTTGTTGTTGCTCAAAAACACCATTTTGTTGTTTGGTAGCTTCTTTTTCAGGTTCAGGAAAACTACAGGGCTCTCCTTCATTCATGTAAATGAAAATCTGTAATCTTTAGGTTCTTGCTTACATTCGACTTCATTCTTTTCTGTATATTTTTCAATTCTAACATTTTCACTTTCCACAACTTTGTTAGTGTTAGAATTCAAACACTTATATTCTTTTCTCTTAGTGGAATAACCTAGGAATATGCTTTTCACTTTTAGCATCAGTACCTTTCTTGAATTTTACTCAGTTCAACATATAGACTGTTGTACTTACATCTTCTCTCTAGTACTTTTGTGCAACATTCTTCTCTATCATCAATGTTCTAGCATAATTCATTATTGATCTATTCCTTATCTCGGCTATGCCATTTTGTGGGAGATTCCTTGGAGAAGACATTTGTCTTTTAATTCCTCTATCATTGCAGAATAAGTTGAACTCACTAGATATAAACTATCCTCCTCTGTCAGATCTCAGACATCTCAAGCTCTTACCTGTCTCTTTTTCAACTTTTGCCAAATACCACTTAAACAACTGAAAAGCATCAGATTTTTCTTTGAGAAACATCACAATAATCATTCAAGAGTAATCATCAAAAAACAATATGAAATATTTATCACCACGGTATCTTTTTACACCAATAGGTCCACAAAGGTTAGTATGAACCAATTCCAAAACATTTTCTAAAGTATAGGTTTTTCTCTTAAAACTAGACTTTGTCATTTTTCCAACTGACATTGCTTACACATAACATTATCAAGTTTCTTCAATTTTGGTAAGCCTCTTACTCTTTTCATCTTACTAATATTTACCAAATTGTCAAAGTTCACATGACATAACCTCTTATGCCATAACCATATATCATCATATTGTGCAAACAAACATGTCTCATTAGATAGATCTAGATAGAATAAATTACCTCTTATCTATTCACCACTTCCAATCAGTTCACTAGTAGCATCAAATATTTTATCCTTTCTGTGATGGAATTCAACTCAGTATCCAAAAGTGTTCAACTGAGAAACACTCAACAAATTAAATTTTAGACCTTCAACCCAATAATAATTGTCACATGTGATCTTATTAGTTAGTTTTATTGATCCTTTTCCTTTCACAAGACATGGTTTGTCATTACCAAACTTAACACTACCACCTTTGCAATAGCTTAAGGTTTCAAATTTACTTTTATCACTATTCATGTGATGTGAGCAACCACTATCAATTATCCATCTATCACCTTTTCTCATATATGAAATAAGTGCCATTTTCTCATCCTCATCAGAATTATCTTTCATAGAAACAAAAACAACTTCTATATCATTGTCATTAGATTTATTAGATTCACTATCAGTTTCTTCTTCAGCAATATAGTAGGATTTGTTACCTTTTTCCTTATAGTCCTTATACCTTCTGAAATCTTTTTCATCCCTTTTGTATTTTTACTTGTTTTCTCTTCTATCATCCTTGTCATTCCTGTCAGGGCATCTTGTTGCAATATGGCCAACTTTGTTACATGAAAAATATATTATAGGAAGTTTACCTTTGAATTTTCATTTTCCTCTTGGTAGTCTTCTAGCCATAAGTGCTTAAAGTTCATCAAGATCATCATCAAAAGTGTCATTATCACTGTTCACATTTCTTTCTTTTTGTTTCTTAGATTTATGAAGAGTCAATTGTGATTTGAATGCAGAATCAACATTGTGAGGAGTGAAATTATCAAAATTTGATAACTCAAAAGTAGTAAGTCTACCAACTAAACCTTCCAGCGTTAAGTTTTTACCAAGAGTACATCTCAGTTCTTGTATAACAAATACTCTAATAGAATAAATAGGAAGTAGATTTATTAGTACCTTTCTAATAACAATATCATCATCAATAGATCCATTAGCTCCTCTAATAGCATTTACAAACTCCTTAACTTGACTACAATATTGAACAATAGTTTCACCATCTAACATTCTCATTTCATAAAACAAGACCTCTCAAGCTTTTAGATTTGGCTCTCAGTACATTTGTATCACCTCCCTAGATATTTTTCAGTGTGTCCCATATTTCTATTATAGTTTTTTAGCCTTTTATATCTTCAAATTCAGGATAACTTAGGGCTAATGCAATCTCCAACATTTCTTGATTGTGTTCTTTTTTTCTTTCATCTATTGAGTTGTCATAACTATAGGCACTATTATGTAATAATGTTCCACATAGTATTTTCCTGCTTCTCCAATTCCAGCTAGATGTAACTTCATCAAACTTTGACATGCAGAGAAGTTCTCCTTGTTCAACCTCGATACCTCCTTTTTATACACCTTGATCTTTAGCTTCAAGTACCTTCAAACTTTTCCTTACAAGCACCACAATGCTCTGATACCAATTGTTAGAATGATTCCAAATAACTAAGAGGGGGGGAGGGGGGTGAATTAGTTATCCTAGGTCCATATGTACCAATTGAAATTATAAACACTTTAACCAACTCAGATTCACTCATTATTCCACTTGATCTCTATAACATATAATCAGTAACATAAACTTGCAGTTCACTGTCCTAATGTAATCAACTTGTAGAATATAAAACTCTTAACAGTAAAACACATCAAATAACATTGACACAAGTATGACACCAATATTTAACATGGAAACCCAATATGGGAAAAAGCATCAATAACATGCTACCAAATTTTCACTCTTCTGAAGTGAGCTTTGTGAGGAGCCAACCCTATTAAAGGTTACAATACACACTATTAAATGTGACCCTGTTAAAGGATTTAATCACCATATTAAAAGTGAGCCTTGTTAGAGGGCTTAGACCATTCCATTATATTGTCACCTTGACTAAAGGATTTACAATATGACTGTTAGGTCAACCTTGTTTAAAGGATTTTTTACTGATACAATGGTTAGAAAGTAACAGTAATGTGATCTGAAACATACAACTCACTTTGCAAATACAGATCCACTTTTTCTCAAATGCTAATTCACTAAATGGCCTCCATTTTCATTTATATCACTCAGATCTACTTGAAAATATGTTAATCAATCACCATTATGTAGTTATGTACTTCTCTTCTCAGCCTTCTCTACCTTCTTCTTAGATTTTCCAATCAATTGAATTAACCTCTACACACATAACCTGCAATTAGGTTAATCCTATACCTCTCTGATCAGGTAGCTAGATCTTTTGCCACTTAATCATCACCATAGATCTTAGGGTTTGGTCAGATCCAATGAATCCTTCCAACATTTCATTTTCCATTTGCAAGGTAGAATACATCCTAAAACTCCTTGAATCCATACATAAAAATGGTTAAACATATATTAAATGCTCATTTAATTCTCCATAACAATCATCCTTATCTTAAATATAATTCACACATCCTGAGAAATCAACTATGTCCATTGGGATCCCAAATCTTAATCAAACTATCAAAATACTGACACTCGGTCATCACTGTGTTCTTCCGCTCGGTCATCATTAGATAACTCAATAATTTACTAATGCTTGGTAAATACTGATGCTCGATCGACACTAAATTTTCTTGGCATGTACTGGTTCTCGGTCGACACTCACATCACCCAACACATACATAAGTTCCTTAATCTTCTACTCTGTCACTTGGTCAAGAATAAACTTGTAGTCATCCAAACTTCACTTGGTGTTAAAGATAAACAAAATATTACCTTACCAACATTCAATCTCATCAAGTACCCATTGTAGTTTCACATAGCTCAACCATTTCACCAGGACTTCTTGTTATCTCCTCTTTTCAAATCTTCTTCATCAATCAATTGATATGGCACTTTACAAGATGGCATTTGTCTTACTAGTTAAGGTTTGACAGATCAATGAAAATACAACAATTATTTCAATTGTAGCTTCCAACAATCTGGAGGTAAATAAAAGTAGAGATCAAGGTTAGATTTAAGTAGAGATGAAGATATAAAAGTAGAGATGAAGGTTAGAGTTTAGAGTACATAAAAGAAGAGATGAAGTTCGTACATAGTTTAGAGCACATAAAAGTAGAGATGAAGGTTAGATATGAAAGTAGAGATGAAGATATAAAAGTAGAGATGAAGGCTAGAGTTTAGAGTACATAAAAGTAGAGATGGTCATACATAGTTTAGAGTACATAAAAGTAGATATGAAGATATAAAAGTAGAGATGAAGGTTAGAGGGTTAGATTTTACAGTATATACAAGCAGAGATGAATATATAAAAGTAGAGATGAAGGTTAGAAGGTTAGAGTTTAGAGTATATAAAAGTAGAGATAAAGATAGAGTACATCTTCATAAAAGTACATAAAAGTAGAGATAAGTAAGTACATAAAAGTATAGATGAAGATTTATATGAATATGAAGTACATAAAAGAGCTCGATATATGAAGATAAAAGTAGAGATGAAGATAAAATATATAGTTTAGAGTACATAAAAGTAGAGACGAAGGTTAGAGTTTAGAGTACATACAAGTAGAGATGAAGGTCGTACATAGTTTACATTACATAAAAGTAGAGATGAAGATATAAAAGTAGAGATGAAGGTTATAGTTTAGAGTATATAAAAGTAGAGATGAAGATACAAAAGTAGAATATGAAGTACATAAAAGTAGAGATGAAGATACAAAAGTAGAATATCAAGTACATAAAAATAAAAGTACATAAAAGTAGAGATAAAGATATAAAAGTAGAATGTAGAATATGAAGTACATAAAAGTAGAGATGAAGATAAAGTACATAGTTTAGAGTACCTAAAATTAGAGATAAAGGTTAGAGTTTAGAGTACATAAAAGTAGAGATAAAGGTCGTACATAGTTTAGAGAACATAAAGGTAGAGATGAAGGTTAGAGCTTAGAGTATATAAATGTAGAGATGAAGATAGAGTAGATATAAAAGTAGAGATCAAGGTTAGAGTTTAGAGTATATTAAAGTAGAGATGAAGATAGAGTACATCTTGATAAAAGTACATAAAAGTAGAGATGAAGATCTAGAAATTACATAAAAGTAGAGAGATGAACATGTAGAGATGAAGATAAAGACATAGTTTAGAGTACATAGGGAGAGTGCATCTTCATAAAAGTACATAAAATTAGAGATGAAGATGTACTCTACATAAAAGTAGAGATGAAGATGTACTCTACATAAAAGTAGAGATGAAGATGTAGAGATGAAGATAAAGACATAGTTTAGAGTACATAAAAGTAGAGATGTAGAGTACATAAAAGTAGAGATGAAGGTTAGAGTCTAGAGTACATAAAAGTAGAGATGAAGGTCGTACATAGTTTAGAGTACATAAAAGTAGAGATGAAGATATAAAATTAGAGATGAAGATTAGATTTTAGAGTATATAAAAGTAGAGGTGAAGATAGAGTACATCTTCATAAAAGTACATAATGAAGGTCATACATATTTTGAGTACATAAAAGTAGATATGGAGATATAAAAGTAGAGATGAAGACGTAGAGTACATAAAAGTAGAGAGATGGAGATGTAGAGAGTACATAAAAATAGAGAGATGAAGATGTAGAGAGATGAAGATGTAGACATAGTTTAGAGTACATAAAAGTAGAGAGGCAGAGTACATCTTCATAAAAGTAAGTAGAGATGAAGACGTAGAGTACATAAAAGTAGAGATGAATATGTAGAGTACATAAATGTAGAGAGATGAAGATGTGAAGATATGAAGATGTAGAGATGAAGATAAAGACATAGTTTAGAGTACATACATAGTTTAGAGTACATAAAAGTAGAGAGGGAGTGTGCATCTTCATAAAAGTAGAGAGATGAAGATAAAGACATAGTTTATAGTACAAGAGAGGGAAAGGGAGAGGGAGAGGGAGAGGGAGAGGGAGAGGGAGAGAGAGAGATGGAGAAGGAGAGTACATAAAAGTAGAGATGTAGAGGGATGAAGATGTAGATGGATGAAGATGTAGAGAGATGAAGATAAAGCCATAGTTTAGAGTACATAAGAGAGAGAGTACATAAAAGTAGAGAGGGAGACGGAGACGGAGACAGAGATGGAGGAATATGTAGAGATGATGATAAAGACATGTTTTATGATGAAAGTATTTTTCCATTAGTATGCAAAGAAGATATTTGATAAACCTACACCGAAAGACAGGACAAGAGCAAACTGAAAATACATATATCAGAGATCACCAAAAAATTGCTAAGTACAAAGAAAACCGACGACAAATTTTTGTGTGTAAACCAAAAATACAAAGTGAAAAGGATAAAGAGGAACCCGACGAGAAAGATATAGTGCAACCTGAGAAAAAAGTCAAAGTGGAACCTGAGAGACATTTAAAGCAAGCAACACCGAGAGACAGTCGAATTGATTTTAGAGCATAACCGACCAACGGAAATTGAAAGTCAGTTGAAGCCCGCAAAAAGTGGATCTGACTTCCACATCAGATAAAACATTCATATTCTATTTATAGAGTCTTTATTTTTTTTAAAACCATTACTTAAGGGACAAGAAACATTAATGTAAGTGGTTTAATTAGCCTAACTAATTTAAAACCTATATACTAGAAGATCAAGGTAAATTTTTAAGCCTGTGATCATAGAGTTAATATTGTTTTACGTGAAACTTAATTAGGTCAATATATCTTATAAATAGATGTTGTAATCATTAATTATCATGGATGAGAGGATGAATGTATCCTACGAGCACATCTATAGATCAGACTGAGAGTTTCAAGAAGCAGAACATCAAAAGGTGAATTTGGTTATCAAGAACCAAGAACAGAGGCTACCGAAAAATAGAGGTATTATTCAATCACATTAGGTGATACACCTATACATGTAATCTTAAATGGATCTATAATAAAAAATAGGAGATTGTATACACTCAGGTCAAAGAGTAATTTTATTACATTCTAACAAGTGAAGCAAAGTGTAAAAATCCTTTTAAGGTGGATTTAACAATCCTATTGTAAATCTCTTAAATGAATGCACATTAAACAGTGTTGCTAAATCTCTTAATAGAGTAGACTTTAAAAATTATCCAAAAATACTCCTAATATGGTAGATCATCAGAAGTGATCAAATTGTAAGCCTTAACCAACCCCTTCCAATCTGCAGATAGTGAAGAATTTGTAGGTGTCATCCCCACTGCAGTTTTTACTTCCTAACAGGAGTTTTCTGTGTTATCATATCTTGTGTTATGTGTCAATTACTTTCATAAATGTTTCTATGAATGTTCACATGTTTTTTGAGTTAAAGAATTGATAAGTCTTACACAAAGAAAGTATAGATCAGATTGTTGGTTATACAATTGATTACAAAAAGGATAAAGGTTAAAAGATAAGAATTTTTTTTGAGGTACTGATTCACCCCTCCCCTCTCAGTATACACTTCTCATTAATTCCAAAAATTGGTATCAGAGATTTGTCTTTTATCTAGAAAGATTAAAGGCTTAAGAGAAAATATCATACAATGGAGAACTATAGACTTGACAAAAGTATTGAGAATCAAAAGCTAGAAATTTAGATCTTCTATGAGCAGTATAAAGAAGCTAGAATCAAGATGAGACAACTGTTAGATGAAAGAAAGATTATGGCATCTCGCTGTAATGAAATAGATTACCATGAAGAAGAGATACCATATTTCTTTGAGTCATCAGGATCAACTTCAAGCAAAGCATCAGATACATCAGAAGAAAGCATCACAAGCTTAAATGAAATCAATCAACATCTGGCTGGACAAGTGAAATCTTTGCAAATCGGTCAAGAGACATAGATGGTAAGAATGATTGATGTCATGAACAATACTAGACAAGCTGAGAAAGAAAGAAAACTAAAAATTGATGATAGAAGGAATATTACTGAAAAGCTACAAGAGAAAGAGTCAGAAATACAAAGACTTACAAAACATCACCATGTGATTACAAATTAGATTATTCTTATGAGTCAAGAGGCAAACAGAATGAATGTTAAACTCATTGAAAGAATATAATTCATTGTTGAGCTAAGGGAAGAAAATGAAAATCTAAAACAAGAAATAAGAATTCAGCAACAGCATAATGAAATTATCAAAAGAGATAAAGAAATAAATAAAAGAATGAATGATTTTCTTGATGGACAATGAAGAGTTAACAACAACACCAATCTAGGCTATACTGAAAATGAAGAATCACCCAATCAAGCTGATCCAAAGAATGTCTATGCAAATCCAAGACCAAGAAAGATAACATGAAATCACTGTGGAAAGCAAGGCCACACATCAAATGCATGCAGGAGAAAAATGAAAGGTATTCCTAAATCTACATCTTCATTCATAGGATTATGTTATAAATGTAACAAGAAAGGGCATAAATCATATGAATGTAAGTCTGAGATGAAACAACCAAAGAAGGAAACCTACATGGATAAATATTGTCCTACTTTCAAAATGAATGGGAACACTACTCTTGAATGCTGGAAAAATAAAAAGCAAGCATGGAAGCCAAAAGGTCAAGAAACTGCCTATCAACTGAAAAAAGTTAGTAACTAGTACATATGGGATTACAACACATGGAAAAATTGTACAACATGTGGAAGATTTGGTCACATTGCTGCAAACTATATGAGACAGTGGACAAGAAAATCTAGAGGTTGGACTAACCCTGAAACAACATTGCTTACACTGTCATAAAGTTGGTCATCTCAAGAATGACTGCAAAGACCGAATGATAGAGACCAACACCT
The DNA here is from genome assembly GCA_018584345.1 of Thuja plicata. NCBI lineage: Eukaryota > Viridiplantae > Streptophyta > Pinopsida > Cupressales > Cupressaceae > Thuja > Thuja plicata. The sequence continues at coordinate 7,846,729 of MU224968.1, forward strand.
TTCCCAATGGAAATACCATTGAAGACATCTAGAAGATGAGAAACAAAATATGGAGGAAAGCTACTAACACTGATGAAGCTGGAACAAGAAATTTAGTTGGTGACCCTATCCAATGGATCTGGTGACATCACCATCCCCACCTAAGCATAACAAGTAAGTATGGAACTGCATTACACCAAGTTATATTTTGCATCAGTTCCAATCATACATAGTTTAAATACCAAATTAGCATGATTATAGATGCACTATAGTATTACTTGTTAAATTTTTTCTTACTATTTCATCGGTCAATGCATACCAAAATCCATCGATATACACTCAAAGCTGAATTATCTGCATTTACCAAAACTTGTCAGTTAACATTTAAAAGAAAAATTTTCTAGTGTAAAATGACAAGTGTCGGTAATCAAGCAAGCAAACAAAGTTGTCTTCGTCATACACTGAAACCCGTCGGTAAAAGCAAGAAGTTAAATGACTTCCCTAAAGCATCACATTGTCACTGAAAAGAGAAGTTAGTGTTTAAACCGATGACTCCTCTTCACACACTGAGGAGTGGTTGAGCATTAATGACTTGACTTAGGTAAAATGTCTATAAAAACCATGACAGAAGGGTTTCATTATTCACCAGTGAGCAGAGAAGAGTGACAAAAGCAAAATTTGAGCACACAACAATAGCATCACAGAGTGACTTCAACTCGACCCACAACACTCCAAACAAATCAATGACCACTACAGAAGTAAACAGTAATTTCCTACGTTAATCAAGAAATCTATTTTACGCATTTACAGAAAGCCCTAAAATGTCTGAAACAATGGCCACAACTTCAAGAACCACTAAGTTGAAAAGCATCAAGAAGGATAAGGTCAAACTTATGAAGAATTCTTCCTATGAGGAACCACATTACAAGATATTCCCAGAGGTTGCATCACAACCCAAAAATGCTGGAGCATTCTCTCGAATACTAGCTAGGGTTTTTCTCATCGAAGATGTACGAGCATACATTCACTGCAAGATTGCAGAAATTGGTGACCTGGAGGTTGAACAAGATTTCAAGAAGCTATATAATGAAGATGGATCTATTAAAGATAAACACAAGCACATAGAGGTGAAATTTCTCACTAATGCCCTACTGTTCCTGAAGGTATTCAAGACTGAGTGGATTCAGTTAGTACTAAGAATGATCCATAATCATAATTTATGGCTAGATGAGCCTAAAACATTAACACAAGATGTTATTCATGAAGTCACCAGTTATTCAATAACTGATAAGGTAAAATAATTGAAGCACCCACCCAAGGCTGAGATTGAAAATAACACAGGAGCTAAGTGTGATGGAAGGGGACTTAAGGTATCCACTATCACAGATGATGAGCTGAAATTTGGAGCATGTGTGCTAGGATACAAATTCTTTCAAGATAGCAGGATGAAAAACATAACATCCAGAGCAATGGATACTACATATAATATTGTAAAGAAAGGAACTCAGTTGGATCTATTTGAACTCCTACTCAACCAATTGGAAGAAAACTTAAAAACAATCAGAAATGCAAAGACAAATTCATGTAAGTTTGGTTAACTTATCATGTGCATTTTCTTTTACTTCCAAGAATATTTTCCATCAATAGGAGATGTAAAATGGGATACAACTAGACCATTCACCATACAGATCAATGAGTTCATTACATCACTGGGAGAGAATTTTGAGATAGTTATGGATGAGTACTTTACTAGATTCAAGAAGAGAATGCAGAAAAGAGTAAGGATCCCAGAGAAACTAATTGAGAAATTAAAGAATGATATATGTTTCATGGTTGACATAGACCAAAGATACATCAAGCCCATTGTACCAAGGAAAGAATGGCTACAATCATTACACTATGAGGTAAACATTGATCAAGCATCCAATGCAATTGATGCATTGATTAATGAGCCATTAGACAAAACACAACCAAAATTTGACACTTATGAAGAGGCCAAAGAAAGAATAAAAAATAGCTTGGTTATGAAGCAAATAGACAGGAAGAAAGATAAAATGGTAAAGAACTTGAAGAAAAGGTTGTCGTTCACAGAGAAAGAAACTGAACAAAAGGAAGAGACCAAGGGACAGTCACCCGTCAGTGAGGCTGAGAAGGAAAGTGACTCTAAGTCTACAAAGTCAGATACTCCCTTACCAACACCAGCTAAGAATCTAAGAAATACAGCTACTACAAGGACAAGAATTCAAAAAAATAAGGCTAAAAGTCCTTCACCTTTGAAGAAAGGTCAAGTAAGGACTTATAAAAGAAAGCCTCCACCTAAAAAATCCAAAGCTACAAAAAGAAGAAAGTTCATTAGAACTAAGGAGGACATTGAGGACACAGAACAAGATGAAGTTGTTCAACACGAAAAGAATAAGATTCCTAAAACCATTGATGAGTTATGTGCACAAATGATTAAATCAGGATCAATTACTAACTCCAAAGTTAGAAGATGGTTAACTCTAGATCCCTTGGATCAAAATAAGATTGAGGAAACAATCATCAAAATGATGTGCATATACAAATGCCTCCCTATAGAACTGTCAAACAATATGCCTAAAGAACTTCAAGATAGGATATCAGCAAGATGGACATTTTCCTTGCACTCTGAAAAATAAATCAGGGAAAGAGCCCTAGTATCAATCATGCCTCCCACATCCAAAATGGAGGAGATCAAAGAAATGATGAAGGTTTATTCCAAAAGGTTCTCACCAAAGTTGAGAGACTACCAAGTGCTTAAAGGAAACCTATTGGATCTAGAAAGAAAGTGTGAAGAAGAATGGAGGAAAATACTTGATATACCTAAAAAAGATACAAGTCCCGAGCCATAGCAAGCTCTTACCAAAAGTCAAGAATCCTAGGATAATCAGGCTACTGAGAGCACCGAACCAATTATCATCACAGATGTAGAATTGGAAAAAGAGTAAATGGACACCACAGTCAACAAGGATATGGATGTTGCAGATGATACATGGTCAGACACCACTATGGACAAAATTGTGGAAAATACAATCATTGACATTATCGATGATCGAGTAGAAGAAATACAAAAATATGAAGATTTCACTATTACCAAGGACAAAACCGATGAACGAGACACTACAATTGATACTACACAGGTGAAAATTCCAAGAAACATGCGAATATTGATGTACACCATCAATATACTCTAGGAAAAAGACAAATCACCTACAAAAGATTCAAACATTCCCAAAGATGTAGGGGATGAAGGAAAGAAAGACAACACCGATGATCAAAATGTCATTGAAGACACTCAAAATGTAACCGATACTGACAAGGTTACAAAAGGAGATTCAAAGAAAATAGATGTAGACACCAATAAAAAGGATGCATAGACAAAGGAAGATGAAGTAAATAAGGATACCGATGAAGGAGATAAACCAAAAGATAGCACTCCTGAAGAAACCAAAAAGGTTGCTATAGATAATGTAGAGGTTGATGTGGAGACTTCCACTCAAAACCAACAAGCTGACACTGAGCCACATCAGAAAAAAGAGGCAACACCCCAAATAAATTCATCTAGCACAATAGACAAAGCCGAGAAGCTGGATATGGTTCTACATTCAAGTGAAACTTAGAAGAAGAAAAAGAAAACCAAAAAGACTAAGTTGGAAGTCACTCTAGATGAGATAATTGAGATACCCAAATGTGACCCAACTACACTAGACTATGAAGCACTCAAAGAGTATGATGAAATATTCCAGAGGAATGCATTGCAGGAGAAGCTAAGAAAGGAGCACAAAGAATCCATGGTACGAGAAAAAACTAGGGACATCTTGAGTCATATTGTACCTGATGTTGATGTTGATCAAAATAGACCTATCCTTGATCAACTATCCACTCTCACCGAGGACATCACAATGCAGAACATTGATGCAGAAAAGGAAATTAAGGAGAGAGTAGAGCAGAAGTACCAGCACAAACTCATTGAAAAGATCAGTCAACAAGTGGCAGAAAACAAGGTAAAGCTTTCAGAATTAGCAAGTGAATTAGATCCAATAATTTCTAAAGTTATTTCCTTGATACAACAATTGAGCACACTTGAGAAATTCGCTAAGGAGCATAGTGATAAAATAGAAAAGTTAGATTCTGATCTAGCTACTAGTGCTAAAGGCTTAACCACCAATGACAATGCAATTAAGTTGCATTATGAGAAAATTGTTGAGATAAAAAGGTTAAGACAGTAACTGTGGGAAGAAAAAACACAATTTAGGGAAGAGGTCACCGAGCTCCAGGCTCAACTTCTACGAAATCTAACACTGCTTAAACAACACATCAGTTCAGCAAGAAAACTAATAGCCACCCCTGATATGTCTGTAGAAGACAACATCTATGAAATGCATTCAAGGATTACACTCGAGCACATGGCTCTAGACAATCTGAAAGAAAAAAGGGAGAAGATGATGGAGGACATGAAGTCCTCACACTCTCATATTTTTGATAAGTTATAGGTATAAACCTTTGCCCTTACTATCAAAAAGGGGGAAAATAATGATATGTACAAATGGGAAACTATAATGATATGATATAATATATATACAACACAAGGTCAAAAGAAAAGAGTATCATGTACATACACTTATACTATACCGGCATATGCATAGGGGGGGTCATGAAATGATTAAGGAATATATATGGTGTACATACAAAATAGTTTTTTAGTATTTTTCACATATCAGTTTTTGATACTAATGTCAAAGGGGGAGATTGATGAAATTATTTTTCTATTAGTATGCAAAGAAGATCTTCGGTAAACCTACACCGAAAGATAGGACAAGAGAAAACTAAAAGTACAAATATCAGAGATCACCAAAAAATTTCTAAGTACAAAGAAAACCAATGACACAATTTTTTGTGTAAATAAAAAATGAAAAGTGAAAAGGATAAAGAGGAACCCGACAGTGGAACCCAATGAGAAGGATTCAGTGAAACTTGAGAGAACAGTCAAAGTGAAACCAGAGACACATTTCAAGCAAGGAACACCAAGAGACATTCAAACTAATTTCAGAGCATAGCCAATCGACAAAAACTGAAATTTAGTTGAAGCCCGAAAAAAGTGGATCTGACTTCCACGTCAGATAAAACATTCATATTTTAATTATAGAGTCTTGATTTATTTTAAAACCATTACTTAAGGGACAAGAAACATTAATGTAAGTGTTTTAATAAGTCAGACTAATTTAAAACATATAGACTAGAAGATCAAGGTAAAGTTGTAAACCTGTGATCATAGAGTTAATATTGTTTTACATGAAACTTAATTAGGTCAATCTATCTTATAAATAGATATTGTAATCATTCATTATGATGGATGAGAGGATGAATGTAGCCTACGAGAACATCTATAGATCAGACTGAGAGTTTCAAGAAGCAAAAAAACAAAAGGTGAATTTGGCTATCAAGAACCAAGAACATAGGCTACCGAACAACAGAGGTATTATTCAATAAAATTAGGTGATACACTTATACATGTAATCTTAAATGAATCTATAATAAACAATAGGAGATTGCATACACTCAGGTCAAAGTGTAATTTTCTTACATTCTAACAAGTGAAGCAAAGTGTAAATATTCTTTTAAGGAAGGTGGATTTAACAATCCTATTGTAAATCTCTTAACCGAGTGCACACTAAACAGTGTTGCTAAAGCTCTTAGCATGGTAGACTTTAACAGGTCTCCATAGATACTCCTAACAGGGTAGATCATCAAAAGTGATCAAATTGTAAGCCTTAACCGACCCCTTCCAATCTGTAGATAGTGAATAATTTTTGGGTGCCATCCCCACCATAGTTTTTACTTCCTAACAGGAGTTTTCTGCGTTATCATATCTTGTGTTATGTGTCAAATACTTTCATAAATGTTTCTATGAATTTTCACATGTTTGTTAAGTTAAAGAATTGATAAGTCTTACACAAAGAAAGTATAGATCAGATGGTTGGTTATACAATTGATTACACAAAGGATAAAGGTTAAAAGATAAGAAAGTTTTTTGAGGTACTGATTCACCCCTCCCGTCTCAGTACACACTTCCCATTAATTATAACAAGTTTAGAGTACATAAGAGTAGAGAGGGCGAGGGAGAGGGAGAGGGAGAGGTAGAGGGAGAGGGAGAGATGAAGACATAGTTTAGAGTACATAAGAGTAGGGATGTAGAGGAATGAATATGTAGAGAGATGAAGATGTAGAGATGAAGATAAAGACATAGTTAAGAGTACATAAAAGTAGAGAAGGAGAGGGAGAGGGAGAGGGAGAGGGAGAAGGGGAGGGAGAATATTATGGATAAAGATGAAGATAAAGTTGAATTCTGATAGAAACATCACAATTTGACTACTTGTGAAAAACACCTTCTACTTGTTATTTGATAATCTCTCCAAATTTTGGAAAAATGAGGATCTAATGAGGGAATGTAAGTCATTTTTCAGAAATAAAAAATGTTTTGTTTGTGTCAAATTAAAAGCAAGATTGATTGCAACTAATTTGGCTGGCTAAGTTTGGTATACTTCTTCACAATGTATTCTCCTTTCATGTTGCTCTGATTATGATTATTATGATTGAATTTAATTCAATCTTAGATTGTGAGGGAATTAAAATGTGGAAATAAGCTTGGCTTGTGAGAGGTAGTTAGTTTTCTTATTTTTGAGGTAGGTAGTATTTTTATTTCATTTAAAAAAGAATGCATTTCTGCTTTAGTATGATAAAAGTGAACATCCTTTCATAAAAAAATGTTTATTTCTTGCAACGTTAAGGTGCATTTTATTTGGTAATCTCTCCAAATGTTGGACGAATGAGGGTATTATGCTTTAGTATGATAATAGTGAACATCCTTTAATAAAAATTGTATATTTATTGCAACTTTAAGGTGCATGATATTTGGTAATCTCTCCAAATATTGGAAGAATTAGGGTCTTATGAGGGAATGTAAGTCATTTTTTAGAAATGAAAATATTTTGTTTGTGTCAAATTAAAAGCAACATTGATTGCAACTAATTTGGCTGGCTAAGTTTGGTATACTTCTTCACAATGTATTCTCCTTTCATGTTGCTTTGATTATGGTTATTATGATTGAGTTTAATTCACTCTTAGATTATGAGGGAATTGAAAATTTGGAAATAAGCTTAGCTTGTGAGAGGTAGTTATTTTTTCCTATTTTTGAGGTGGATAGTATTTTTATTTCATTTAAAAAAGAATGTGTTTCTGCTTTAGTATGATAATAGTGAACATCCTTTCATAAAAATTGTGTATTTCTTGCAACTTTAAGGTGCATGTTATTTGGTAATCTCTCCAAATGTTGGAAGAATGAGGGTCTTATGCTTTAGTATGATAAAAGTGAACATCCTTTCATAAAAATTGTGTATTTATTGCAACTTTAAGGCACATGTTATTTGGTAAACTCTCCAAATGTTGGAAGAATGAGGGCCTTATGAGGGAATGTAAGTCATTTTTTAGAAATGAACATGATTTGTTTGTGTCAAATTAAAAGCAACATTGATTGCAACTAATTTGGTTGGCTAAGTTTGGTATACTTCTTCACAATGTATTCTCCTTTCATGTTGCTTTGATTATGGTTATTATGATTGAGTTTAATTCCATCTTAGATTATGAGAGAATTGAAAATGTGGAAATAAGCTTGGCTTGTGAGAGGTAGTTAGTTTTTTATTTATTTTTGAGGTAGCTAATATTTTCATTTCATTTAAAAAAGAATGCATTTCCGCTTTAGTGTGATAATAGTGATCATCCTTCCATAAAAATTGTGTATTTCTTGCAACTTTAAGGTGCGTGTAATTATTTTTCATAGTGATCTTGTCACCATGAAAGAATCAAAAAATTAGTTTTTTTTTTTGTTTTTTTTTGCTTATAAAGCATTTTGAAATAAAAAGTGTCTTTGGAATATATCTTTAGAATCAATTAAGGATAACAAAATAAATTATATACATATGGATTAAAAAAATATTTTTTTAATAGCAAAAAAAAATATCGTCAAACAAAGATAATGTCTTACAAAAGATATAATATATTTGTTATTTTCTTTAATATATTATGTATTTTATATTTTTATAAATTAAACATAAGAACATAAGTTACATATGCTTCAAATTATATATATATATATATATATATATATATATA
>MU224968.1:7856096-7875730 GCA_018584345.1 Thuja plicata
ATATATATATATATATATGTATATATATATATACATATATATATATATATATATACATACATATATATATACACACACATATACACACACACACACACACACATATATATATATACATACACACACACATTTTCATGTTCTTATTCAAATTTTTTAATTGAACAACTATTTTATGTTAAGGATTGTATCATTAATTTATGTTCTTATGTTTTATATTTTTAAATTTTTTTAATTGAACAACTATTTAAAGTTACAGATTGTATCTTTTAGTTTGCTTAGTTGAAGATTATGACATTTGAAATTGTTTTGAATTGTAACAAGAAGAAAAAAAACCTAATCATAAATATCATATTTTGTCCCAATATGCATTAAGAAGGGTTTGAATCATTTCAAAGATATGAAAAATTGTTACTTATCAAATGTCAACATAAATTAGATCTAATTTATTATACCTAATCATAAATATCATATTCTATCCCAATATGCATTAAGAAGGGTTTGAATCATTTCAAAGATATGGAAAATTGTTACTTATCAAATGTCAACATAAATTAGATCTAATGTATTATGGTTTTAGCGCTAGTCTTTCTTAGAAAGCTCTATGGTTTGAAAGTGTGGAATTTAGGACACTTAGGTAAGGTGATGCAGATGACTGTGTAGATGACTGCCCATTAATGGCGATGCAAACGACTGTACATATATTTAGTCTCGTTGTAAACATGAACAAGTCACAAACCTTTGAATCTTCCTTTATATTGTAACCAATTATTATAAATGCTCGATGGAAAAGTGACTTTCATCAAGATGATTTTGTGAATTGTCAACGTAGATCAATAGATGTTGGAAGTCATCCATACATGTACCAAAGAAAGATATTTAAAAGTCAAGCCACATATATTTATTATTCCGATAATCAGAAATCTAAAATAATGATAAAAGTGGGTAATTTAAAGTTATATTTGTGATGGGTAAAATTCTATTGACAATAAGTTTTATTTAATCACTTAAAAATCTTAAATGAATAAGTCATAATCAACATCATGCTATATAACTCACACAATCAAAGAGCATTCAAGATTCACTTATATTTTATTTTAAAAATAATATTATTTGAACTTTTATATACATAAAATGACAAAAGATGAGTAATTTAACTCTATTTTAATAACATACGAGTTATCTGTGACCATGAGTTTTATCTAATCACTTAACAATGTTAAACGAAGAAGTCATAAACAACATCGTGCTATATAAATCAAACTCAAACAATGAAAGAGCGTGCAAGACTCATATTTTATTCTAAAAATAATATTATTTAAACTTTTAAATACATAAATTTCTAATTATTTGAATCATTATCGAACATTAAAATTCAATTTTATTTATGTATTATAAAATAAAATATGAGTGACCTAGTAGTGAGGTTGAATGGTTTTTAATGAGTCTACAAGGATCAAGTCTTGCTGAGTATCTTGGTGAGTGCAAGACCTTTGCATTGTAAGGGATGGGGCTAGGATCGTGCCCTTAGAAAAATTTTCAAGAATGGATGCCCCTCATTCCTTAGTTGTCAACTGAAAAGATTTTAACTTGAAGCCCATCTCAAATATAGCTAATAGTTCTTTGTGAATAATATATAATCTTTCATTATATATATTTTATAAAATAATTGAAGAACATCGATATTTATAAACCTTTTAGAACCAATACTTCTTTTAATGAATAGAGATCTATATAAAATATTGGGCAAACAACAAATTTCAGAGTTGTTTCGAATTCTACTTTATTAATCACTTTTTAGTAGATTTTTTTAACAAGTTTTAGTATAATTGATTGAATTGTCAATTGAGATTTGAAACATAAATTTAATAGTTGTATTGAGATGTTCAATGGTGAGAATTATACTTTTTTTTTAAAGGTTGGATTTACTTTGACATGTTTGATCTTAATGTAATATCTAGTGTACAAGTGGCATACTTTTGTATGTAAGTTTGCAAATTACTTGAGTCTTGATTAATCTTGAATTTTCACATTGCCAAAATTCAAATGTTATTTGTTTCTTTCCTACTTGACTCAAATCCATGGATGCAAAAATGATCCCTAAATATTGTAAGCCAAATTAATCCTAGTCCCGAGTTAATCCCTTTCTAATTAGTCCTTTCTTGTTGAGTTGAATGTGAACCATTCAAATTTATATGTGAGGGTGTCATATAAAACAACAAACCCTATCAAGATAAGTGAATTAGAGTACTTTTGGTTAAAACATTGTGTAATTTTTTCAGTCAATATTTTAGATCAAACTCCATGATCCATCATCAAGATGAGGACAACTTCGGTCAACACTTTTGTGCTGATTCAACCCCCCCCCCCCCCCCCCTTCCTCTCAGTTATTCTAACAATTAGTATCATAGCTTGTGTGCTTAGAAAGGGAGTTTAACAACTCAAGAAAAAGATCACAAGATGAACAAACGAGATGTGCCCAAGTTGAACAAAGAAAATTTTTCATCATGGAAAAGTAGAATAAGACTCCACCTATCAGGTATTGGAAATGATGTTATTCAATACTTAAATAATGGATATGTGCTACCTACAGGACCTCACACACTTTAGAAATTGAGATAAAAGCATGAGCACAATTGCATGGTGATAGAGCTTGCTTCCTCACTTTCTGATGCTGAGTTTGAAGATGTCAAAACCTGCACCTCTGCAAAGAAAATGTGGGATAAATTGAAGTTGGTACATGGAGGAGATGCTAATGTACTAAGAGCCAAGGTAGAAAGCCTGAGAGGAAGGTTTGATTACCTAAGGATGAAAGAAGGAGAAAATATCACTTAGTATAGATGCAGAATAAAAGAGGTAGTCAATGATATCCGAGGAGTTGGAGGTGTACTTGAAGAAGAGACAGTGGTAAGTAAAATCCTACAAACCTTACTGCATGTATATGCTATTAGATTATCTGCTATGCAAGAAATGAGAGCAGTTGCAATCAATATTGTTACTCTAGATAGTCTAATTGGTAGACTGATTTTATTTGAGATGAATAACTTTGATAATAGTGTCTTACCATCTATAGATTTTGCATTCAAAACTTCTTTAAAAAGAAGTAATTCAAGTCATAAACGCACTATGAGGAATGATAGTGAAAGTGATAGTGATGATCAAGATATTGATGAGATTGAAGCACTAATGGAAAGAAGATTGCAGAGAGGCAAAGGTAGATACAAAGGTAAATTATCACTTGTATTTTTTAATTGTAAAGAGGTTGGACACTTTGCTGCAAGGTGTCCTAACAAAAGAAAAGATGATAGAAGTAATGACAGAACATATGAAAAGAAGTTTGACTGAGATGATAATAGAGATTACTGAAGCAACCAAAAATCTGATAGAAGAGATACCCGAGACTACAAGGACAAAGGGAAGAAAGCTTGTTACCTAGCTCAGAGTAGAGCTGATGATACTGTAACCAAATTTGATGAAGATATTGAGATGGTATTTGTAGCCATGAATGATTATTTAGACGAAGAAGAAGAAAGGTATGTAGAGACTGCATTCATATCTAAGATTAGTAAGAATGATGTCTGGATTATAGATAGTGGCTGTACTCACCACAAGACCAGTGATAAACAAAACTTTGAAAATTTTGAGTACTATAATGGTGGATCAGTAAGAATGGGTAATGACATACCTTGTCCATTTGAAGGTAAAGGAACCATAATGTTGAATAACCTGATCACATGTGAAAATACATACTGGCTAAAAGGACTTAATTATAATCTATTGAGTGTTTCATAACTGAATAACCTAGGTCACCAAGTAGCATTTGAAAATAAGAAGGCAAAGATCTTCAATGAATAAGGAAGGTTGATCAGAACTAGTGAACAGAAAAAAGGTAACCTTTCTATCTTGATGACATTAACACCAGTTGTTTAATGGATAGAAACAAAGACATATGGTTGTGGCATAAAAGAGTATGCCATGTTAATTTTTATAACATGATAAAGCTAAGAAATAAAAAGAAAGTGAGAGGCTTACCAAGCATGTCTTAACCTGAGCATATCATGTGTAAAAATTGTCAAAAGGGTAAGATGACAAAGTCTAGATTCAAGAGTAAAGCCCATACATCTAATGTCATTCTAGAATTATTTCATAGTGATTTATGTGGACCCATGAGGACAAAGAGTTACTATGGTGATAGGTATTTCATTCTCTTTGTAGATGATTATTCTAGAATGATGACAATTATGTTCTTAAAATATAAATTAGAAGCATTCAAGATGTTTAAATGGTTAAGGCTATGGTAGAAAAACAAAGTGGTAAGGAATTTAAATGCTTAAGCTCAGATAAAGGAGGGTAATTTGTTTCAGATGAATTCACTAACTTCTATAATGATCATGGAATTAAAAGACATGTTTCTACACCAAGAACACCACATCAAAATGGGATTGTTGAAAGGAGAAATAGATCCATTGTTGATTGTGCAAGAACACTGATGATTGAGAAAAGCATTACTCAAAATTTCTGGAGGGAAGCTGTGAGTACTATTGTCTACACATTAAACAAAGTACAATTAAAGGACACAAACAGCGTAATTTTTAGCGGAAAATATTTGCCTTCTGGTGAATTCTGGGAAATATTTTTGGCGGAATTGGTGAATCGTGAACGGTATACGGTGGCCCAAATCACCCAATCTTGACATGGTAATGGTTAAATATTCATTCAAATCGCTAATAATATTTTATGTTTCACAAGGTTGATCAATATATTTGCCTTTAACTAATCTAACATGGTTCTTTTAACAGTCTCTTATTCGCCGAGGGTATTAATTATGAATTGCATATAAAATCTAAAATAGCCAAATGGATTATATTGTTATCTTAACCACCACCTATTTTTCCACCCGTTAATTAATTTTTATATAGACCATGACCTATTTCACCAACCATTAATTAATTGTTATATTGACCATGACCTATTTTTCCAACCGCTTGTTAATTCCTACATTAAGGTTGGCACATTTTCACCAAAAGCCTGGGAATTAAAAAAAAATGGAAATTTGAATCATGGATTTATATAAATTAATATGACATTTGTTAGTCTTTTAGTTTTCATTTCCCATTACAAAATTTTGGAGGGCTAGATTTACAAATAGCAATCTTGCAATAGTAAACAGAGGATTCATCATTTCAGAGAATCAGAATTCAGAGGAAACTGGACCAAGGTAAGCAATTATTTGTTCACATTTCACAGTATTGCTATTAATTTCCTAGTGACTAGTGAGAGGTCAAGATGTTAGATAAGGGTGACTATCTGAAGTATCCTCAGGCTGCTGAAGGGATTGAGATGTTAGAGGAGGTTGAACTTGAGACTTAGAAATCTCACTGTGCTCAGGGCAGTGCAGGGATTGGAAAGCTAGACAAGTGTAAGACTCCTGATTGCCAAGGCAGTCAAGGGCAAGGTAATAATCCTCAGGGAAGTGAAGGGTTTGGGAGGCCATCAAAGTGCCCAAAACTTAAAGATACTACCATAAAGGATTTCTTTGGAGTTGGCAATGTTTCTACTCCATCAACTTCTACGATTATAAGTGCAAAAGCCATTTACAGTAGCTCACTAGTACCACTACCACAAGCTAGGGTTGTCTTTGAGTTAAATGAAAATTAAAATGCATCAAATGAGGATAAAAATGGTGGCATGATAGAATATGTTATAAGGAATATGCAGAACTAGTTGGATGAAAATGATAAAAATGAAGATAATAATGAAGTTGATAGGAAGAAAAGAAAAAGAGAAGTAAAAATGGGGCGGGAGTGGGAAATGACAAGAAATTTTAAGGTTGATTGGGTAGAAAAGTATTGGTTCATTGAACCAGTCCTAAATAATGATGAACAACCAACATAATGTAGGTGTAAGATTTGTACCTAGAAAAATAAAAGAGAGAATAAGTTACAGTTAAAGCTTGACACTATAGAAAAGCATATTGGTAAGGTTTATGAAAAATAGATCATAAAGGGACAAGAAATATTAGTAGTGAGATGGAAATCAAAGGAAGAATGTCTTCATGTTAAGTATGCCATAGAATATGAAGAGCATAACAAGAGAATGGCAGAAATTTCTAGTAGTGAAAATCCAATCAAGGTTGGGTTTAAACATGCAGCCAATGAAGCAAACCTGGCAAAGACTATTCAGATGAGTGTTTTTTTTTATAGTATGTCTAGAGGGAATCCTATGAGAGACTTCTCAGAATATGGTAATTTATTATCCTTTTTGAAAGTTACTCACTATCCTATGTCACACTGGTCAACAAACGTTGGATGGGAAATGGAAAACTGTCTTTCTGAGGTGGAAAAGAAAAATTTATAGGAGAAAGTAAAATAGTCCAGATTCATTTCATTATCCATAGATGAAGTTACTGTAGTAGATAAAACTTCTTGGGTCTATATGCATGTGTATACAGTAAAAGAACATGTCCGCCAAGCTCATCTACTGTGTGTTTGTAAAATGAGGGGCAATTCAACAACAGAAAACTTATATTTTGAAGTGAAGAATGCTTTGAATAAATTTTTGGTATGGATGATTTGACAATTGGAAAGAAGTTAGTGTGTGTTGGAGCTGATGGAGCTACAGTAATGCAAGGCCAAAGGAATTGTCTTTGTGCAAGATTACAAACTAGTATTGCACCTTACATGCTTGGCATATATTGCATGGCCCATCAAATGAATTTAGCATATAAAATTGTAATAAATTTTCCTACAGTGTCAAAATTTGAAGATCTAGTTCGCGAGCTATACTCTTACTTATGCAGAAGTCCTAAACGTTTTGCAGAATTTAATATTTTTTCAGAGGGAGTAACACCAGAAAACAAGACTCTCAAGGATGTTGAGACCAGATGGATCTCTTTGCATGGACCAGTAGAAAGATTTCTAATAGAATATCAATCCTTGATCGGACTAATATATGAGCAACGCCTCATAGTAGACAAAGCTCCTGATTTTTTACATAAGTTAAGTGATATAGAGACTCTGTTAACTTTAGCCAGTCTTCTCCCCATGCTGGATTTAATGAATAGACTTGTTAAGAAAGCCCAAGAAATAACTATGTATATCCATTAGTATAGAAGTTTACTTTAGAATGACATGCATTGCCCTGGATTGTCTGTACTCAGATATGACAACAATTCAAAGCCAAAAAAATTTCAGGTGGCAAACAATTACAGATTTGAATCATGCTGAGAATTTATTACAATTTAATGCAAAAAATGATTTGTGTGTTTGTGAAAGTATATGAAATACCAATGCACCAATCTAAGACAGGCAAGCAAGGAAAACTACTTCCATTTAAAAGGGCTAATTTTGATAGGATTGTTAAATCTGTTAGTGATAATTTGAAGTCAATTTCCTACCAACTTTCAAGTGATATTCATGAAAGATTCCCTTGAGAAGAAATTATTGAAGCCATGGGTTGTGTGTTTCCTCATTTTTGGAAAAACTTCAGAGATAAACAAACTGATGCACATATCTTTCATAAAAAAATTGATGAATTGATCAGAGAGTTTTCAAAATATGCAGATTCCAATGGACAACCAATTGAAGGAATTTTAGATTCAGCTAATCTTAAAAAAAAATGTAGACAATTTGCATCATGTATGAAATTGCAGATAAAAAAATTGGAGAATCAATTCAAACCTGGTGCAATAACCAGGCTTTGGAATAGGATAGAGCAGAGTGAAGTATTGCGTGATTCAATATTAGAATATTTCAAACTTGTTGATTTATGTCAAACAATGATATTGGGGTTGGTGGAAGATGAAAGAGTCTTGATTGCATTGGGGTTTTTGAAATCAAAGATCAGAAACAAACTAGACAAAAATTTGCAAACTTGCTTGAGGTTGTTTGTAACTCAGTACAATGTTAGAGACTTTCCTTATGATAGGGCATTGGAAATTTGGAATTCCATGCGTGAAAGATTAGGGATTTTGAACACTTCAAAACCTAGTGGTACTGCTAGTTCTGAGAAAAATGATGGATCTTGGTCCCTGACTCATAATGAAGATGAATTTTTTGATTTTGAATACCCAACTCAGAATGAAGAAGAAGCTCTTGCTACTAGTCAATTTCAGGAGCTAGATTCCATGTGGGATATAGAAGCTACAGACTACTCACTAAGTGAGTGAAGTGATTTAGAATAAGCATTCAAATTCTGGTTAATAGGTATTTATACACTATATACTTATTACCTTTTAGTTATTATTGTACTTGTTGGACTTGAATATTGACAATTTGACTCATATTACAAGTAATAAGTATTGTTCATGATTTTTGTAATTTGAATTTAGATTTTTGTAATTTGTAATTTGAATTCATGATCTTTGTCAGATTTGGTCAACACTTCAGTTCTCCTCGGGTATCTCTGTCGGGGTTGTCTGTCTGTCGGGTAACACTGTTGTTCTGTCCGTCGGGTAACACTGTTGTTCTGTCTGTCAGGTAACACTATTGTTCTGTCCATCAATAATTCTTGTGATTCTTCTCATTGGTAATTCTTGTTGGGTTTCTCACTCGGGTATCACTATGATTTTACTCTCAGGGTTCTTTGTCTTTCGGTGTCTGTTGTCACTTAGTGAATACTAAAATCTTATGCATTACTGATAGCATAACCTTTATCTTTCTGGTTCTCTAAATTCTTTGACACTTTGTATATAAATAATCAAATTATATCAAGTTGACATCAATGACAATACAATCCATTAATTGATTTAATGCCTTGTATTATCTTTCTACATTTTAGTGATCATCAACTAAATCATCTTCAAACATTCAATTAGTTATGGTTCATCAATCTCTCTCTTTGGCATTGATGGAAACGTGCTAAATTATCACACTATATTATTACTAATACAATATGAAATGTAATAGTTGAAGTTCATAAAACTACCAATCTTATTGTTCTATAACTAATACAAATGTTTAGCTCTCAGTAAGCTCATATAGCTTAGATTTGTTTCTTGCAGAGTGCTTTTCTTCAATTCTCAATCCCTTTACTTGATAGATGTAGAAGCTTCTATCTCTGTTATGTGTTGTCTTTTGACTGTTCCTCTCCTTGATCATCTCTTTTTCCTTTGACAACAATATCTCCCTTTGTATGTATTCTCTTCCTCATGATACTTCTCTCCCTTTTGATATTCCTCTCCCTTTGATGGATATTTCATATTTATATATATAATCTCTCTCTCCTTTGGATCTTCTCAGGATAATATCTCCCTTCAAATCCTTCTCCCTTTGACAACAATACCAAATTAAACATTCCAAATTTATATCTTTCTCCTTTTTTATATAATATACTCCTTGAATTTCCCTTCCATCAGAAACATAGCTCTGTATTAGCAAAATAATCTCTGGTGTTCGGTGTAGATTTTTACCTTTCTATGTATAGATGTATCTTTTCAGTCCATTTCTTTGCTTGCATCAACATTAATGATCTTTTGATTTGTGTATAGGCTGATGCAATCTTCAGTCAGCTTACTGATGGATAGACAAGGGTTGGACCCCTAGTCTCTTTCTCAGGTACTCAAATGCATCTTTTGATAATGGCTTGGTGAATATGTCAGCTAATTGTTCCTTTGATTGAACATATTCTAGTATCACTTCTTTTTCTTGCACTTGTTCTCTTAAGTAATGATACATGATTTCTATA
This sequence comes from Thuja plicata, assembly GCA_018584345.1. NCBI lineage: Eukaryota > Viridiplantae > Streptophyta > Pinopsida > Cupressales > Cupressaceae > Thuja > Thuja plicata. Next base: position 7,865,778 of record MU224968.1, read on the forward strand.
TGTTTAGTCTTAGCATGGATGACTGGATTCTTTGATATGTTAATTGCACTGGTATTATCACAATAGATAATCACTGGTTCAAGAATATTCATATTCATACCTTCCAGTAATTGTTTGATCCATGTAATATTTGAGCAGTTTGCAGCAGCCACATATTCTGCTTCTACAGTAGACTGTGAGATGAATCCTTGATTCTTTCTAATCCATGTGAAAAGTCTGTCACCCATGAAGAATGCTCCTCTAGTTGTGCTCTTCCTGTCATCTAGGTTTCCAGCCCAATCAACATCTGTATATACTTGAAGATCAAATTTGCCCTTTTTTATATACCATAAGCCATAGTCCTTGGTGTTCTTTAGATATCTCATAATTCTCTCGATAGAAGACATATGTGATTCTTTGGGATTAGTAGAGAATATTTCAACTATTTAAACTACATGTGCAATATCTAGTTTGGTATGAATAACATACATTAGATTGCCAATCATTGATCTATACAAGGTCTGATTTACCTCATTAGATTTGTCTTCTTTTGTCAGCTTATATCTGGTTCCCATAGGTGTTCCATCTGGGTTGGAATCTTCCATCTTGAATATCTTCAACACTTCCTTGATGTATTTGGACTGAGTGATATATATGCCTGCATCTTGTTGAAGAATTTGTAGACCAAGAAATAATTTGATCTCCCCAAACATAGACATTTCAAACTGTTTTCTCATCTCATTAGAAAATGATTTACATAACATATCATTACCCCCAAATATGACATCATCAACAAATATTTCAGCAATCAGAATATTATCATCAGCATCTTCTTTTAAATATAGATTTCTATTTTCACTTGTTCTTACAAATCCAATTCTTATGAGATAGGAGTGAAGTCTTTCATACCAGGCACTTGGTGCTTGTTTCAATCCATACAAGGCTTTATGTAGTCTACATACCATGTTTCTCTTGTCTGGATCAACAAAACCTTCTGGTTTTTCAATGTATACCTCTTCTTCCAGTATTCATTTAGGAATGCAAATTTGACATCCATCTGGTATACCTTGAATCCTTTGAATGTAGCATAAGAAAGTAAGATTCTCACTCCTTCTAGTCTGGAAATGGGTGCAAAGGTTTCTCCGTAATCAATTCCTTCTTCTTGTGCATACTAACCTTGCTTTGTATCTCGTGACTTCTCCATTCTCATTCAGCTTATTTCTGAATATCCATTTGGTACTGATGACATTCTTGTCATCTGGTCTTGGTACTAGTGTCCATGTCTTGTTCTTCTCAATCTGTTCTATTTCTTCATTCATAACACTTACCCATTCTTCATTTTCAAGTGCAGTATTAACATATTTAGGCTCAAAATCACAAATTAAACATCTGGTGTTTAGTGACTTACTTCTAGTTTTCATTCCAGCCTTCTTGTCTTCTATGATCTGATTTTGTGGATGATGTCTTCTGACATACTTGGCAAGTTTTGGTTTAGCTCTTTGTCCATCATTCTGATCATCATCTTGACCTTCATTCTAATTTCCATCACTCTGAACATCATCTTGATTATTTTCCTAATTTTTTTGTAATTGCAGCCTGATGCTCGGGTGCAATGTTTTTTTTCTCAGGAGTGATATACTGTTGCTTGGGTAGAGTGTCAGGTTCTTCGGTATAAAAAACCTGTTGTAGTCTTCTAGTTATTTTCTTATTTCCTTATCATTATTCTTTGCAAATTCATCTGTTCTTAAATTTTCACTTTCAATGATCTTGTTAGAGGCTTGTTAAGACATTTATAAGCCTTGATTTTGGTGGAATACCCTAGGAAGATACCTTCATCACTTTTTGAGTCAAGCTTTCCATTTCTATCATCCTTCAAAATATAACATAGACTACCAAAAAATTTCAAGTAACTTACATTGAGTGTGTAACCATACCATAGCTCATAGGGTGTCTTCTTTGTGTCCAGGGTAATCTTTAAGAAACCCCCCCTTCAAAAAAGGTGTAAAAAACTGGCGAAATTTAGAAAACTACAGAGGAAATTATTAATTTTATTGGCGAAATTTTTTTCTTTTCAAAGAAAAAAATAATCTCATTTGGCGAATTATGTTTTTGTTTCAGAACTACCAAAATATATATTGGTGAATAAAAAATAGTATTTATATTATAAAAAATATATATTGGCGAATAACAAATAGTATTTATAGTATAAAAAATATATATTGGCGAATATTCAAAACATAGCGATAGGAATACGTATCAAGTTGGGTGCTACATGTCATTTCCTGATGACCATTTTGTGAGGACAGTTTGCGTAGCTTCGGCAGGCTAAAAGGAGGGTTGATGGCTAACGGTTACGAAGATATGCAATGGTCATGTTGGTGGTGTGCATGACTTTGACTGTTATGTTCACGGTTTAGAGTTGTAGGCCACAAAGATACGCAAAGGTCAAGTAAGTTTTTGGTTGACAGTTTGGAATTTGCGTAGCTTCGGTACAGTTTGTGGTGACTGGTGATAGTGTGAATAGCTTTGGTAGGATAAAAAGAGTGTGGATGCTGACAGTTATGAAGATACATAATGGTCAGGTTGACGATGTGTGTGAATTTGGAAGTTATGTTGGTAGTTTCGAGTTGAAGGCCACGAAGATACACAAAGGACAAGTTGACAGTGTGCGTGACTTTGGAAGTTATGATCGCAAGTAGGATATGGGGGTTTCAAGGCCACATTGGCAGTCTGCATAACTTTGGTGCAAAGTTACAGTGACATTGAACACTGAAGTGCAATTAATGAGACTTATCGATGCCAAGATTTTAGTTAGACATTAAAAAGGATAATTTGTACGAGATATGAGCTATGATTCATAAACATTCATTATTTTTCTTTTTGGAGTCAAGTCACCTTACGTGAAACATTCCTTCAAAATTTAATGTGGCTGCCAAGTTGTCAGTTTGAAATTTGAAATCGCAGCTAGGATATGATGGTTCCGAGAACACGTTGGTAGTCTGCGTAACTTGAGTAGTACATAATCTAGGCCAAGATTTTGGTTAGACATTAAAAAGGATAATTTTACGAGATATGAGTTGTGATTCATCAACATTAATTATTTTTCTTTTCGACTTCGGAGCCAAGTTATGCAGGATACAAATTTCTACAATTTTTGTTTATCTATATTCATTAATTTTCTTTTTTGAGGCAAGCCACCTTACGTAAAACATTCCTTCAAAATTTATTGCGGTTGGAAAGTTGGTGATTATTTTCTTTATATAATCCTCGACAGTGAAATTGCAAAACATAGGGCACTTTCTAAATTTCTAAATTTGGAATCTTGGATGACAGAATGGGTTTTCCAGTAGCTAAGGGATCATCAAATGAGAACATAGAACCTGTTATCCAACCAAATTTGGATATGGAGGAGGAGATTCAGTAGGATGTCCTCAGTCATATTATGTCTGCAGCATGAGATCATGCTACCAGTTACGCCAGATACCAAAGCAACATGTTCAAACTCAAAGTAGAACATGACAAGGCGGAGATGCGTGCCATTTTTGACGATCATGGATTTGACCAAGAGGGGTTCCAGCAGGAGATGATCCAGTTATTTGATGGTTTGTGCATTGACTGATCTTTTTTCTTTGTGGATAGTATTATTATATTATAGTTTATACTATAACATATTAACAAATCACTATTAGTCTATTAGTATTAGGATATGTAGGAGGCGACTGTCAGACTAGGCTTTTGTAATTTCTTCTGAAAGTTCAATGGATCTTAGGAAAAAAAATTTTACTTGTAATTTGTAAATATGAAATTTGAATGTACTTTTCATTTTTGTTTTGGAAATGGTTGGAATTTTTTCGCTTCTCCTTCTGGGGAAACCACAACCGTTCAGAACTTCAATCACTCAGTGAATCTCAATTAGTGATTCAGTTACCAGTATTATGTATACCTAATACTAGTTTTTGAATTTAATAGTAATACTATATACATATGAGAACTAGAAGACTTTTTTTTAAATAGTGTTACTATTTTTAGTTTTACGTGTTATTTTCTAATACTTCAAATTTCAATACTGAATAGTCAATACAGTAACATGTTACGTGAATCATGAAATTGAAGAATAGTTTTATACATTGAAAATTATGTAAATTCTAATTATTAATTAACTTGAACTTTGAAGTATCTATGAGTGTGAACTATGATTCTGCATAAAATTATAAATACCTATTAACTAATTCAAAATGCTAAATCATGATTCACTTCACTGACTGAAGGAGAAGTCTGACACTTTTGAAATCTAAATCCCACATAGCACATGGAAATTTGGAACCCATTCCAAGCTTTGAAGTTATGCCTGGCTATTTTGTAACTTCTCAACGGTTAATTTATTATTATGGTGATGGGTTCCAAAGTTACACCTAGCTGTTTTGTAACTTCTCAATGGTTAAGTTTTTTATGATGGTTAGGATTTTCGAAGTTACGCCTGGCTATTTTGTAAGTTTGTAACTTCTCAACGGTTAAATTTTTATGATGGTGATGGGTTCCAAAGTTACGCCTGGATATTTTTTAACTTCTGAGCAGTTAAATTTTTATGATGGTTAGGGGTTCCGAAGTCCCAACTAACTTCGTGCGTAACTTTGTAAGGTGTTGAAAAGTGAGAGTAAGTTGCATGCCACATGGAAAGTGTCGAAGAATAGAATGTTTTCAAAGCTTAGGTAGGGTTTCTTGGCTCTTTTTTATGGTGGTTACAACTTACAAAGTACAAGTGTCATGCCAGGATGTGTCGTAACATCTCAGGGTTTCATTTCCCTGGTCAGTTTAATAGTCCCAAAGTTTCAAAAAGGTGTTGCATGACTTCACAAGTCTCAAAGTTTTAGGATTTCAAATTCAAAAGGCCAAGGGCCAAGGCCCTTGATTTGCAGGTAGTAATTTAGCAAAGTTGAGATAGGGACCTAGGGTTAGATGTACCATTAGCGTAACTTTGGCAACACGCCAATTATTTTCTCTCAAATTGCTGCCAAATCTATGCTGGAAGTGACAGTTGACAGTGACACTTTTCTGAAAAAGGTAATTACTATTTTAATGTGTGTGCGCTTGATGAGATTTTAATTTTTAATAGAGTAGGTGGCCTGGTGGATGGTTGTGACTTTCTTATTAGTTATTAAAGATAGTTCACACTTCACAGAGAATCCATAATTTTCAGATTCGAAGAGCAATAGAGATTTGAAACCTTTAAATGCAGAAAATGAGCTTACTGCTTAGATTTTAGTATACATAAAGAATGGCAGAACAAGGATATCCTGATGTTTTTTTTAGTACCAGGAAAGAGTTTTCCTTCAAGAATAAAGAGGCCAAACATATACACTGAAGAATGGATGAAACTGTTGCCTGGATCCTCAAATTTTTAATCAGCTAACGCTTATAAATGGAGGGACCCTTATGCATTCTACAGGGATGTTATCTGCCCAAACACAACTGGGTATGAGATCTTCATGTATTTCTATAATAATAGATTGAGAGGCCCTCCTGTTTCAAACCCATGGGACAAGAACTTGGGAAATTTGATAGTACCTAGGGTATTTTTGGATGTAGACCTCATGAAAGTGCTAATTGAAGCATACAATCTAGTGACACAAGCTTTCTATAGGCAGGACAATTCTATACTCTGCATATTAGAAAAAGCAACTTTTATTCAAGATTTCGACCTTCAAGGACCTATGAGCGTGGATATTGACCTAACAGAAGCGGAGGCCCTATTTCATAGATAGAAAATTTACTACACATGAAGGGTTATGAGGAAGCATATCCCTAGACAAAATAAAGAGGCAGGGTTGTTGCCAAAGAAGGTTGCAGATTCATTTGATATTAAGCTTTTTTTCCCCTATTTCCAGAATACCATCTATGGTCTACTCAAAGTTATTGGAATAGATGGAGGTTTGACAGTGACTCCTAACATTTATGTCATAGCTATAGATGTTCAGGACCTGTACACCGACAAGGAGTTTGATTATGTGGGGCACATAATCAATATAATGCACACTGAGTTGATGACGGAAAAGAATGATTTGAAAAGCTTCAAGTTCAATCATTACTCCATATTGATGCACCTCATCCTCTATTGCAATATTGGCTACATCAAGCCAAAGTTCATCAATGAGATCGAGAATGTAGGAGGAACTATTCTGCTTCAGCTCTGGACCAGGTTATGGGATAGAAGTCACTATTTCTATAATTCCATTTCCTTTAATAATTATTTTGTGGATCCAATAATGAACATGTTAGGTATTGTCAAGAATAGATTTCCTTTACTAGTTAGAAAATTGCTTAGACCCCTAGCATTTAAAATTGACAATGAAATTAACCACAATTGGGGTGATATGTTTTTTTTTAAGATTATTTTTGTTATAAGAGTGTATGCTTGCCCTCAACCTCCACAATTACTGCCAAAATATGTTCTAGAAAGATTGGCAATAGTAGAATTCCTATGGAAGATTATCATGATGGATAGAGAACACTTAAGCCCTAAAAGACATAAGGGAACCTTTCTGGTAAGGAGGTTCCAAATAGGGGATTTCTCTATAGGTAAATATGTTGTGGACCAAATCCATGAATTCCTAAGACAATTTAGATTTCCCTATACTAAAGCAAGGATGTACGACCCTAAAGACTTCATTAGAGGAGCATTGAGAGAAATGAGGAATCACAATTTGGCTCAAAATCAGCCTATGACATATGAGGATGTTATTAGAAATGTGCTCAGTGAAGATATCTATGAGGAGAAAACCCTTAAATGGAAAAATATTGTAAGGGTAGACGAAGAATTGAAAAAGGCAGACCCTACCTTCCCTAGTTTCTTTCCTGATCTCAAATACATGCCCAATTGACATGTGTATAGAGAATTACGAAGATATTATGTCTAAATTGCCAGACATCCCTAAGGAGAAGGAGGACATAATAAACCCTGAGGAAGTTGAACCTGATGTAACGCCCCGCCAAGGAACCCAGGAGGACAGGCCAACTAATCTCTAAAGATGCAGTCATTTTTTATTTTTTTAACTATTACAACGCACATTATCTAAAGAATAGATACACTTTTTCTCACAAAATAAGAATGAAACATGACTTAAGATTCCTAGGTCCTCATAGGTTCCGTCACTACTCAAACAAACATTGATTAATCTATTTACACTTATGAGCTTCATATCAATTTACAAGTCTAACATACTTATAGGGTTTCAAAATAAATGATTACTATCTCATGAACATGTTTCAATGACTAATCACCAAAACTAGATTTACCAACATGATTCATCCTACTAACTAACCAATGGAATTCATAACATCTGTAAACTATCTTTCAAATTTAGTTTCATATAGACATTAGGGTAAAGATTATCATTCATTATCGCATACCCTAACACCGAGATGTACATTATACCAAATATATTTTAAGGCACCAACCAAAATGTTCCTAACTCATTCTTAACATTAATCATAAGCTAACAATATGTGAATCAATTTATTAAGTTACTATCATAAGTTACACCGAACCAGAAATGTCTTTTACTTCTTTCCCATAAACTTCCCTTAATATTTAGTCATCTCATTTCTTAAATATATAGTTATTCAATAGCTACAACTCTATTATTATTCTATTATTTCCTATAGTTCCTCTTATAATAAGATCATTTTATCTAACAATAACTTTTCACTTTGTCGAAAGCATAGCTACAAGTTCATTTATTAATTAAATATTTCATAATATTTCTTTTAGTCTGTTATAAAAGAAAACTTTACTTATCACATCAATATAAACTAGGTATGTATCCATACAACACAAGAGAACAATAAGAATAAATTTTTCATGCAGAGATCACTTACTTTATAACAAGATATCATAAGAGGGAAATAATTGACAAAGCCATCCTCACTTTAATCCTTATAACAAACACAAGTTGGAGCATAACTTTTCCCTTCCATTCACCTAGAAATACCCATTCCCATTACATTGCTCCTCTTTTCAACTACATTACATTATATTACAATACCCATCAAGGGATTTCAATAAATCAATAACTCAAAATTACAATACATTGAAGTACATGATGTAGAAGTAGAATCCTGGATAGCTTCCAAGCATGAATTCAAGGGTAAAGAAATCTATGCAACCACAAATAGTACCTCGATAAGATTAACCACCCAACCACATGGAACCGTGAAGTTCCACTCCCCCGTGCTAGGAGATAGAACCAAGGTCAACACAAGTTCTAAGGAAATCTAAGGCCAAGAAGAATCCTTTCCAAAAAGAACCATCCAAAAGAAAGAAATAAAAAACAAGAAATACAAAATACAAACAAGTATCCAAACATCACAAAATATGAGTGAGGGCTCTAGATTACCAACTAGGTGAGTGTCATCACACAACCTATGTATTAGGATCCTCCCTAGAAACCATGTAACACCAGTCCCCTCTCAAAGTTTAAGGATCCACCCTGGGCATTACCCATGGTACCAGTACTCCAACAGGTCTATGTGGACTATAATATCACTTATCTTTTATTATGTGTAAACCCCCAAAGCCCAAGTTCATTTTTATAGTTATCACTTGATTAAGAACTCACCCATTAGATCTCCTAGAAACCACTTTGGGTCCTGGAACCTACGGTGAGACACCCACCTAGGGTACCTTTTTCCCTACTCAAACATGTCATCAAAAGGGGAATTGCAATCACTACAAAACATCCAATCCCTAGGTTTAGGAAACTCTCATATGTTATTAAACCCTCAAGATGAGTCTGAGCCCTAACAATATGTAGAATACAAATAGGAAAAAAGGACGGTCTTCACAAGACACCTTGACAATGATTTGAGACTTTTTCATACACAAAATCAGAGATAGAACAAAGACAAAAATCTTACCAAATGAAATAAACTATCAAAAGGAAGGGTGATAAAATGACATCTTAAACCTTCCAAAACTCAATAAAAACTAGATAGAAATGAAACAACCATCCAAACATAGAGATCATTTAGTATTAAAACCACACGTGAAGACATAAACAATCTCAATGATAGATAGTGACAAAATCCATCAATCCTATACATTAGATACCAATACTTATTTCCAGATTCTATTATGAACATTTTTAGATTACTTATCTATAGGTATAATTAATAATAAAATAGTCACAATAAAAAACACATTACTCCAATAATAACATAGAGATGGGAGATTATTTCTAGTTTTAGACTCTACCTGGAGTCCTCCAGAGAATTCCCTTAGTGATTAAGCAATTCAATAAATCTCCAGGCTTTCCAACTTCCTTCTTACTGTCTTCCTAGATAGACCCACGTACAGAGATCAATAAATTTTGACCCAAACCTTATTTTTTTCGATTGATATGGTAAGAATTGACACAATCTGGTTCTTACCAACATATCCAAAAATTAGCACAATCCAACGGTTGGTTAGCGAGATATGACCTCCGCATCAAGACTGCATATTTTTTTGCAACAATTGTTTTTCCATTTTCTCAAAACAAAATAAACTATTTTCTTCCTTCACCCTTGATGAAATCACCTCATCTTCAAATTGTAAAATCTATTCTCAGAATCTCCCAAATCCCTTCTCCCCTCAAGAATATTTTCTTCTCCATATAAATAACAAACAATCTGGTTGGAGAAGTTGATTTACGGGAAGCAATTGTTCAACTATAAGGTAGGTATGAATTATTTAATAAATAATTAATTTAGTGTTAACCATCATTTATTTACTCGGAAGAATATGGTTAAAATATTAATTTTAAATTAACTTAATTAACTTACCAAGTCATTAAATATGGTAGTAAGAAAAATAATTACCAAATAACTCACATAGCTCAATGGTAAAATAGCTAGCCTTACTCCTAGGAGGTCTTAGGTTCAAATCTCCTAGAAGAGATAGTTTTTCCAATTAGACATAATAATATTTAGTTATCTTA
>MU224968.1:7875780-7891077 GCA_018584345.1 Thuja plicata
ATATATATATATAATTATTTTTATTTCATAATTACAATATTAGATCACAAAAATGATACCCACATTCATATCTTTATACACACCCACACAATCATATTTATATATACATAGGCATATATGTGTGCACCCATATATACAAACATATACATATGCTAAGTCACACCGTAAACTTATTTACGCACATATTACAACTATTATATTTATATATATATAATATAATAACCAAGGATCATATTACAAACATAATTAACAATAATAAAAGAACAAGGTCAACTGAGCAGAACACAAATCTTAAAACCATCGAAATAATAAGACATCCCAAACCCAAATAGGGTGACTTCCTAAAAAAGGAACCTAAGTCAAAAGGGTCTACTTGGGGAAACCTTGGTACTATCTCCACGAAAACAACATTCAAGGATTTTAAAGGCACGCTCAGACCTGTGTGGCCAGGTGGAGTCAATGTCTGGTACCTGCATCCTACATCACCAAGTTGAGAAATAAAAAATACATATATATGTACAAAAAATGGCAAACAAGGAGGGTGAGTGTGGCATCATGTGGATCTCCCATAGAAGTGACTACGACTGCCTCCCCTTATCCCACAAACACATTTGATAGTATTCATACTAAAACATGATTGGGTTAGCATTGTTAGCTCAAAATAATCATAATCATTTATTGCAGCAACAAGGAGTGAAGCATCATCGTGGATAATGTAATCATGTACATACGAAAAACACTATTTAAATCCTCTAGAAATATAATCCATTAGATAACCATATAGATCATCTTTATTAACTAATGTATTATCCAAGCATATAGTAAAAGTATCTCGTCATCTAGATTAATTGGAGAAAGTAATGAGCTCAGGTATAATGTTACTAGGGCGGGTAACATGTAAGAACACACAATACAAGGCATTATTTAATAAATTATAAAACAAGTGTCAAATCAAAACCATAATATCATCCATTAGGTGATTTATGTTAATCCTTAATAAATAGTTAACATCGTAATCATACATAAAATCATACAAGAGTGTTAATTATGATTAGGTAAAGTGTAGAAAGAACCTAATCTTTATAGAAATTTTGAACAACATAAATACACCATCCAGAACATAGTCATAAAAGTATCTTAATAAACTTAATTCATCCCAGTGTACACAAACCATCAAAAGGGAGTTCCTCATACAACAACCATATCATATTGTTTTATAACACAATATTCCTAAAATATCATGAGCACATAGTAGACATCACTACTCAAGGAGAAATATGCATTAAACACTTATGTGGAGATGATATAGATTGGATTAGTAACTTCAATCAGAATCATTAGTAGAGAATAAAAGTCCCAAACTTCCAATAGGCATAATCAGGTCTTGTGAGGGTTGGAGGGGCATTACACATGATGTGGTATTTATGGTAGAAACAGAACAAGCTAAGCCATCTACATCTGAGCAGGGGCCATCAAAGAAATAAAAGTTGATGAATGGACCACAAAAGGAAAGGCAAAAGGCACTACAAATCCTGCCAAGTAATTGCAATTACTTTGTTGACTTAAGAAAGAAAAAATTGACATCACAGGCAGAAGAGCGAGAAAAGGCCCTAGATGAGTTAGAATTGGTTGTAGCTAGATTGTATGAAAGGGTCATCTAAGCTAAAGAGTTTATAGATGATGATGAATTCATCAAGTCCGATGAGTTTAAAATTTTTCTCTTTAGTGTTAAGAAGAATTAATTAACATTTTCTTTGAAACTAGGGTAATCACAAGAAAAGACTATTGAAATGATTGAAAAATTATAGGCCTATGATCCCAATAGTGAAAGATTAACTTTAGAGGAGGAAAGAGATCTTGTGAAGAGAAGTGGCATGTTTCTGATCCCTGGATGGGACTTGGAGTCCTCATTCTTAATTGGCCACATCAAGAGGCAAGATAAAGTTGTAGCTTATGAATCTTTTGGCCCTGATGGACTACATAGGGGTTCTCAATTCAATATGGACAATAAGACACTAGCATTATGGTGTGTGGCCCCAAAATCTAATAAGCCCAGATAGGTTGACATCCAAGACACAACACAAGGTAGCCAATTAATATGGAGGTTGTAGGACACTATAGCATCAAAGATCGAAAATATCCTACATCATGCATCCTCCATGAATATGGCACTGGTTGAGGACTTAGAGAACAGGATAGCAAGGACATTCAGATATTATGTGTCAACTAGGAAAAAGTTTGAAGAGGAACTGAAGAAGAATTCTTTCTTGGATAAGACTATGAAGGAGCTAAAAGATGAAATAAATAGTCTAAAAAATTAGTCCAAGGAATTTACAGAGTTCTGTGATGTTGGGGTCCAAACTGAGTATGAGGGGGGCTTAGCTCCAAAACCTGCAATAGAAAACATAATAATGGACGTTGATAAGCCTGCTGATACTAGAATTGCTGAAAAGGAGACATTGAAGAAGGTGTTATTGCACAGAGTAAATATTTTAAAAGGGAAGTCTCAAATCATTCATAGCACATTCATTTCTTTGCAGGGGGTAGAATATTAATGTTCTAATGCCTTGTCTGTACTAACCCCATTATTTAATACTTGAGGCCCATAATTGCAATTCTTTGAGAGTTTAATTTAACTAATGGGAAAAAAAATGGAGTTACCTGACAAAATAATTGATGTTAAGGAAATGGTGTTGTTAGTAAAGGATTTGTATGCATTTTTCACTGGCAAGTTAAAAAACATTCAGGCAAAGCTAAAGTTTTTTGCTGAAGAGTCTGAAGGATATATCCCTGCTATTGTGGACACAGAGGGACAATTAAAGGACTGATAGGAGTGGGTTGATTCTTTCAACCAAATTTTGGATACTAGCAAGGTGGCTTCTTATTTTGTTGGTGATGCTGACATTTCAACTTTTTTTGAAGTTGTGGATGAATTGTACAAGTAGGAGATTGACATGAATAAGTTTGTTACTAAATCTTGAGCCATAACGGATGCCAAGTGGAAAAAATGCCTTGAATACTTGGATATAGTTAGAGCCATAACTTGGCCATCAAAGAGGGAAATTGTAGTGTGGGAAAACATTGGAGAGATTCAAGCCTTGTCACATTGACATGGATGATGGAAGTAATTGAGACAGTTCTAGTATTAGATGAAGAGCCAATAGAGGGATGATAGTTAATTCAAATAGGGTATCTTTCTGATAGAAGTCTCTAGTACTATGATCATTGATCATTGAATTTGATGTATAAATTTCAAGGAAGTTAATACAAGGATATTTTGTAATTTTGTGATAGAATTCTCTGGTAGTATGATCATTGAATCTTGATCATTGATGTATAAATTTCAAGGAAGTTAATACAAGGATATTTTGTAATTTTTTGTGCTTGTGTAATTTTGTAAAGAGCTCAAGATTGTAGTTGCAATTTGTTTAAAATTGAATGTAATAATGTATAATGCCATATTATTATTTTAATATTTTCTTTTAGGAAATTAGGAATTTAGGAATTATTAAATTAAGTAAATTATTTTTCTTCAAGGAATTAAGGAATTAAGTAAATGCTTAGTATTAGGATATTAGGATTCAGGAATGACTAATGAGTATGACAAATAATAAATTGACAATTTCTAGCAAATTAGGAAGCTTTGACCACCGGCAATGTTCTGAAGTAACGTCGGGTTGTTTCGTAACTTCTCAACGGTTAAGTGGTTAGGATGGTGATGGCCCGATGGGTTCCAAACTTATGAGGGACTCCCGACTAACGACGTGTGTAACTTTGAAATTAAAGCGATAGTTAGTTTAAAGTGTTTAAGTGACAGTGCGTAACGGTGTTGAAAGTGACAGTTAGTTGCTTGCCACATGGAAAGCGCTGAGGAATGGACTGTGACATGTGTCAATGGTCGGATTAATATTTTTCACTTTATCAAGAATAGTTACAAACCTACAATAGTAATGATCAAGTGGTTACGAAGCTTCACGAGGGTTTGTTGGTCGTTAGTGTTGGCGGTTACAAAGTTGTGATGAAGCATTTGGCGGATTGGCGTAACTTTGGAAAGGTTAATTAGTTACAAGATTAAACAGTTCAGAGGTTACGAAGGGTTTTATGCAGGAGTTTGCAAGGTTATATGATAGCGGATATGTTAAGACGACCATCACCATAACTTCAGAAGGGTTCCAAAGGCCTCTAATTTACATGTAGCAAAGTTGAGACATGTTTAGATGAATTGTGTGCGTAACTTCGGAACCAGGCCAGCTTAAGTTTTGAATCTTGATTCTTGATTCTTGAAATAACATATTAACATGGCTGCATGACTATGAGGCATTGAGGGCCAAGGCCTTTACACTTTACAGTGAGGAAAAAGGACATTAATAATTATATGATTATAGTATATATTTCAAATTTCATGAACATTCTACATTACAAAAATCATGAATTCAAATTATAAATTACAATAATCTAAATTCAAATTACAAAAATCATGAACAATACTTATTACTTGTAATATGAGTCAAATTGTCAATATTCAAGTCCAACAAGTACAGTAATAACTAAAAGGTAATAAGTATACAGTGTATAAATACCTATTAACCAAAATTTGAATGCTAATTCTAAATCACTTCACTCACTTAGTGAGTAGTCTGCAACTTCTATATCCCACATGGAATCCAACTCCTAAAATTAACTAGTAGCAAGAGCTTCTTCTTCATTCTGAGTTGGGTATTCAAAATCAAAAAATTCTTCATCTTCATTCTGAGTCTGGGACCAAGATCCATCATTTGTCTCAGAACTAGCAGTAGAACCAGTACCACTAGGTTTTGAAGTGATCAAAATCCCTCATCTTTCACGCATGGAATTCTAAATTACCAATGCCCTACCATAAGGAAAGTCTCTAACATTGTACTGAGCTACAAACAACCTCAAACAAGTTTCCAAATTTATGTCTAGTTTGTTTCTGATCTTTGATTTCAAAAACCCCAATGCACTGAAAACTCTTTCATCTTCTACCGACCCCAATATCATTGTTTGACATAAATCAGCAAGTTTGAAATATTCTGATATTGAATCACGCAATACTTCACTCTACTCTATCATTTTCCAAAGCAAGGTTATTGCACTAGGTTCAAATGGATTCTCCAAGTTTTTTATCTGCAATTTCATACATGATGCAAATTGTCTACATTGTTTTTTAAGATTAGCTGAATCTAAAATTCCTTCAATTGGTTGTCCATTAGAATCTGCATGTTTTTAAAACTCTGTAATCAATTCATCAATTTTTTTATGAAAGATATGTGCATCAATTTGTTTATCTCAGAAGTTTTTCCAAAAATGAGGAAACACACAACCCATGGCTTCAAGAATTTCTTCTCAAGGGAATATTTCACGAATCTCACTTGAAAGTTGGTAGGAAATTGACTTCAAATTATCACTAACAGATTTAACAATCTTGTCAAAATCATCCCTTTTAATTGGAAGTAGTCTGCCTCACTTTCCCATCTTAGATTGGTGCATTGGTATTTCATATCCTTTCACAAACACACATAAATCATTTTTTGCATTAAATTGTAAAAAATTCTTAGCATGATCCAAATCTATAATTGTCTACCACCTAGAAAAATTTGGGCTTTGAATTGTTGTCATATTTGAGTACAGAAAATCCAAGGAAATGCATGTCATTCTACGTAAACTTCTATACTCATGGATATACATAGTTCTATCTTGGGATTTCTTAACAAGTTTTTTTATTAAATCCAGCATGGGGAGAAGATTGGCTAAAGTTAACAGAATCTCTATATCACTTAACTTATGTAACAAATCATGAGATTTGTCTACTATGAGGCATTTCTCATATATTACTCTGATCAAGGATTGATATTCTATTAGAACTCTTTCTATTGGTCCATACAAAGAGATCCATCTGGTCTCAACATCCTTGAGAAGCTTTTTTCCTGGTGTTATTCCCTCTGAAAAAATCTTAAATTCTACAAAATGTTTAGGACTTCTACAGAAGTAAGAGTATATCTCGCGAACTAGATCTTCAACTTTTAACACTGTAGGAAAATTGCTTACAATTTTATATGCTAAATTCATTCGATGGGTCATGCAACGTATGCAAATCATGTAAGGTGAAATACTAGTTTTTAATCTTGCACAAAGACCATTCCTTTGGCCTTGCATTACTGCAGCTCCATCAGCTCCAACACACACTAACTTCTTGCCAATTGTCAAATCATCCATACCATGAACTTCATTCAAAGCATTCTTCACTTTAAAATATAAGTTTTTTGTTGTTGAATTGCCCCTCATTTTACGAACACATAGTAGATGAGCTTGGCGGACATGTTCTTTTACTATATACACATGCATACAGACCCAAGAAGTGTTATCTACTACAGTAAATTCATCTATGGATATTGAAATGAATCTGGACTTTTTTACTTTCTCCTATAAATTTTGCTTTTCCACCTCAGAAAGACAGTTTGTCATTTCCCATCCAACCTTTGTTGACCAATGTGACATAGGAGAGTGAGGAACTCTAAAAAAGGATAATAAATTACCATATTATGAGAAGTCTCTCATAGGACGCCCTATGAACATAATATAAAAAAAAAAAAATTGAAAAATGGTCTCTGTCAAGTTTGCTTCATTAGCTGCATGTTTAAACCCAGCCTTGATTGGATTTTCACTACTAGCAATTGCTTCCATTCTCTAGTTATGCTCTTCATATTCTATGGCATACTTAACATGAAGACATTCTTCCTTTTATTTCCATCTCACTACTGATATTTCTTGTTCGTCTATGATCTATTTTTCATAAATCTTACCAACATGCTTTTCTATAGTGTCAATCTTTAGCTGCAACTTCTTCTCTCTTTTATTTTTCTAGGTACAAATCTTACACCTGCATTTTTTTGGTTGTTCATCATTGTTTAGGACTGATTCACTGAATTTGTACTTTTCTACCCAATCAACCTTAAAATTTCTTGTCATTTCCCACTCCCGCCCCATTTTTACTTCCCTTTTTTTCTTTTCTTCCTACCAACATCATTATTACCTTCACTGCTAGAATTTTCATCCAAGTGGTTCTACCTATCCCTTATAACATCTTTTGTCATGTCACCATTGTTATCCTCATTTAATGCATTTTTATTTTTGTTTAACTCAATGACAACCCCAGCTTGTGGTAGTGGTATTGGTGAGCTACTGTGAATGGATTTTGCACTTGCAATTGTAGAAGTTGATGGAATAGAAACATTGCCAACTCCAAAGAAATCCTTTATGGTAGTATCTTTAAGTTTTGGGCACTTTGATGGCCTCCCAAACCCTTGACTTTCCTGAGGAGTCTTACCCTATCCTTCACTTCCCTGATGATCAAGAGTCTTACCATTGTCTAGCTTTCTAATCCCTTCACTGCCCTAAGCATAGTGAGAAGTTTGAGTCTCAATTTCAACCTCCCCTGACATCTCAATCCCTTTAGCAGCCTGAGGATACTCAGGATAGTCACCCTTATCTAACATCTTGACCTCTCACTAGTCACTAGGAAATTAATAGCAATACTATGAAATGTGAATAGATAATTGCTTACCTTGGTCCAGCTTCCTCTGAATTTTGATTCTCTTAAATGCTAAATCCTTTGTTTACTGTTGCAAGATTGCTATTTGTAAATTTGGCCCTCCAAATTTTTCTAATGAGACAATAAAACTAAAAGAATAACAAATCTCATATTAATTTATATCAATCCATGATTCAAATTTCCTTTTTTTTTAAATTCCCAAGCTTTTGGCAAAAATGTGTCGACCTCAATGTAGGATTTAACAAACGGTTGGCAAAATAGGTCATGGTCAATATAACAATTAATTAACAGTTGGTGAAATAGGTCATGGTCTATATAACAATTAATTAACGGGTGGAAAAATAGGTCATGGTTAAGATAATAATATAAACCATTTGGCTATTTTAGACTTTATATGCAATTCATAATTAATACCCTTGGTGAATAAGAGACCGTTAAAAGAACCATGTCAGATTGGTTAAAGGTGAATATATTGGTGAACCTCGTCAAACAGAAAATCTTATTGGCGATTCCAATGAATATTTAACCATTACTATGTCAAGATTGGGCAATTTGGGCCACCATATACCATGCGCAATTTGCCAATTCCACCAAAAATATTTCCCAGAATTCGCAAAAGGCAAATTTTTGCCACTAAAAATTATGTTGTTTGTGTCCTTCTTCAATTGTACTTTGTTTAATGTGTAGACAACAGTACTGATAGCTTCCCTCCAAAAAATTTGAGTGATGCTTTTCTCAATCATTAGTGTTCTTGCACAATCAATAATGGATCTATTTCTCCTTTTAGCAATCCCATTTTGTTGTGGTGTTCTTGGTGCAGAAACCTGTCTTTTAATTCCATGCTCATTAGAGGAGTTAGTGAATTCATCTAAAACAAATTCCCCTCCTCTATCTGATCTTAAGAATTTCAATTCCTTAACGCTGTTTTTTTCTACCATAGCCTTATACCATTTAAACATCTTGAATGCTTCTGATTTATCTTTTAAGAACATTATTATCATCATTCTAGAATAATCATCTACAAAGAGAATTAAATACCTATCACCATAGTAACTCTTTGTCCTCGTGGGTCCACATAAATCAGTATGGACTAATTCTAGAATGAGATTAGATGTATGGGCTTTACTCTTGAAACTAGACTTTGTCATCTTACCCTTTTGACAATTTTTACACATGATATGTTCAGGCTTAGACATGCTCGCTAAGCCTCTTACTTTCATTTTATTGCTTATCTTTATCATGTTGTCAAAATTAACATGGCATAGTATTTTATGCCACAACCATATATCTTCATTTCTAGTCATTAAACAAGTGGTGTTAATGTCATCAAGATAGAAAATGTTACCTTTTGTCTATTCACCATTTCCGATCAACCTTCCTGATTCATTGAAGATCATTGCCTTCTTATTTTCAAATGCTATTCAGTGACCTATGTTATTCAGCTGTGAAACACTCAATAGATTATAATTAAGTCCTTTTACTCAGTATGCATTTTCACATTTGATCAGTTTATTCAACATTATGGTTCCTTTACCTTCAATTGGACAAGGTGTGTCATTACCCATTCTTACTGATCCACCATTATAGTACTCAAAAGTTTCAAAATTTTGTTTATCACCGGTCATGTGCTGAGTGCAGCCACTATCTATAATCTAGACATCAATCTTACTAACCATAGATATGAGTGCAGTCTCTACATAGCTTTCTTCTTCGTCTGAATCATCCTTCATGGCTACAAATACTATCTCAATGTCTTCATCAGATTCAGTGTCAGTATCATAAGCTATGCTCTTAGTTAGGTAACAATATTTCTTCCCTTTGTCCTTGGAGTCTCAGGTATCTCTTATGTTAGATTGTCAGTTTCTTTGGTAATCTCTATTATCACCTCGGTCAAACTTCTTTTCATATGCTTTGTCATTACTTCTGTCATCTTTTCTTCTGTTAGGACATCTTGCAGCAAAGTGTCCAACCTCTTTACAATTAAAACATACAAGTGGTAATTTACCTTTGTATCTACCTTTGCCTCTATGAAATATTCTTTGCATTAGTGCTTCAATCTCATCAAGATCTTGATCATCACTATCACTTTCACTATCATTCCTCATAGTGTGTTTATGAATTGAACTACTTATTATCAAGGAATATTTGAATGCTGACTCTATAGATGGTAAGACACTATTATCAAATTTATTCATCTCAAATGAAATTAGTCTACCAATCAGACTATCTAGAGTAACAGTATTGTTTACAACTCCTCTCATTTCTTGTATAGAAGATACTCTAATAGCATATACAAGCAGTAAGGTTCTTAGGATTTTACTTACCACTATCTCTTCTTCAAGTACACCTCCAACTCCTCAGATAGCATTGACTACCTCTTTTATTCTGCATCTATACTGAGTGATATTTTCTCCTTCTTTCATCCTTAGGTCATCAAACCTTCCTCTTAGGCTTTCTACCTTGGCTCTTAGTACATTAGCATCTCCTCCATGTACCAGCTTCAATTTATCCCACATTTTCTTTGTAGAGGTGCTGGTTTTGACATCTTCAAACTCAACATCGGAGAGTGAGGAAGCAAGCTCTTTCATCATGCAATTATTCTCATGCTTTTCTCTCAATTTCTCAAGTATGTGAGGTCCTGTAGGTAGCACATATCCAGTATCTAAGTATTGAACAACATCATTTCCAATACCTGATAGGTGGAGTCTTATTCTACTTTTCTATGATGCAAAGTTGTCTTTGTTCAACTTGGGCACATCTCATTTGTTCATCTTGTGATCTTTTGCTTGAGCTGTTAAATCCCTTTTCTAAGCACACAAGCTCTGATACCAATTGTTAAAATAACTGAGGGGGGGGTGAATCACTGGCCTCAAAATATTCCAATAAATCTATCCAAAAACTTAGTACCACAATATTAAGCCTCTATTTATCTTCAGTCCTACTAGATGAATTCCTTGAAATAGTCTTAATAAATAACTAATGCTCAGAGATCACTTTTAAACCTTGTTCTTACTGTTTACCAATTAGCAGTCTTTCATTTACCGAAATATAGTAAATTACTTAGTGTATATCGATCAATCTAGATTTAGTTATGTGTAATGCAAAAAACTAAATTAATGACTCATAAACACATTTGACACATGGATTTTTAACATGGAAACCCTGTTAAGGGAAAAACCACTTGGGAACGGTAACTCAAATTTTTCACTCTTCTGAAGTGAGCTCGATGAAGAGCCGACCCTGTTAAAGGTTACAAACACACTATTAGGTGTGACATTGTTAGAATATTTAAATAGAATAGCTTGTCACTTGATATCTGGCATCTCTATGCTACCTTCTATGACCAAACCCAGTGTAGTTTGTCAAATGGTATATGGCATCTGATGCTATCTTCATGATCAACCTTTTTGATACTCCTTGGGATGTATCTCAATATAGAAAGGATTGTTAAGTTCTTCTCTATTAAGATAATTTCTTATCCAATGGTTAAATATAAAAAAATAATGATCTGTTCACATATACAAATATAGACTTGTAGATTTTCATATCTATTGTAAGCTCATTATAAATTTCTGATTAATGTTTCTTTTCAATACATTTTCTCCACTTCTTTTCTTCTCGGTGATGTTGTGCTCTATTTCTTGGTGTCCGCAGAAATATAGCTCTATTTTTTATCTTGATTGATCAGGACTGTATGAATTTTTTCTTCATCAGTTTCTCTTCAGCATCCTCTATCTCTATTCACTCCCCTAATTCATAATGAATTAGATTGTCTCTTTATAGACATGATTCAACCGTTTCTTAGTTCTTGACTTTCTTTTTCTTGGCATGATCCGCAATGTTAGCCAATATTGCTTTAAAACTTTACTCATGTTTTATCTCATAGATATCTCTTTTATCTCATAGATATCTCTTTCCATTGGTGTGCACTTGTTTGTCGGTGTCTATTGTCACTTAGTGAATACTGAACTTTTATGCATTACTGATAGCATAACCTTTATCTTTCTGGTTCTCTGAATTCTTTAACAGTTTGTATATAACCAATCAGATTATATCAATTTAACATCAATGACAATACAATCCATTAACTAATTTAATGTCTTGCATTATCTTTCTGCATTTCGGTGATCATCAACTTAATCATCTTCAAATATTCAATTAGTTATGGTTCATCACACAAGACCCTACCCCCATTGAAGCATGCATAACCATGACTGTTTGACCAAAAGAGATGCACTAAAGTACCCATAAACAAATCATTTTAAAAATTACATGTATTCCAATATACACCATTCAAAATGCACCAAGTTATAGAAGATCAAGAAAATTGTGAGTATGATCTACTGAAAGACAAAAATAAAATCAACAAAAAGGCCTCATGACCAAGCAGTCATTCAGTCCAAAGTTCTTTCCATAAATGGGATTGTATGTGGAGGATTGATAAGCTGACACAGGAAGAATGCATCCTAAGAGGCCAAGATTGATTAATTTCAAAACATGTATTTGTTGTAAATAGATGTGAAATGAACAAGTAACTCAGAAATTCAATCTCATAATTGATTTGGTAAAAACATTTGTTCTCAAAGTGTCTGGGATAATCTCAGTATTACAGGAAAAAGCTTAGTTTGATGGGGTGAAGAATAGTGTTTTTGGAAGTGGTACAGCATCCCTCATGGGATTCATGATATGGTTTAACATCTTCTTGTGTCTTATATAATTCTAGTGGTTGTATTGAGCATTGACAGGTCGATCTTTTTGTGCAACAAAAACCCTAGCTTCTAACAAGTAGTATCAAAGCTTGGTCATGGGTTCAAATCACATAGCCCATAGTGAGTGATGCTGGGAGGGGGATTTTTTGGTAGTGTTTTAGTGTCCCTTACAGGATTTGTTACATGGTTTAACATAGTATTGTGTCTTCTATAAGTCTAGAGGTTGTATCGGGCATTGACAGGTCGATCTTTTGGTGCAACAACAACCCTATCTTATAACAAGTGTAATAGGGTAAAGCTCAGTTTGATAGGATAGGGTTAAATGGATAGAATGGATTGAGACCAATAACATGGGAGAACCAAGGTATGGTAAAGGAATGGAGTAATGGATATATTTTATCGATGTAAATTAGATGGATGGAATGTATGGATGGTGATAGGATATGGGGGTTTTATGGATGGAGGTGGTAGGAGGATGGAGATGTAAGGACTATGTTGTAAAGGAGTGAAATTCCCCACACTAGTAGTATAAAAATGAAGTATTGGAAGATGGGGGATAAAGGATGCATGAAATGGAAGGATGGTGTAAAAGGGATGTAAGTGGAGGACTAAAGGATGGGGAATAAGTGGAGAAGGATCCAAGAACTATGATGTGAAAATATGCCCCCATATTAGAGTTGGGAGGATGAAGGATGGAGAGATGGTGGATAAAGTGAGTT
Source organism: Thuja plicata (assembly GCA_018584345.1). NCBI lineage: Eukaryota > Viridiplantae > Streptophyta > Pinopsida > Cupressales > Cupressaceae > Thuja > Thuja plicata. The sequence goes on from MU224968.1 coordinate 7,888,779, forward strand.
AGATGGATGGATATTCTATAAAGGATATTAATTGAGGGGATAAAGGCTTGTATTTTCCAAAGCATACATGGATATTGTAATGCCTCTATTTTTTCAAATAGAAAAGGTATGAAAGTGGAATGGGTTTGGCTAAGGGATATGAGATGGAGAGTATGAATAGGATATGGGATAATGATATGGAGGACATGGATAAGATAAGATAAGATAATATAGGATGGAAGAGATGCATTGGATAATAAAGATCAAAGACATGATAAAGGAGGATGGACTTATATAGGACTATGGATGGGGGTTTGGTGCAGGAGCACCTTCAGGTCTCATGAATATCTTCAAAACATTTTGGTTTCTATGTTGTTCTATCCAACCACCAAGGTAATAAGGACTAATTATAAATTACCAAGGTTGATTTGGTGTGTGTGTGTTGAGGTAAGTGTGTCTAGAGTCGTGATTTGTGTGGTCAATCAGGATCTAGTGTCAAAGTCCTAGAAAAGTCAACAAAGGGTCAAAGTTTGACCAAGACTCCAAAATGGAGTGGCTCTTGTGATTTTGATGTTTTTAAATGTTTTAAGGTCTTATGTAATGGTTTATAGTCAAATTGAAGCATTGAGAGTAGTGGAATGTCAAAGTGGTAAAAGTTGTAAAAGTTGCTCATGACAACTTTGCAACTTTGCAAAGTTGTCATGACAACATTTCCTAAAAAATAGGAAATAGATTTAATGGTGTTATAATCCCAACCTAAGGGTCCAAATAGGTCGGGATAGAATATATAAGTTCAAACAAACCCTAATCTAACAATTAGAGGTGACATTGTACGGATTGTGATCTGAGAAGCAAAGAATTGACTGTGTTTTTATAATAGATCCTTCATCCTATCATTTAATGGATTAAAAGGACTAAAATAATGCATTGAGACTTTACTTTGTGTCATGTAATTACTATATGTGTCATTGGTTAGGTTTTTTAGTGTTTTTGTTTATCATTTTGTAAATTTCTTTAGTTTTACTGGTTCACTGCTTGGTTCAGAACCAGTCTTGTAAAAAATGAGCCCCACTTGAGTTCCCATGGTTGAAATCCCATGGCCACCTAGAATCAAGTAGGGGACCTTGAATATAATGTAAATATGGTCTATGGAGCCATTTTGTACTGGGGAGTTAATTTTTCCATCAAGCCCTAGGCAAGTGTAGAGGCAATCTGGTTAGGATCTTGTTCAGAACAGCAGCATGAAAAGTTGCTAGATGGATTAGTTTGTGCCAATATATGGTTGGATCATGTAGGGTCATGTTTCCTTGATAAGAGGCTACAAGGATAATATTGGAGGAGGTGATTTGATCACTTATTGAATGCAAATAAACTGGACTGGTTTCCATGCCCTAAAAACCCAAGAAAATAGGGGTTTGGTGAAAGTCCTATGTACGGACAGAGTGGGGGTCTAAAAGATAGAAAATCCTAGAGCCTAGGTTGAACCTATGAAGAATACATAATTGGTTCAGGGGGCTATTAAGGATAATTTAGAGGAAATCAAAGATTTCAGTGTTTAGGAGGGCTAATTGGCCTAAAAAGGCTACAAGGCCTAGAATCTTGAAAAGTATGAACTTGACTAGAAAACTTTGAAAGAATCCATCCAAGTGGATTATAATTGATTAAAAGTGACCTAGGAATGGTCAGGACTCCCATACTTATTTCCAAGAGTATATTGGGAGCAAGGAGGTTCAATGGAGCCTTTGGGTGCATTGTTGGATTGAGATGGATAGTAGAGTGAATTGAATTTGGTGGTGAGTTATAAGGGAAGTAGGGGATCATAGATTTTTACTCTAGATAGGGTAGAGAAAGATACCCTAGTAAGACCAAAGAAAGGTCTTAGTTAGAGAAAGAGTTCTCTTGTGGTTAGAGCTCCCCATCAGGTTTGGAGGAAATAAATATAATAAGGACTATGAGATGTAGGATATGGATAGGATGTCAAGATAAAATATGGATAAGGTGTATGGACTTAGATAGGATGATGGATAGTGGATAGATAATGAATATGGAACATGGAGGGAATGTATAGGATAGTCAAGATCAAAGATGGGAAAAGTATTATGTAATTATATAGGATGATGGATGGCGGATAGGGGATGTAGAAGATATGTATGGTAGCATAGTATGAATAGAGCTTGACCACAAGTGTAGAGTGCAAGGGGGTGAGGATAAGTGAATAGATATATTAGTGGATAATGGATATGTCATAGCAAGATGGAGGAAGAACTCAAGCATTTATTTTCATGGATGGTATCCCTTGATATATATATATATATATATA
>MU224968.1:7891155-7903516 GCA_018584345.1 Thuja plicata
TATATATATATATATTTGAGTGTACCAATATATTTTGGATATATAATCATAGATGTTGGTAATATGGTGGAAAAGATGATAAAATTGAATGGGGGATATGGGAAGGGATAAGGATTTATGCATAGGATTGGATTAATGGGATGGGAAGATGGGGAAGGAGTAATGGAAAAGTGAATGGGGATGTTGGGAAGACTTGTGAATAAATGGATGAGGGAGTTGGAAATATGATTATTGGCACACACCTTCAAGGGTGGTGGATATGTGGAGGGGAGGATGGAGTATCAAATGTGGATTTTGGGATGTAAGTGTGGACTAGGAAATTAAACATAGGCATGAAATATAAACCAAAAAACCATAATATTCATACAAACTAAAATATCTAATCTACCATTAAAGTCATTAAAGAAAAGTGCATAAAAAGATGAGCATCAAGCTAAAAACACCCCCTCAATATCTTCCTTTCTTCTCAAAATGAATTGATGTAGTTCTTGAATTGACAAACGCACTCATAATTCATGAAATCAAATGGACAGAATGATAGCGAGAATACTTGGAATGTGGTTAGAAAATCAATGGTAGTTGAAGGCAATTTTTAGGATTTCAATGAGAAACCCAAAATTGGCAATTGGATGTGAAAAAGGGATTTTTCATAAATTATTACAAGTTATGACAATTGGAATTCATAAATGGAAAATTTTCATAATTGAAGAGTTGGATTTAGAAGAATGTCATATTATGAAAAATTATGACAATCGTAAGAGATGCATTTTGGAATGCACAAATTAAGGGAATTTTGAAGGGAAAGGTGGTGGCTAAATTAATGGGAAAATAGGAAGGGAAGTTGGTAGCTAGAAAATAGGAAATGAAGCTAATTAGTAGGAAAATAGAAGCACAAATTAAGGGGAAATGGAAGAGTGGGGATTTTGAATTTAAAAACTCATTTTTTCCCACCAAATTAGCAAATTAAGAATTAGGAGTTATAAAATTATATAATAGACAATGAGCCAATTAATTAATAGAAATTAATTATTTTTGGAGACTTAGGAAAGGGAATGAATAAAGTATTATTTATTCATCAAGACTTAGGATTAGGGACAAATCATGGGTTATTTACCCCTAATAAGGACAAATTAGTGGATTTTTTATTGAATTAATGATGTTGGTAGGAAATTGATCCAAATTTGATGATTTGACAATGATTTTATAAAAAAATTTGTTTTGATGATTTTGAAAAGAGGGTTGATAATGATAAAAATGACTCAAACCGATTCTGGATCTCTGTAAATTGATTTTGATGACATTGATAAGATGATTAAATAATTTTGAAAGACTTGAAATGGTTTTAAAATGATCAAATGACCAACTAGTTATGGTTATGATGCAAAATACAAGAAACGTTAGTAACTGATGACATGGAAGAATGACACAATATTAGTGAATAGAAGACATGTTAAAAAAAAGTGGGCACATAGGCATTGCACCATTTTTTAGTTTCTATATTTTTTCATCTTTGATACAATGTGATTCTGAGTGTTGTTTCAAATAAAAATTAAAAGATCATACTGCAGTGGATCGACAGAATGGAGGTAGGATGCCTCATTGAAATATTCGACAGAAATTGACAGGATGACAATTTTTTGAAAAGAAAATGATTGCTATGATTGATGGAAGAAGAGTTAGTAGAAAGAATAAATTAGACAGAGAATATTTAGTAATGATGAAACCTTGCTTTCATAAGTGCACTTTTTCCTAGAGATCTGATTTAATATGGAAAAATGGACGTGTCACACGATGACATAGAAATTCAGTGTGATAATGTTGTTGGGATTAATGGGAAGTAGTACTGAGAGGGGAGGGGTGAATCAGTACCTCTAAAAATTTTAACACTTTTCATCTTTCATCATTAGTAAACAATCTTTATTATATTACCAACCATATCTCATGTTCTTTCTTATACATGCAGTAATCATTCATAAACTTAATTATATGCAATATTCATAGAAACATTCATGAAAGTAATAAACACATAACACAAGATATGATATTGTAGAAAACTCCTGTCAGGAAGTAAAACCTGCGGTGGGGATGACACCCACAAAACTTCACTATCTGTAGAATGGAAGGGAGCTGGTAAAGGCTTACAATTGATCACTTCTGATGATCTACCTTGTTAGGAGTATTAAAGTGGAGACCTATTAATATCTACTATGTTAAGAGCTTTAGTAACACTAATGAAGTGTGCACTCGGTTAAGAGATTTACAATAGGACTGTTAAGTCCACCTTCCTTGAAAGGATTTCTTAAGTGTACTACACTTGTTAGAATGAGTACAATATGTTTGAACTGACTATATGCAATCTATAATTACTGATTATAGATCAATTAAAGCTCATAGTATATGAATATCACCTATAATGATTGATTAATACCTTTTCCTACTCATCGGTAGCCTGTGTTCTATTCTTGAAACTAAATTGATCATTTTCTGTCCTTCTGCATGAATTCTCTTGTCTGATCATTAGATGCTCTTAGTGGCTACATTCATCATCGAACAACATGTTCACAATAGATTGAGCATCTATTTATACAAGTATTTGACCTATTCTAGAATCACGCATTACAATGTTAACTCTTGATCCAAGGTATACAAATTGACCTAGATCTTTTAGTTTGCATGTTTTAAATCAGTTATACTAATAAAAACAATAATAATTCCATTGCTTTCTCCGCACATAATGGATTTAAAAAAAATCAAGAAGCTAAATATAAAAATTCTATGATTTATCTGACTTGGAAAGTCAGATCCACTTTTTGCATGATGTAACTAACTGTCAGTTCTTGTTCGTCGAGTTGAACTGAAAGTCTATTGGTGTTCCTTAATTGAATTGATTTTTGGGTTTCCTTTATCTGTCAGGTTCTACTCTTTACTATTTTGTTGGGTTGCACTGTTGGTTACTCGTCAGGTTTCCTTGTCCTTTTTGTCATCGGGTAACACTGAATAGTATTTGTCAGGATGCTTTGTACTTGGCAGTATCAGGTAACCTTGGCGTCGTGTAGTTTTATGCCCTATCTATGGGTGTAGTATGAATCGATGGTGTGTATCATGTTTTTCCTTGTATATACTAATGGAAAAATATAATGTCTTCAGTCTCCCCCTTTGACATTAGTATCAAAAATTGATATGTGCATAATACTAAAGTGTTTAGTATGTACACCATGTATATATCCTTGTCATTATATGACTCCCCCTAACTGTATGCATCAGTATAGTATAAGTATATGTACATGTATACTTGCCTATGTACTATACATTTCTTGTTCTTTCCTCTTTCAAATGACTGACTGTACAAATCATTTCTTCCTTTCATTTCCCCTTTTACTGATTGACTGTACATATCATTTCCCCCTTTATTTGATACTCATCACAAAAATGTACAACCTATAAGTTGTCAAAAATGTGACAAAAATGTGCAACTTACAATGTGTCAAGAATATGTGAATGGGTGTTCTTGATATCCTCTATCATTTCCTCCCATTTTTCTTTGAGGAGTTCTAGGGCCATTTTCTCTATCTCAATTTGTGCATGCATATCGTAAATGTTGTCTAGGATAGATATTTATGGGGTGGCAGTAAGTGCTCTTTCCTCTGTCATATTATTTTGCAGTAATGAGAGTGTCGGTAAGAGTTGAGCTTGAAGCTCATTTACCTCATCTTTGAACTTGGTTTCTACAATCTGTATGTCTTGTCTCAACTTTTAGGCTTGCTTTAGCTGCTCATTATGTAATTTGATTACCTCTTCATTGTTTGTGAGACTTTGTGCACTTGTTTGAAGATCAACATCAATCTGTGCTATCTAATTGGTATACTCCTTGGTGAGTTGATCTAGCATGCATAATTTTTTTATTAAGGTAATAGCTTCTGATATTATTGGATCTACTATATTGACCTATTCAGATAGCTTTACCTTTTGCAGTGCCACTTCTTGGATTATCTTCTCTGCTATCTTGAATTCATACTTATGTTCAAGTCTTTCTTCCATGGCCATCTCAGAATCTATGTTCTGAGATGTGATTGCATCAGTGAGAACCACTAATTGATCAAGCATGGGGGTTTTTTTATCAACATATATGTCAGGTATAATTTTTGGAAGTATTCCTCATGCAACTTCAAGTACCTTTGCTTCTTTGGTGGCTTTTCTCATCTTGTCCTGCATTGCTTTCCTTTCACAAAGTCTTGCATACTTTGTTAATTCAATTGGATCCAATGTCCTAGGATCACATAGTGGAATCCCAATAATTTCATCTAGAGTGACTAGATTCTTATTCTTTCTCTTCTTCTTCCTTGAGATTTGTGTTGAAGAAGATGTATGAACTACCATTGCTAGTTCATTTGTCTTCTCTGAAGCACTCGGTGAAGGCTTTGTAGATGAAGCTTCTTTTTTTTTTTTCTTGGGGTTCACCTGTTGGTTTGGTGAAGACGTCTCTCCATCAACCTTGGGTGTCTCTATAGATTTCTCTTCTATTTTCTTCTCTTTCTCATCTGTCTTTGCTTCTTCACTCTTTTCTTTCTTCTTTTCCTCTTCTACTTTTTGTGCTTCTTCTTTACTCTGATCAATAGTTTTGTCTTTATGATCATCGGTCACAGCTTGTTCTATAGTTATATCTTTTGTTTCATTTGTGGTGTCCTTTGTCTATGCATCACCCTTGTCCTTGGGTATGATTGAATCTGCTACATTTGACTCTTCATTTCCTTCTAGCAGATTTATTACCTTCATCAATACTGGCATGTTATTCTGCGTGCTCACTTGTGTTGTATCTAGAAGTGTGTCCTTCTCATTGATTTGATCCTATTGAGTAGTGACATCTTCATCTTTTCGTAGCTGATCTACATGGTCCAGTCCTATGATGTCAATAATTGATGTGTCCAGCCATATTTCATCAGCAACATCCATGTCATTATTCCTTTTTGTCTCCAATTCTTGTTGCTTGGTTTGATCCTTAAGAGATATAAAGATTACATCATCTTCTTTTTGGGGATCTTTATCTGAATCATAATGAGTGATGTCTTAAATGTCAATATCATCCATTACTTGGTCTAAGTCAATTGGCTCATTATTATCTACATTATCTAAAGTAATGTGCTTAGGAATTGCCTTATCTTTATCCTCCTCTACATGAGGTATGTCGGTGAGAAGTAATTGATTCTCGCAACTTGTTGACTCTGTAGGAAGATCTAGGAGTTCTCTCCATTTGGCCTCGGTCATACTATCCAGCTCTATAAAATTATCTTCTAGCACTTTGTAAGCTCTAATATTAGCTACAAATTTACTTGAGTGCTTCTTCATTATTTCTTTGATCTCTTCCATTTTTTATTTGGGAGGCATAAGTGTGACAAGTACCCTCTCCCTTGCTTCCTTTTTGGTGTGTAAAGCATATGACCATTGTTGTAAAAAAAATTTACCCAGCTCTTTGGGTATTTGGATTATAAATTCTACAGGTACATATTTGAATTTGACCATTGCCCTGATTATTGCATCTTGTATCTTGTTTTGGTCCTCTGGCTCAAGTTTATCCCATTGTCTGATTTTCCTATCAGTCATTGTACCAGTAGTAGCAATTGACTCAGCAATATCATCAATTGTCCTAGTGAGAAAACTTTTCTTACTTACATCACGCTCATCCTCTTTGGAATCTTTAATGTCAGCTTTGGTCCTAACCATTCTTTTCCTCCTTTTCAGAGGTGTTAGTTTCTCTGTTTGCTGCTTTGTTTTCTTCTTTGTTGGTTGTTTCCTCTTATAGGTGCTCACTTGACCTTTCTTAAGAGGTGTTGTATCTGTCCTAGCAGTTTGGCTTCTTGTCCTTTATTTCTTTGTAGGAGGTGGAGGTGCATCAAATTTAGTTGCCTCAGAATCTGATTTTTTCTCATGTTTCCCTTCACCGATGGTACCCTGTTCATCGGTTCCTCTATTTGTTCTTTTTCCTCCTCATTAACTGATAGAATCTTCTCAAGATTCTTCACCATTTTATTCTTCTTGTTGACAGTATTCTTGATTACTAGGCTTGTTTTTATCTTGGACTTGGCCTCATCATAAGTTCCAAATCTTGGTTGTTTACTGTCAAGTGGTTCATTGATCAATGCAGTAATTACATTTGTAGCTTAATCTATGTTAATCTCATAGTCAAGAGGTGCTAACCAAGCTATCCTTGGTATAGCCGGTTTAATGTGGGTGAAGTTTGTATCTACCATAAAACATAGATCATCCCTATGTTTTTCAATCAATTGCTCAGGGATCCTCACTCTTTCCATCATCTTTTCCTTCAAGTCAAGGAAGTATGAAGTCATCACTGAATCAAAATTGTCACCTAGTGACTTGATAAGTTCACTAATTTACAGTGTGACTGGTTTGGTAGTATCCCATTTTACTTTTCCTACTGAAGGAAAGTATTCTTTAAAGTAAAATAATATACACATGATGAGTGAACCAAACTTACGTGTGTTTGTCTTTGCAGACCTGATTATTTTCATATTCTCATCAAGTTGTTTCAATAGGCTCTCACATAGATCTATTTGTATTCCCTTTTTCGATGTCTTGTAAGTTGTGTTTACTGCTGTTGAAGCTATGTTGTTTATCCTTCTTTCCTAGAAGATATTGTAACCTATTACACATGGACCAAACCTTAGTTCCTCGTCGATGATGGTATTCACCTTAAGACCTCTGTTATCCCACATAGCATTTGTGAGCTTTTCAAATTCTAGCTGAGAGGGATGCTTGTGTGCCTTAGGCTTGTTGGTTATGGGGTAACCAATTACAACATGTAACACATCCTTAGTGATCTTCTTATGTTCATCTAACCACAACTTCTGGTCATGCATTCTGCTAAGTACCAACCTAATCTAGTCAGTTTTGAAAACCCTTGGGAAATATAGGGCATTTGTTATCCCTTGTACTTCTAAGTGTTTGTGCTCTTCCTTTAGGTTCCCTTGTGCATCACATAGCTTCTTGTAAGCTTGATCCATATCTAGATCACCAATTTCAGCGATCTTGCAATGAATATAAGACCTTACGTCTTCTATAAGCAAAACCCTAGGTGGAATTTTTGAAAATGTGCTAGAATCATCAGGTTGTGATGCAATCTCTGGGCATATCTTATACTTGGGTTCCACACAGGTGCTATTCTTTATTAACTTAACCACATTCTTCTTATCATTCTTAATCTTTATGGTTCTTGAAGTGGTTTCCATCATATTTCAGATTTAGGGCTTTCTTGAAAATAACAATAGAGTTCTTCGGTGCGCTTGGTACTTACTTCAATCTGTGAAACTTGTGAATGATTTGTTTGGAGTGCGCTAGATCGATTCGAGGTCACTCTACTGAATTCTTTCTTTTCACTATGTTTTTTCTCTACTCTTTCTTCTCAAATCACGTGTGAGAAATGAAGTGTTCTCATCGAGTATTTATAGACTTTTTCCCTAAGTCTGTCATAAATTCTCAACAACTCGTCAGGTCATGAAGACAGAGTTCATCGGGAAGAATTTCAAATAACATTGTTAGTGTTGACAGGATGCTCAGGATAGCTGTTAAGATTTTTTCTTTTATCGACAAATATCAGTGTTGTGTCAAGACAACTTTTTAACTTTGCTTCCTTACCAACGGGTGTCGGGTTACATTAGCAACTTAGCCATTCTATGTGTTGATCGACAATTCTTGGTAAGTGTAAATAGCTCATCCTTTATATTCACCGATTATTTTTGGTATGTGTTTACCGATGGGGTTGATTTCTCAGAATTGTAACAAGTAACATAATATGCATCTTTATTCATGCAGATTTTGACTATCTATCAATTTTTATAATGGAACTGATGCAAAATATGACTTGGTGTAGTGCAGTTCCATACTTACTTGTTCAGCTTAAGTGGGGGTGGTGATGTCACCGGATCCATTAGATGGGGTGTCACCATTTGCATTGCTTGGTTTAGCTTCATCATTGCTTGAAGCTTTTCTCCACATTTTGTCTCTAGCCCTCTAGATATCTTCAATGGTGTTTCCATTGGGATATATGCTTGTCTCTATCATTTGGTCTCTCTAGTCTTTCTTGAGATGACCAACTTTATGACAATGTTAGCATGCCATTCTGAGGTTTTTCCAGCCTCTAGACCTTTTCATCCATGCTCTCATGTATTTTTCAGTAATGTGACCATATCTACCACATGTTGTACAATTTTTCCATGTACTGTAGCCCCATACATATTGATTGCCAATTTTCTTTGGTTGATAGGGAGTTTCTTGAGCTTTAGGCTTCCATGCTTGCTTTTTCTTTTTCCAGCATTCAAGACTTGTGTTCCTATTCATCTTGCATGTAGGACAGTATTTGTCTATGTAGGTTTCCTTCTTTGGTTGATCCATCTTAGATTTACATTCATATGCTTTATGTCATTTCTTGTTACATTTATAACAGAATCCTATGAATGAAGATGTAGATTTAGGAATACCTTTCATTTTTCCTCTTTATACATTTGATGTGTGGCCTTGCTTTCCACAGTGTTTGCATGTAATCTTTCTTGGTCTTTGATTTTCATATACATTCTTTGGATTGACTTGATTTGATGATTCACCATTTTTGGTAAAGCCTAGACCATTGTTGTTGTTGACTCTTCATTGTCCTTCAAGAAATCATCCATTCTTTTATTGCTTTCTTTAGCCTTTCTGATAATTTCATTATGTTTTTGCTGAATTCTAACCTCATGCTTTAGTTTTTCATTCTCTTCTCTTAGTTCACCAATAATCTGTATTCTTTCAATGAGTTCCATATTCATTCTATTTTCTTCTTGACTCATAAGAATAATCTGATTTGTAATCTCATGGTGATGCTCAGCATGTATTTGAATTTCTAACTCCTTTTCTTGTAGCTTCTCTCTAATATTCCTCTTGTCATCAATAGCTAGTGTTCTTTTCGTTTCACCCTGTCTAGAAGAACTCAACATATCAATCATTCCTACCATCTGGGTCTCTTGACCTATTTGCAGCATTTTTATTTTCTCTGTTAGATGTTGATTTATCTCCTTTAGATTTGTGATGTTCTCTTCTGATGTGTCTGATGCTTTACTTGTATTTGAACCTGAAGACTCAAAGAAATTTGTAATCTCTTCTTCTTGATAATCTTTTTCATTGCTCCGAGTTTCCATACCTTTTCTCTCATCCAATAGCTCTCTCATCTTGATTCTCGCTTCTTTATACTATTCATAGAACATTTGAATTTCAAGATTTTTATTCTCAATATTTTTATCAAGTTTGTACTTCTCCATTGTATGATCTTTGTTCTTAATCCTTTAAGCTTTCCAAGAAGAGACTTATTTATGGTACCAATTGTTGGGATTAATGGGAAGTAGTACTAAGAGGGGAGGGGTGAATCAGTACCTCTAAAACTTTTAACACTTTTCACCTTTCATCATTAGTAAACAATATTTATTGTATTAATTTCTTATGCATGTAGTATTCATTCATAAAATTAATTATATGCAACATTCATAGAAAAATTCATGAAAGTAATAAAAACATAACACAAGATATGATATCATAGAAAACTCCTGTTAGGAAGTAAAAATTGCAGTGGGGATGGTACCCACAAAACTTCACTATTTGTAGAATGGAATGGAGTTGGTAAAGGCTTACAATTGATCACTTATGATGATCTACCCTATTAGGAGTATTAAAGTAGAGACATATTAAGATCTACTATGTTAAGAGCATTAGAAACAATAATGAAGTATGCACTCGGTTAAGATATTTACAATAGGACTATTAAGTCCACCTTCCTTGAAAGGATTTCTTATGTGTACTACACTTGTTAGAATGAGTACAATATGTTTGACCTGACTATATGCAATCTATAATTTCTGATTATAGATCCATTAAAGCTCACAGTATATGAATATCACCTATAGTAATTGACTAATACCTTTTTCTGCTCGTCGGTAACCTGTGTTCTGTTCTTGAAACTGAATTGATCCTTTTCTGTCCTTCTGCATGAAATCTCTTGTCTTATCCTTAGATACTCTCAGTGGCTACAATCATCATGGAAAAACATGTTCACAATAGATTGAGCATCTATTTATACAAGTATTTAACCTATTCTAGAATCACGCATTACAATGTTAACTCTTGATCCAAGGTATACAACTTGACCTTGATCTTTTAGTTTGCATGTTTTAAATCAGTTATACTGATAAAAACAATAATAATTACATTTCTTTCTCTGCACATAATGGATTTAAAACAAATCAAGAAGCTAAATATAAAACTTTAGTTATTTATCTGACGTAGAAAGTCAGATCCACTTTTTGCAGGATGTAACTGACTGTCGGTTCTTGATCGTCAGGTTGAACTGAAAGTTTATCAGTGTTCCTTCATTGAACTGATTGTCGGGTTCCCTTCATCTGTCAGGTTCCACTCTTTACTGTTTCATCAAGTTGCACTGTTGGTTACTCGTCGGTTTCCTTTGTCCTTTTTTTCATCGGGTAACACTGAATAGTATTTGTCAGGATGCTTTGTACTTGGCAGTATTGGGTAACCTTGGCGTGAGGTAGCATTGTGACCTGTCTGTCGGTGTAGTATGAACCGATGGTGTGTATCATGTTTTTCCTTGTATATACTAATGGAAAAATAAAATGTCTTCAAATGCAATCCCTTTGCATAAAAAAAACATAATTGCAGATAATGAATGTTTCCATCCATGCAAGATTGGAGAACTTATGAGTGGAGAAAGCTTTTAGATTAGCAAGGTTGGATGCCAATTTGTATTTTTATTTGATTCATTGCTTCTTTGAGTAGCTTTGGAATTCAGATGAATTTTGAATTTTTCTTTTGGGGCCTTTGTGGCCTTTTGAATTTTTCTTTCTTTTGGATCAATTTTTTTCTTTTCTTGAACATATCTTTTAGATGGGACATGTCGATCCTTTGATTTTTGTATATTTTTGGCTTTATGCATTTTGGCTTTGGCAACCAAATTGCTTCCAATATAAATGGTATGGGTGCATGAGGATAGATGGTTTGGAGAGTTCATGGATGAAATAATGGAGGGTGAATGTTGGAAGGAATGAAAGGATGTGTTCCTTTATTGATCTGTCTTATGTATTTGAGATGATGGAGTGGTGGACTTGGATATGGTGGGTGGAGGTTTGTAAGGACCCAAAATCGGCATGCATGTGGAAGGAATAGACTTTTGGACATAAGGGACCAATATGGATTTGGGGGATGGGGGATGGGAACATTTGAGTTTAGATGGAGGGATTTTTGATTTGGAAGGGGTGGAAGGTATACCAACATCTTGAGAAATGCTTTTTCCGATGGGATACTTATTGTTTTGAAAAATACATGTGAGTCTTTGTGAATGGGGTACATGGATGGATTGGTTAGGTGTTATGGGATATTGTGGAGGATTAGGTTCATGTGGAGGATTGGGCTCATGAGAGGGATTAGAAGGGATAATAGGATCTTGAGATGGATTGGGATTATGAAACGGATTTTAAGGGGTACTTTGTGTAAAGAAAGAAAATTGATTAGGTGTGTTGTATTTCCTTAACCTTTACATTTAATTGTAATTTTTGTATAGTGTGTGTATTTTTGTAATTTGATTAAGCATATAGGGGGAAGGAAGATAAGATGTTCCTCTTTTATCCCCAAATGCACAAATGAAAGATCCAAGTTGATTAACCCAAAAGAAGGATCAATACACAAATGAATCAACCATTTGGAAATGAGAGTAAGGAAGAAGATCTTAAACTCTATTTTATTATTAAGGAGATATGATATATAACAGTAATTGAAAAAGATGAGAAGAAGTACCAACCTTAAAGAATTTCAGATTTGAAGAATGCTATTTTCTGAGGTTTGTACTCTATTTCTGGAAAATCTAAAGTATGATCTGGAACCGGAACGCAGAGACGAACAAAACCCAAAAATTATTTTCCACTCTGACACTGTCTTATGAAAAAGGTTGACCTTGACCCATAAATGTCACCCTTGACCCAATAATCTTGACCCTGACCTGCATAGGTCTGACAAAAAATCTGTTCACGGATCCTGATAGTTTGCTGAAAAGGGTATCCAGATCTGAGTTCATATCCACAGTCTCGTACCTTTACCTAAAATAAAAAGAGATTTTTTTTTGGGGGGGAGGGGTTTTCCTTGGTTAAACCCAGGTTTTGGAATTAACCTCAAATTTATAATTGAAAGTGCAGAAGTAAACAAAGTAAATGCATAAATTCACCTTGCTTGTAAAAGTCCTTGTGGAGGATTTGAATCCTTGAATCCACAAGTAGGTATGCACCAATGGATCTAGAATTTAGAATGTAGGATGTCTTCA
>MU224968.1:7903566-7997044 GCA_018584345.1 Thuja plicata
GTAGGATGTCTTCAATCAATTGCTTGTAGATCTCCAACACCAAATCTTGAATGGGTTCTTGAGTATGAAGAGGCTTGGAAGAAGATGGATGGAGAGATCACCAAAAGGGCACTATGTAGCTTGAATCATTCAATGGATTCCCATGGATCTCTTTGATGAATGATGGATAGATGCTTGATTCAAATATTTCTCCTTAGCTTGCTTGAACTTCACTTGATAATGCTTCTCACATAGGCTTGGATAAAGGATTTAGAAGAGCTTCTTGCTTGATTGCTTGTGGTTACAGAGTCTTTGTGCTTAGAGAACTTAGAGAAAATGAGAGAGAAAGGCTTCCTTTTATATGAAATTAGGGCACAATCTTCTAAGAAGGCCGACATAGGATAATTAAATCCCCATTAGACCTATATCCTTAGAAGAGGACCTATATTAAACATAATTTAGGAATCATCATTTCGGAACCCAAAATAGCCGACCCGGAAGCGGGAATTAAACTTTTTCAAAGATCGACATACGAAAACTATGAGATCCTAAAATCAGGACCCTTGGTCAAGGTCAAGGTTGACATTGCCTTGGTCAAGGGTGAGGTCGACCTTGACCCAGAAAGGTTGATTTTGACCCTGAGGTCAAAAATCTCATTTTTCAGTTTTGGATGTCAGAAACAGGCTGGAAAAGTGGGAAATGGGGCAGAATAGAGGAAAAAGGCTAGATCCAAGTCAGAGATCCATTCAAGGTGCTTCATATGACCCCAAACCACTTACTTGGAAGGCTAAACTAGTCTACAATGGAAGTGCTTCCATTTTCTGACTATACACTTTGATCTTGACTTTGGGGAGGATTATGTGGTGGAATGGAAGGCATGAGTGGATCTTGATATGGAAGGGAATCATGAGATGGCCTAATTTTATCTTGAAATGAAGGGGGATTAATGGATTTCATACATGTAATATCTTCATGAAGTGGAGGCTAAGTGGAGGTTAAGTATTGAGATGGAAGGGGATCATTAAAGGGATAAAATGCAAGGGATTTCTTGATCTTGATTAGGAATGGGATCATGAGGTGGGTTAAGGAGGACAAGTCGATCTTGATATGGAAATTTGGGATCTTCATATGGAAAGGTTTCATAATATTGAGAGGTATCATAAGATGGAGGAATGTTTAGATCTATAGGAGATGATGAATCCATATTAGTATGATTTAGAGCAAGGTCTTGACATGTTAGGACTTGTGAAGGTGTTGTGATGGAGGAGATGGAATCCTAAACTTGGGTGGATGGAGGAATGGATGAAACATGAGATTTAGGAGATTGAAGTATGTCTTTATTTGGAGGGGATAGTGGTGGGTTCATGACTTGAGGTGATTGCACAACTTGATTTAGATTTGGGTATTTATACTTCTCTACTAGCCATAGGATCTGGTCAATGGAAAATTTATTATGGGATGGGAAAGGTGTAGGCTTTGTAGGATTAGACAAAGTATTAGGACCATGGTTTTTTAAATTAAGATTAGTGTGTGGGTAGATTAGGTGGAATATTTGGATTGGATGGGAGATAAGGATGGCGGATTTGGACAAATGGGGAAGGACATATGTCTTCAAAGGAAAAAATATTTTTGACCCCCATTTTGTAAATAAAGGACAATGCTTTGGAGTTCTTGAATCTCTTGGGAAAAGTGGATATGGAGGTAATAATATGATGTATTTCCCTTATCAAAGGTGGAGGAAGGATAAGAAGTGGGGGATGGATTGGGATTGGATATGATGTGTTAAGATAAAATGGATGGGGATATGGTAGATAGATGTAAAGTTCTGGGATTGACTTGGTACGTGGGTTGAGGTGAGAGATATGAATAGTTAGGGGTTGGATTGTTGTGATTCATGTATGGGTTTAACGGATGTGATTTATAGGTTGATTGAGTTGGAGTTATGGTTTGAGGATTAGAGTTTAGCATTTGAAAGTCCTCAACCATTTTGTGAAACCAATCCATATTCAAGATGCTTGGATGAGGAGTTTTAGATTTGGATTAGATGATGATGATTAGATTGGATGAAAGATGAATGATTATATTGAGTTAAGAAGGTGCACGTTGATGTGGATTATGAAGAGTGATTAGGATGAGGTTCAGGATGGTGTATAAGACCTTGATTACATGGACTAGGAAAATTGGGGATGATTAAGATACAATATTGAAGATGAAAGATGTCAAATGTGAGAGGTGAACTTAGGACTAGGAGCAATACTTGCATTTGTTTGATTGTGAGTGTAGAGCCTCAAAGATGTTTTATTTTATGTTGGATGTGAGGATAGGGCCTAAAGATTTGATTTGATGTTGATTTTGAGGGCAGGGCCTCAAGGTAAGATTTGATATAGTTTTGATGATTTGATGAAGGTTGTGGATAACCTTAGTGAAATAAGATCCTATGAAAGCTCAATGATTTGGATAGACATGATATCTCTCTCCTACTTGGGATAGACTTATGATCTCAAGCTTCTAGTAAATTGGGTAGGCTACTAATTAACTATAATAAGTCACTATTCAGATGTAAACTAGGTAGGCTACTAATTAGCAGCTTCTAGTAAGATTCGTGGTGTCCCCCAAATGGTTTATACGTGTGTGACTCAAATAAGATCCACTTAGGCACTATTCTCCCGATATAAAATACCATAAACATGCATCACTCGAGCATGGTGGGATAAGAGATGAGTTTACTCAAAAATTCTTATTTCTATATCGGCCAAGGTATTTATCAGTTTGAGGTCATCCTCTAAAGGGGAAATGTACCCTTTAGAAAAGTCTCTCTAGAAGCAATATTAAGCTAAGATTTATCTTAACCCAAGTTCCACGAAGGCAAGGGGAGAGGATATGGCTATAGTTTAATATTAGCATCACTTATTTTAATAGGTTCTATGATCTAAACATTGAATGAAAAGTTTTGAGTAAAAATTTTTCCAAGCACATCAGAAATGGGGTTGTTTCCCAATTGAAATATAATTAAAGAAATAAGATTCAACTATTTTAACATAAGAGAAAACCTATAAAGCTTTGAAATTTATTAAGCCAATCAATGTTCATTCCCAAAAACTTGAAACATACATTCAAGGAAAAGTGTTTGATAATTCACTAACCATGCATTCAAAGAAGTGTTTATGTTTTTTTTCCTTAAGCATACATTCCAAAGACAAGTGTTTAAGCATGCAACTTCATTCACAATAAAATTTATAAAAAAAAATACTTTTATAAGGAACTTACAAAAGGGTTAGTAGTTTTGATGATTTGGTCTTGGATAGTCGAATAATTTGTAAAAAACTTGGTTAGATGTTAGGTAAATCATGTAAAAACAATGGAAATATGCAACAGGTGGAGATGTCAAAGCACAAATGCAGACACCAATCTGCAAAGATGTGTATTGGCATAGAAATGGATTGGTGCTGATGTGGATCGACATAAATCATAGTTTGTGTAGATGTGGATTGGTGCAAATTAGTATCTGTGTAGACATGGATTGGTGCAAATCAGTGTCTACACAAACATGGATCTATAGGTGGAAATGCCTCTGCGCAGTGTAGAGACGTCGATGTGGAAATAGGGCCTGTATAACACACAAATTAGGAAAAAAGATCATTTTTTAGGGACTTAGGTCCCACCAATAATTTCAAAATATATATGTGAAAATAATACATGTGTGGAACAAGCTCAAACATGAAAATAGTTAGGTTTTTAGCACATTACAAATCAAAACATGAATGAAAACTTAAACTAAACACAAATCTTTCCTCCACAACCTCTGATGAGCCAAACAAGTGCACCCAAGACTTGTTGATTTTATCTTAGATATTATTATAGGTGTGCTCTCCCAACACAATATTTAAATCTAAGTGTCATACTTGAAAATAGATGAATATCCTATAATTCAAGCTAATGGATGATTGAAAAAATCAAGAACTAGTATGAGGAGCTAGTCACAAACTTTCAACAATGAGGAAAAATGATTCAAGATGATAATATGAACTAGAATGAATATGAAAACTAACTAAGATTGATTCATAATTTTACTTAACATGATATGTGATCTAAGAATCAAAATAAAGAGCACTAATATGTTAATAAATGCTAAAATGTTTATGAAAATCCTAGAGAGAAAATAACATGATAACAATGCAAAATATGATGGATGGATTTGTTCATGGAAAAGATCCTATTTATAGACTTTTGGAGAAAGGATGAGGGATTGGATGAGGTGTTACCTATGTGGAATCCACACAGGAGCCACATAAGGGAAAAATAAGCTAAAGGTGATGATCATGCAAAAATTCATCCCGAGACAAGATGGGCATTTAAGGTTTGAAGGGCCCAAGGTTTCTCACATGTGTGGGCAACATTAGAGAAAGGAATGGGGGACAAGAGTGTAAGAGAATGGTTGGATAATTTAAGTATTTTTTGTGGCTTCCTTGGGATGATTTTCACACACATGTGTGAGAAACTCATTAGGCTTAACAAGGTAAGAAATCACCTTTTTAGGAGCTTAATCATAGATTAGTTCAAAAAGGTAGGTTTAGTGAGTGAGGTGATGGGTGTAGGCTAGGTTTCTAGGTTGGGATTATGATTAAATTTAAATTAGATTTAAATTAATCAAGTCTTAGGAGAATATTATCCAAGTGAAAGGAATAAATAAATAAATTTGAAATTTATTTAAAAGGGGAATATTGAGAATCATATATTAAAAAAGATGTAATATATTAAGAGCAAGTAATTAAATTAAATTTAAATACCTTAGGAATATGAATCTAATTAATTAAATAGATAGATGAACGCAAAAATATAATTAATTAATTAAAATTAATTATAGTTCTATAGGGACATTAATTAAAATAAATTTAATTAATGTTAAGTGACTAAGGACATTTTTAGACGTCTACAACAGTGAGCCCCTTTATCGACAGTCAGCCTTATTGTGGTGAGCATTTCTGGAAGTAAGCCTTTGTATCAAATCACCTTTCCATGTCACCATAATAGGTGTTTTTATAAATCATGAGAATTATTTTCTCCATTGCTTTACCCATCTTGGTTTTTCTACGTAAAATTTGGTGTTCTCTTTTTCGGTGTTCTTGTGTATTTCATGTTTATATTTTTTGTATATGTTTAATGTGCTAAACTTAAAAATCTTAAGTTCTTATTGGAACTTTTTAAGTGTTACTCGACAAAGAGAAAATTGTGTAAAGTTGTGTGGGAATAATTGATTCACCCCCTCTCAGTTACTCTGCATGTTCAACACGACCATGTTGAAGCAAGGGTGTCCAAGGGGACACGTGGTGACCGGTCAGAACTTGAGCGAAGTACATTCTTACGAAGAAGTTAGTAACTTAGATAGGTTGACACGTGTCAGTCGGTGTTGGGGTTATGGAATTTGTGACCACTCTTATGAGTTCTAAGACTAAAGGTAACACGCAAAGTGTGGGATCAGTGTAGAAAGAGTACATTTTGGAAACTTTCATGGGATCTCAACATGCCAAGAATAACCACAAAATCTATGGCTACGCAAGGCCAGAACTTTATCCATTAGGCAAGAGGTCAACTTAGCTTAGATTTCTCAAATTGGTTATCTCCATGAGTTGTTCGAACAAGATTTCGAGGTGAAAAATCCTAAACACAAAGTGAAGATCATAGGTTTTCTTTAAAATAAATCCAAAACATTCAACAAGGGACAAATTAAACTAGAGGAATCAAAGTCAAACACCTACTACAAGAGGTAAACTCTGAGATAGAAACACAAGATAAAATCTCAAGCAACGCTAGCCAACTGATGCTAGAATAATATTTCTAAAATAAAGAGTTGGGATGGCTAACCAATGTCTATAAAGGAAAAAGGAACACCAAGAACCTGAAATAAGTGACCATATTTAATACCAGCTTGGTAATGAAACTTTATATTTGACATCTTGTAAAAGGAATAACATTTAAACAAGCTTTGAGATTAACCCAACGAAACATAAAAGAAGACCACCTAGGGATTTATGTGGGTGTAAGGGGATTAATCCTTCCCTTTCCTAAGAAGATGAAATGGTTTCCACATGCCTGCTAGACTACATAGGTGATATATTATTCCATAGTTGACCAGATAGATCCTCACTGCCAGACAAACGTCCATAGCCCCGATGAGGTTATTATCTTGACAGTCATTAATATTTATCTATTGCCAAATAGGCATTCATAGCCCTGGTAGAGTTGCTAAAATGACCTAGTTTTTTTCATTTTTGCATTTCTTTCTTATTCTTTCTTTGATTTTTATTTTACGCCTCTTTGGCTTCAGTATGCATGAATTATTAAACATGATCCTTCTAGGTTGGTTGTCAAGGTTGCAGCAAGACATATCTTATTTTTTTACCTAGCGTGCAATGGAAGAACATCTCAACATTCATTATTAAGGTATTTAAGTGGGAAGTGTGTGAAATCACAATTAGATATCACCAATTTCATGAAATAATCAAAATTAATGCTAAATGCTACGAAAAATGTGTCAAATCACAAAAGATATCAAAAAATAATCTTCCATTTTAAGACAGAAATAAATGTGGTTACCTTTTTCAGAGTTCAAGGGGTACAAAATTCCTCTGATAGCACCATTAGCAAGAAAAATGTGGCTTGTAGTTCTAGGAATAGATAGAAGGAAACTCTTAGAAAATGGGCATGGTACTTTTGCATGTGAATGTAACATTCTTCTTGGATGTATTAAATGTGAAATGTCTACGGAGATATCTTCCTACCCTTATAAAAAGAGAAACACAATCAAAAGGTGGCATAGTATTTATCGAATCTTGAGAGCCGAGAGTGTAGGAGTTAGTTTTCTTTAGTGAAGAAGCATGGATACTCCTGTTATATTGACCAATCCATTGCCTCAAGATCCCTTCTTAGGACTTATAGACGATGATAGGTTGGCCACGTTGGTTGGGGCAGATGACATGCTAGTTCTTACTGCCCTCAAATGGATATTGGGTGAAGATTTTCTACATAGTGAGGACCAATATAGGCTAAACACAAATATCTCATCTAGGTTTCTAGGCTCTCTACTAGACTTGGGAAAGTATAGGGACATGATAATTTTCCTTGCAGTGGGGATGTTTGGAAAAATTATGTGTAGTGGTCTTGAGGATGTGCTTGTTATGGCTTGGGATGGTAGTGGGTTGCCACTAACAACTGACCTAAGAATTTATCTAGAGACATTAACCAGGGATAAATTTACAACCCCCCCCCCCTGAGTGAAAAAGTGTAAAATTTTGGTGAATCCAACATTATTTTGGCAGGAAAAATTCATATCGATGGCAAAAAAAATATCAACATTGTAATGGCATTTTTTTTTGTATTGTATTAAAATTCCATAAAATCGTGGTGAATGAAACATGTTTTAGGGGAAAAATATATATTTATTGAGGCAAATTATTATCTTAAGAATGGAAAAAAAATTAATATGTTAGATGAATTGTTGTCTTTAGAATGGAAAAATTTAATTGTATTGGCAAATTTTATTCACCCATTGAAAATTGTTTTATTTTATTGGCTAATTCTTTTTTGGTTATGAGAAAAATTAGTATTTGTTGGTTATGAGAAAAAATTGTGGGCCAATGCCAAATGGAAATTCATTAAAAATCTAATCATTGTAATGTCTCATCGAGTTAATATCTCCTTTTTGGTTGCCAAGTTGTCCACCGTCACTACACATGGTATGGATATCATCAACACGTACCTTAGATTTATTATTTTAGAAATGTACAGTGTAAATGTATTAATCAACACTATTGATTGATCGTAGATCAATGGCAAGAGTTTTATCTCGGGCTTAGTTTCTTGAAAGAAACTAATTTTTGCAAGTATCTGAAATAGAGACACATGGAAAATCTTGCACGGTAACTTGCAAGAAATGAATGTCTTGTAACTAAGAGTGACAATGACATTCTTTAACTACGATGATCCAATCATCACACATGGTTTCCAAAATTGTACTAGTACAGACTATAGTTATTAGTATAGTCCTATATTAGTAATTTCCCACACTTGTGCATTAATGGGAATGATTTACCTAAATATATGGAAGATATGGATAAGGGATATTTATAGACAATATTTCTTTCTTCTTCATCAATTTCAATGTGCTTTTGCCTTTCAACCTTTGGTTTTATTTTTTTAGATCTATAGAATTTCAATTTTTTGTGTGTTGTTTGAAGATTTAGGTTTTTAGTTGAGGGTACCCACGCTCTACAAGTAGAGATTGACACACCAATTAGGTTGAGAACCACATCCACTGATGAGAAGAAGCCCTTTTTGGCATGATACCAGATGAAGTTCTCACTTTTGTTTGCAAGGAGGTGGGCTCTTTCATAAATAATGTTGTGTTGATGGTGCTCAGCCATGCGTTCCTTCACAACAAGAAGAGATACCGCTTCATCATGGATATTACATCCCGCTTCCTGGAGTCTCTTCTCAACCTTGCAGGAGAGAAGGTAGAAATGTTTATGCTCATGCAAAAGGTTTTCAATGAAAACTTTCTGGTGGACGATGTCCAATTCATTGTCTTCACAACTAGGGTTGGGGATCCCCTAGGCTAATGAAATTGAAAAGCTTATCTAGAGATGCAGTAATGTGGAAAGGAAACCCTTCCTAATGAACATGAATGAAAGGCAACTGATGCGGCATCGAAAGTGGGCGTGGCTGGAGAGGGACTTCCTACGGAAGTGGTTTCTCCTTGATGATGTAGTGGAGATGGACTACACCTCGCTCAAATAATTCTTGGAGATTATCCTCTCTAAATGATTCTTCTTGGACGGTTTTGGTGAGGAAGACCCTTAGTGTTCTTGAAATGGAGGGTTTCTACAATTTGTCATGTTTTTTTTGTTATATGATCAACCAGCTAGTGCCCTTGTGGTAAGAAATTTTGTAACTATTTTTTAGGGATACTTCATATTCAGTGATTCACACCATTTTATAGGGGTCAAGGGTGTAACTATCGTCTATATAGTATATTAGTGATGTAAATAATTAACGAAAAAATTCTATCTTCAACTTTGACCAATTAACAATCATTTTAGCTTTCCATTTTACTCTCAATGAATGTTAAAAATCTGGTTTACTCTTAATGAATGATAATAGGTTGTGTGTAATTTTTTTAAATGTATAAATGTATAATTATTGTAATTTTTTATCCTTTTCTGTAAATTTTTGCACCTGTTAATGAATATTGTCATCCTTTGGATAAGAATATATCAACGGTTCCAGGAGTATTCCAGGCCAAATGTGGGAACAATAGCCATATTTTCCTATCTTCCTCCAAAAAAAAGACATGTATCAATGTGTGAGATAATAGATTATCTATGTAATTTTGTTTAATGTATGCGTGTGATTTATTTATATGTCATATCGATGTGTGATATGAACCAAACAAATATTTATGCCATATCGATGTGTGATATGAACCAAACTAATGTTTATGTCATATCAATGTGTGATATGAACCAAACAAATGTTTAATGTATTTGTGTGATTTATTTAACAGTAATAACTTAACTTTTCCATGTGCCATGTGTGCGACTGTGGAATTGTTAAAGTTTAAAGTATTCAGTTATTCTTTACAATAAAACTAAAGTCTAAAATTAGCATAACAAATTTTATTAATGTGCTGACTGGTCAGTGTCTTTTTACTCTAGAGTCTACAATGTAATTTTATGAAAAAAAATAAAAAAAAATTGCAACTTCATCTCAGATTGCATTTTATGGGTACAAAAAATTATTCTTAGACTTCTCTGTGATTGCAATATTTTAATTAGTTGCATTATCTGTGTATTAGACATTAATGTATGCTTCAGTAGAAATAAGGAAGTGATGGATTGGTACTTCCAATTTTAAATCTGAATTTTTAAATGATTAGGTTTTTTTATAAGTCTAGAGACAAAGCAAGTTGTTTTTTTTTTACATTTAAAAGAGTTTTATTATTGTTTACTAATTAATTCAGATCAATGTCATCAAATTAAAAAATAATTATAAAAAGTATGTGGTCTATATTGATAAATTATATGTCAAATTTGTCAATGTCAATGTGTCATATCAATGTGTAATTTTGATTACAATACAAATAAAAATAATTAAAATAATATTGTTAATTCAATTCAACGTTAAAGTCAGAGTTAAACATTACTCAATATATAATTAATTGTTAAATATTTAATTTAATTAAAATTTAATAAATTTTTGGCATGTGGTGTATTTTTGCCCGAAGGGGAAATAAAATTTGATTTTTGCAGATGACTTCAGAATCATGACACGTGTTCACTTAGGTAGGCGTCAATCGATGATGACATGTGACCAATGAAAAAGGAAAAGTGAATGGGACCCACGGTACCTGACAGTGACTGCCAATGACCGTTGGATGAGCATAGATTAACGATGTACATTGTATTTTAGGCCGAAAGGGAAAAGAAACCCCATTTTTCCAAACCTATTCCAGAATCATGACACATGTCCACTCACACAATTGGTGTCATTCTATGATGACGTGTGAGGTGACTAGGTGAATACTAGTATTGACAAGACAAAAGTTAATGGCACTTGCGGCACCTGATAGTGACTACCAGTGACCATTGTATGAGCAAAGATCAATGGCCCAAGGTGTATTTCGGGCTAATTTGGGGAAGGGTCGCCTATTTTCTCAAATATCCCCTGGAAATAAGGTATGTTTAATGAATTAACACTCATGGATTAACTCATTATAATTCAAATCTAAATTGGAGTAAAACTAAACATTTAATAAATGTAAATTGTAATAAATAATAAGCAATAAGCTCAATTTAGGGTCTCCGACTAAATTTGTAGACATATGTCAAATGATTAAGTGACATGTGTCCTAGTGACATCAGATATATGTCTTCATAAAGAAGCAATAAAATTTAACATGAGTCATGACTAACAACTCAGGATTCTACAATTTTTGCCCTTTAGGTTTTCAATCTAAGTTTTTCAGTTCTAACTAGTATTGGAGATTTAGAAAGGGGTTACAATTTCTAGGTTTAGGATTGAGGAATGCAATAGAGTCTCTCAACTCTCTTCCCATTCATAGTCTGTACAAATTAAAATTATGGGTAAAATCCTAAACACCTATGTCCCACCTTTTATTTTTTTTAAATCTCATGGTTTACTGTTTAGGTTGTAGAGCTAGAATTAGTGTATAATTTTGAATCACCCCTATAAATTGTAGTTTTTGTTAGAATGACTAAGAGGGGGGGTGAATAAGTGGCCTCGAAAGTTAGTCCAAAACTTTATACCACATATATAAACCTCTAGTTATGTTCAGTCCTACAATATGTATGATTTAAACAATCTTATCAAATAACTACTCCTCGAAGTTCATTGTTTATCATTATACTTAAGTGTTACCGAATATAATTCTTAACCTTTACCAAAATATAGTAAATAACTTAGTATTTACCGATCATCATGTTTTAGTAATGTGTAAAGAAAAACATTAAAGCAATGAACCATATACACATTTGACACATGGATTTTTAATGTGGAAACCCTGTTGGGGGAAAAACCACTTGTGACCGGTAACCCAAAATTTTCACTCTTCTGAAGTGAGCTCGATGAAGAGCCAACCCTATTAAAGGTTACAAACACACTGTTAAGTGCAACCTTGTTAGAGGATTTAAATATAACAGTTTATCACTTGATATCTGGCATTCACTATGCTATCTTCATGAAAAACCTTTTGATACTCCTTGGGATGTATCTCAATATTTAAAGGATGGTTAAATCCTGCTTGGTTAAGAGAATTTTTGATCCAATCGTTAAACTGAAACAATATATGATCTGTTCATAAATACAACTAAACTTTTGCATATGTTCAGATCTATTGTAAGCTCATAGTACCTTTCTAATCAATGTTTCTCTTATGTTCCTTTTCTCCACTTCTTTCTTCTCAGTGATGTTGTTTCTCGGCGTCCACAGAAATATTAGCTCTGTTCTTCAGCTTGTTTGATCAGGTCTATATGAGGACTTATTATCTTCACCAGTGTTATCTTCAACATCTACTTCTCTATTCACCCCTAATTCATAATGAATTAGCTTGTCTCTTTTATAGACATGATTTTGACCATTTCTAAGTCCTTGTCTTTCTTTTTCTTGACGTGATCCTGAAATCTCGCCGTTCTTTCTTTAAATCATGCTTCAGTTTTATCCCGCAGATTTCTCCTTGACAACTAGAATAAAACTAGCTTTAAAACTCTATCTTATATCTAGCTTTTAACTGGTGGATGAAAATAATGTAATCAATCAGTTGAATCCATGTTTATCTCTTGCTAGCTAAGTCTTTTGTCATTTCTAAACTTTAGTTTTGATCAGTGTTTAACTACTTATTTTCTTGGTATTGACTTCAGTTGTCCTTGGGCATCTCTGTCAGTCGTTGTTGTCTATCCGTCAGGGTTTTATGTCCGTCGGGGAACACTGTGATTTTCAGTTCTACTTGGGTATCACTTTGGTTCTACTCGGTAGTTCTTGCTTAGTTTCTTGCTCAGGTATCATTGTGACTCTTCTCTCAGGGTTCTCTATCCGTCGGTGTGCACTGTCCATCAGTTTTTGTTGTCACTTGGTGTATACTAAAATTTTATGCATTACTGATAACATAACCTTTATCTCTTTGGTTCTTTGAATTCTTTGACTATATGTATATTACCAATCATATTATATCAAGTTGACATCAATAAAAATACAATACATTAGCTAATTTAATGTCTTGCATTAACTTTTGTGTCTCAATGATCATCAACTTAACAACTTCAAACATTCAATCAGTTATAGTTCATCAATCTCTCCCTATGGCATTAAAGGCAACATACTACATAATAATAATACACTATCAAATATATCAGTTGTAGTTCATCAAACTCTACCAAATTTATTGTTCTATAACTAATACAAATGTCTGACTCTCGGTAAGCTCTTATAGCTTAGATTTGATTCTTTCAGAGTACTTTCTTCATTCTTCTTTCCCTTCACTAGATAGATGTAGCAACTTTTGATTCTGTCTCTCCCTTTGTTGTAGAATCTTCTCTCCCTTAGATGAATGTTTCTTTGAATCTTTCTCTGATGTTTTTATGTCCCTTTGACCATTCCTCTCTCTGATGGATATCTCTTTTTCCTTTGACATAAATATGTATTTCTCATGTCTCCCTTAATTCATCTCTCCCTTTGGATGATCAAGATAGATATTTCATATGGATATACTCTCTCCCTTTAAAATCAATGCCAAACTATTTTCCCCTTTTTTTTAATATATTCCTTGAATATCCTCTCTATCAGCAATATAGCTCTATATTATCCAATTAATATCTCTAGTGTTCAGTGCATATAAGTACCTTGTTGTGTACAGATGTATCTTTGCAGTTCATCTCTTAGCTTGCATCAACATGAATGATCTTCTGATTGTGTGTAGGCTGATGCAACCTCCTAGTCAGCTTAAGGACCAATAGACAAGGGTTAGACCCCTAGTCTCTTTCTCAGGTATTCAAATGTATCTTTAGGCAATGGCTTGGTGAATATGTCTACTAATTTTTCCTTGGATTGAACATATTCTAGTATAACCTCTTTCTCTTGCACTTTTTCTCTTAAGTAATGATACTTGATAGAAATATGCTTTGTCATGGCATGCATGATAGGGTTCTTGGAAATTTTTATTGCACTTGTATTATCACAATAGATAATAATTGGTTCAAGAATTTTCATATTCATACCTTCCATTAATTGCTTGATCCATGCAATGTTAGAGCATTTTGCAGCAGCAACCACATATTCTTCTTCTGCATTAGATTGTGAGATGCATCCTTACTTTTTACTTATCCATGTGACAAGTCTGTCACCCATAAAGAATCTTCCTCCTATTTTTCTCTTTATGTCATCTAAGTTTCCAGCCCAATCAGCATATGTATAGACTTAAAGTTCAAATTTTGCTTCTCTTTTATACCATAAGCCATAGTCCTTAGTATTCTTTATATATCTCAAGATTTTTGGACAGAAGTCATGTGTGAATCCTTGGGATTAGCAGAGAATATTGCAACTATTCCAACTGCATGTGCTATATCTAGTCTAGTATAAACAACATACATTATCTTTCCAATAATAGATCTATATAGGGTCTGATTTACCTCAGATGACTTGTCTTCCTTTGTCAGCTTGCATCTAGTTGCCATAGGTGTTCCAACTGGCTTGGAGTCTTCCATCTTGAATATTTTGAAAACTTCCTTGATGTATTTGGATTGTGTGATGTATATGCCTGCATACTGTTGAAGAATCTATAGAACAAGAAAGAATTTGATCTCTCCAAACATTGAAATCTCAAAATCTTTTCTCATTTCATTAGAAAATTATTTTCATAACATATCATTACCTCCAAATATGATATCATCAACAAATATTTCAGCAATCAAAATGTTATCATCGGTATAGTTCTTACAAATCCAATACTTATGAGATAGGAGTGAATTCTTTCATACCATGCTCTTGGTTCTTGTTTCAATCCATACAAGGCTTTATGTAGTCTACAAACCATGTTTCTATTGTTAGGATCAACAAACCCTTATGGTTTTTCAATGTACACCTCTTCCTCTAGTGTTCCATTTAGGAATGCAGATTTGACATCCATTTGGTATACCTTGAATCCTTTGTATGCAGCATAAGCAAGTAGAATTCTGAATCCTTATATTATAGAAATGGGTGAAAATGTTTCTCCATATTAAATACCTTCTTCTTGTGCATATCCCTTGCATACTAATCTTTCTTTGTTCCTTGTGACTTCTCCATTCTCATTCAGCTTGTTTCTGAATGTCCATTTGGTACTGATGACATTTTGTCATCTAGTCTAGGTACCAATTTCCATATTTTGTTCTTCTCTATCTGTTCTATCTCTTCATTCATAGAACTAACCCATTCTTCATTTTCAAGTGTAGTATTAATAGATTTAGACTCAAAATCACAAATTAAACATCTAGTGTTTAGAGACTTACTTCTTGTTCTCATTCCAGCCTTCTTGTCTCCTATGATTTGGTTCTGTGGATGGTGTCTTCTGACATACTTGGAAAGTATTGGTTCACCTCTTTTTTCATCATTTTGATCATCATCTTGACCTTCATTCTGATCTCCATCACTTGGTACATCATCTTGAGCAATTTCCTGATTTTCATTGTTTACAGTTTGATGATCGGGTGCATTTTTATGTCGCTCAGGAGCGATACATTATTGCTTGAGTAGAGTGTCAGGTTCTTCATTGTAGACAAACATGTTTTATTCTTCTGGTTAGAGGACTTTTTAAGACATTTATAAGCCTTGATTTTGGTATAATAGCCTAAAAATATTCCTTCTTTACCTTTGGAGTTGAGCTTTCCATTTTTATCATCTTTCAAAAATATAACATTGACTACCAAAAATTCTAAAGTAACTTGCATTGGGTGTGTAACCATACCATAGCTCATAGGGTGTCTTATTAATGTCTTTCTTCAATTGAACTTTGTTTAATGCGTTGACAACAATACTGACAACTTCCCTCCAGAATGTTTGAGTGATGTCTTTCTCAATCATCAGTGTTCTGGCACAATCAACAATTGATCTATTCCTTCTCTCAGAAATCTCATTCTTATGTGGTGTTCTTGGTGCAGAAACTTGTCTTTGAATTCCATGCTCATTACAAAAGTTAGTGAATTCATCATAAATAAATTCTCCTCCTCTATTTGACCTTAGATATTTTAGTTCCTTTCCACTTTGTTTTTCCACTATAGCTTTATACCATTTAAACATTTTAAATGCTTTTGATTTCTCTTTTAAGAACATAATTGTCATCATTCTAGAATAATCATCAACAAAGAGAATAAAGTATTTATCACCATAGTAACTCTTTGTTCTCATTGGTCCACATAGATCAGTATGGACTAATTATAGAATAGCATTAGATGTGTAGGTTTTTCTCTCGAAACTAGACTTTGTCATTTTACCTTTTTGACAATTCTTACACGTGACATGGTCAGGCTTTGACATGCTCAGTAAGCCTCTTACTTTCCTTTTATTGCTTATCCTAATCATGTTGTCAAAATTCACATGACATAAAATTTTATGCCACAACCATATGTCTTCATTTCTAGCCATTAAACAAGTGGTGTTAATATCAACAAGATAGAATAGGTTACCTTTTGTTTGTTCATCAGTTTTGATCAACCTTCCTGATTCATTGAAGATCTTTTCCTTTTTGTTCTCAAATGCAACTCGATGACCTATTTTATTCAGATGTGAAACACTCAATGGATTATAGTTAAGTCCTTTTACCTAGTATGAATTTTCACATCTAATCAGATTATTCAACTTTATAGTTCCTTTACCTTCAACTGGACAAGGTGAGTCATTACCCATTCTTATTGATCCAAAAATATAGTATTCAAAATTTTCAAACTTTTCCTTATCTCTAGTCATGTGGTGAGTATAGCCACTATCAAAAATCTAGACATCATTTTTACTAAACTTAGATATGAGTGCAGTCTCAACATACCTTTCCTCTTCATCTAAATCATATTTCATAGAAACAAATACCACCTCAATATCTTCATCAGATTTAGTGTTAGTATTCTCAGCTTTGTTCTCAGCCATGTAACAAGCTGTCTTTCCTTTTTCCTTGTAGTCTCGGTTGTCTCTTATGTCAGATTGTCAGTTGCTTTGGTAATCTCTGTCCTCGCCTCTATCAAAAAAAAATTCATATGGTCTATCACTATTTTTGTCTTTTCTTTTGTTAGGACATCTAGCAATAAAGTCTCCAATCTCTTTACAATTAAAACATACAAGTGGTAATTTACCTTTGTATCTACCTTTTCCTTTCTTCAATCTTCTAGCCATTAGTGCTTCAATCTCATCAAGTTCTTGGTCATCACTATCACTTTCACTATCTTTCTCATAGTGTGTTTATGACTTGACTTACTTATTTTCAAAGAATATTTGAATGCAGACTCAATAGATGGTAAGACACGGTTGTCAAAGTTATTCATCTCAAATGAAATAAGTCTACCAATTGTACTATCTAGAGTAACATTGTTATTTTCTACTGCTCTGATTTCTTGTATAGTAGACACTCTAATATCATAAAGAGGCAATAAGGTTCTTAGGATTTTACTTACCATTGTTTCTTCTTCAAGTACACTTCCTACTCATTGAATAGCGTTGACTACCTCTTTGATTCTACAACTATACTGAGTGATGTTTTCTCCTTCTTTCATTCTTAGGTCATTAAACCTTCCTCTTAGGCTTTCTGCCTTAGCTCTTAGCACATTTGCATCTCCTCTATGTACTAGCTTTAATTTCTCCCACATTTTCTTTGTAGTGGTGCATGTTTTGACATCTTCAAATTCAGCATCAAAGAGTGAGGAAACAAGTTCTATCATCATAGAATTGTGTTCATGTTTTTCTCTCAATTGATCAAGTGTGTGAGGTCTTGTAGGAAACACATATTCAATATCTAAGTATTGAGTAACATCATTTCCAATACCTGATAGGTGGATTCTTATATTTCTTTTCCATGATGCAAATTTGTCCTTGTTCAACTTAGGCACATCACTCTTACTCATCTTGTGATATTTTTCTTGAGTCTTTAAACTCCCTTTCTAAGCACACAAACTCTGATACTAATTGTTAGAATGACTGAGAGGGGGGGAAAATTAGTGGTCTCAAAAATTAATACAAAACTTTATACCACATATATAAACCTCTAGTTATCTTCAGTCCTGCAAGATATATGCATTTAAACAATCTTATCAAATAACCATTGCTTGGAGTTCACTGTTTATCCTTATACTTAAGCTTTACTGAATAGCACTCTTAGCCTTTACCAAAATACAGTAAATAACTTAGTATTTACTGATCATCCTATTTTAGTAATGTGTAAATCAAAACCTTAAAGCAATGAACCATATACACATTTGACACATAGATTTTTAACATGGAAACCCTGTTAGGGGAAAAACCACTTGGGACCGGTAACCCAAAATTTTCACTCTTCAGAAGTGAGCTCGGTGAAGAGCCAACCCTGTTAAAGGTTAAAAACACACTGTTAAGTGCAACCTTGTTAGAGGATTTAAATATAATAGTTTATCACTTGATATCTGGAATTCACTATGCTATCTTCCTGAAAAACCTTTTGATACTCCTTGGGATGTATCTCAATATATAAATGATGGTTAAATCCTGCTTGGTTAAGAGACTTTTTGATCCAATGTTTAAACTAAAACAATATAAGATCTGTTCATAAATACAACTAAAATTTTACATATTTTTAGATCTATTGTAAGCTCATAATACCTTTCTGATCAATGTTTCTCTTATGTTCCTTTACTCTGCTTCCTTCTTCTCGGTAACATTCTTGCTTCTTTTTTGCTTGGTGTCTGCAGAAATATTACCTATGTTCTTTATCTTGTTTGATCAGGACTGTATGAAGACTTCTTATCTTCACCAGTGTTCTCTTCAGCATCTACTTCTCTATTCACCTCTAATTCCTAATGAATTAGCTTGTCTCTTTTATAGACATGATTTTGATCATTTCTAAGTCCTTGTCTTTCTTGTTCTTGACATGATCTGAAAATATCATCATTCTTGCTTTAAAGCATGCTTTAGTTTTATCCCGTAGATTTCTCCTTGACAAGTGGAATAAAACTAGCTTTAAAACTCTAGCTTATCTTTGACTTTCAGTTCTTCTCAGGTATCACTTTGGTTCTGCTCAGTAATGCTTGCTCAAGTTTCTTTCTCGGGTATCACTGTGACTCTTCTCTTGGGGTTCTCTATATGTCGGTGTGCATTGTTCGTCGGTGTTTGTTGTCACTTGGTGTATACTAATTTTTTATGCATTACTAATAACATAACCTTTATCTCTTTGGTTGTTTTAAGTCTTTGACTATATGTATATAACCAATCAGATTATATCAAGTTGACATCAATGAAAATACAATACATTAACTGATTTAATGTCTTGCATTAACTTTCTACATCTCGGTGATCATCAACTTAACAACTTCAAACATTCAATCAGTTATAGTTCATTAGTTGTGTATAATTGTTTGAATTTTCCTATGAGTAAATATTAATAGCATGATGGCCAAAACAAATCCCAAGTTTATGAGTAAAAGGAAAAGATGAGAGACAAAGATAATAGACTTACATAAGCTGGATAAAACACCAGGTTTCACTGATGAATTCCATGATATTTATGATCTTATTATCCATGAAAATAAGGGAATCGTGGTGTTAGCGAACAGATTTATCCTTTAATATATCTTCAACAAAATAAATCTATATCCCTTTTGAAAGACAAATAACAACTAACAATTGGGTAAGTGTTCTTTACTCACTTCCCTCTGAATTTTATCCTAGGTAAAGCTCCCTAGAAATGATTTTCAATATTTAGATAACATGAATTGCACAATTTAACTTTTAACCTGAAAGTTTATAAAGGCTACTATCTCATTCTTAGATGAGAAGCATGACAATATTACCTTAGAAAGGATAAATAAATATAGAGATGGAAAGAAAAAGCACATTTTTTCTTATAGCAATGATTATATGAAATTAAATGATCAACAACTATAACATAACAGAATATAGGTAGAATCAGGCTACTACGAATCCACAGAAATACACTACTAAATAAAACAAAATGTCAACACAAAACACTAGCTCATTCTTTTCAAATAACACAGATCTAAAAATGTAGTCATAATATATTTCAAAATTTGCGACATAGGCAACCATGAAAATTTTGTTTTTCAATAGTATTATCAGATTCAATCAATATCTGTTACCTAATTTCTAAACTACCACACCCAAAATTAAAGTAATTTTGTTATGATCAGTTTTGTTGGACCCTTTTTCAATTTTTAGTATCAATACTTATAGTTTTTAAAACACTGAGAGGTCTCCCTGAAAACACGACCTCTCGGGTAAGAAGTTATAAAATGAAACCAGAATAAAAAGGACAGTTGTCCTTAAGATTTTTGCATGCAAATTAAAGAAAAACTAAATGTCTAAATCGGGCTCTTTTTCCATGACGCGCTCCTCACTCCCCACTGAGTTTCCATCTTCTTCGGTAGCAGATTGGGTGGGCTTCCACTCCTTGTACGCTTGGATCATCTTATTTGTGACCTGTAGATGTGGGAATTTTGAGTTCATGATTCAGGCCATAGAGGCCTCTTTACTCCATTTTAGTTTCTTTATCTTTTCCATCAGCCCAGGTAGTTGATCAATGCACAGGTACAACATCGATTTGATCCTCGCCATTTATGTAAGATATGTGGCCTTAGGATTAGCTTTTTCTTTGATTATTTTCATGGCTGAATTGAAGGCTTCCAGTGCTCCTTTTAATTCTTGTTCTTCATAAGCTGCTGGGTAGGAGTAGGTGAAATTGATAACTTTCAATTCATTTAGAGTGGCTTTCTGAATCTATTTTGCTTCAGCTTCATACTCCTTTGTCTCAGTGATGGTATTTCTAATGGTACAAATCCTCCAGCTTATATTCTTTCTAAGAATGAAGAAGACTAACTCCTTAGTAGAATTTAGTGATTTTTCTGTGCAGAACTTACTGAAACCATAGCTGTCTATTTCCAGGAATTTCCTAATTGCAGAGACCCATTTTTCTTCTTCCCCATCCCATACTTTTTGTTGAGTCTGTAACTCCCCTATTATAGCCTCAGTATCATGGAGGACCACATGCAAGTCCCTGATGTATTGGTGACCACTATTTACTATCTGAGCCATCCATTCATCAACAGATGAAACTAAAACCCAGCCACGCTGAACCTAATTCAGTAGGTTTTTTCTTTCTACTGAATTCAGATTAAATATTTGAGGGGACAGGGTTAAAGGTGTGGCATCAAAATTAAAAAAGGCATTGAAAAATTGGGATAATGACACTATGGCCTACCTCATTTATTTTTTCTCCTTACTATCCTGCCAAGACTTCATCAGTATTTGTTGGGCGATTTCTTAAACAAATGATTTTTACCCGCCCTATCCATGGTTCCCAGCTCAATCTTAGTTACCTCAAAATCCTCTACTGCAAATTCCTTCTTTTCTTCTTTTGGCATGTATGTGGCTACTTCAGCAGTCTATTTCCATGTCTTTGTATTAGCAAGCATCCGAGTCGTGCTCTTGACCTTTTTAGTCTTAGGAGTCCTTTGAACATATTTACTCATAATGTCCTGCACTAAGATAGAAACAGGAACCAGACTTCATTTCTTGTTCATAGATGTGGTCAGCCATTTTGGTGTCATACTTGTTGCACCTGATTGCTCATTTGTCTTTGCAAGTGTATCCATCATATCTAGTGTCACGTCGTCCAGATCAAAAAAGATCTTTTCCCACCTATTCATCTTCTCCAATTTGGTAACTAATGTCACCAAATTTATCATCATCAAAGTTGATCATCTCTATGTTCTCCTGTGCCATCTTTTCTTTATTTTGGGACCAGGTCCTTGATTTGGTGATCTGCTAAGGTGAAACTACAGGAAAGGATTCTGTAATAGGTTTCTTTTTGGAGCTCCTACTTTGTTGTTTCCCCGAAGAACCTGCATTGTCAGTCGGTTCATGAAGATTAGAAACAGGGGAAGGGGAAGATAAAGATGAAGCTTTAACTTCAATTGAATTAGGACTAGATTGCTTTCTTCTTTTCTACGACCACTTCTCAGTCAACTAAAGTACATGTTGTGTTCTTTGTTTAATATCATCTTCCTCCTTTGTTGTCTAGTCTACATCATATTCTTCGCTTTCATGGATTTGTTAAAACTTCATTCAATCAAGTTTGAACCATCATTAGTAACTCCTTCCACCTTGAATTGTAGCCTCACAGACAGAATCTGGGATATGCACAGTCTTCTATGTTCTCTTTCTCTGACTTGAGATTCATCGGAGTAGTCCTCCCAAAAGTCTTCAAGGTAGGGAACGAGAAACATATGAGACCTGAGACCTAAGCTTCCACTGGAAAAATTCTTATTGTCAAACCCTTCTCTTTTAGTATAAAATTTGAAATCAAAATGCCTCAAATCACTCCCAATGCTGATTGCATCTTCCATTGAAATTCATGAAAATTTACCTAGTTGTATTGGAAACACTTTTTCCCATTCTTCCTCTAGGAGGAATCTCTTAAGCATAGTGGCTAGTTGCCTGAAGACTTCTGCAAGAACAAAAAATCAAAGGCATATTTACGCAACCTCATGGGAGAGTCTTCAAAACTGCCAACCCTAATATAGGTAAATTTAGGAAATTGAGTGTAGAAGCTTCCAAATTTAGTTACAAAACCCTAAGCTTCTGAGCGCATCCTCTTAGCGGAATTTCTGGTTAATTCAAAACAAAGCTTGCCCAAGAAGGTATCATGTAGTCTTCTATAATTTTGAATTATATTATTTCTGTACAAGATTGGGAAATATTCATACACACACATACCATCTGACCAGGGCTCATGGGGTATCCCACTCCATTTTCTGCTACAAGCTATGCAATAAATAAGATAAGATGACATATAAAAGCTACTCCCAGTAAGTTTTGAATTACTCAGTTGCTCTCTCATGGAGATGGAAATCAACACAGCCCAGTCCAGGATTTGTTTTCCTTCCAGAACAATTTGAACATAATAGAATAACTAATCAGAAAAAAAATAAGCCTCTGGGGACCCTCTCACTCTTTGTAGCATCACCATAACATCACTGGTATAGGAGCGTACAGGGTTTCTATTGAAATTTTTTGGTAGGCACGAACCTCCCCTCTGAGGGTTTCATAACGAATTTTTATCCATGGACATACAATTTCTTTGTGCATTTTCTTTGAATTTGACAAGGGATTGCAGAGGGGAAAAGGCACAAAAGGTCTTCTCTGGAATATGGAAGGTTAAGGATATAATTTCCTTGTTAACAGACAATAAGACATTGTCATCTTTCTTTAGAATAGACTCATTTCTCTGGTCATAATTGCAAATATATTCATGAATCAACTCATGGAAAACTACAGCGGGCGGGAAAGTAGCAGCAATGCAGAGTCCGCTATGTAGAATTTCCAAGGCTGGCATTTTTCTATGGAATTGGAAATCCTTTCTGATAATCCTTCTAAATCATAACCCTCTAGGTGAGTATCTTTCACAACTGGGCCTTCACAAACCAAACTTGAAACACTCCCAAATAAATGGAAAGCAGACTTCATATTTGTATCAATCTTCTAACTACCAGAGAATTCTCTGAATATTTTGCAATTTTAATTTTAAAGCACTGTAGTGAGGGTAGCTTGACTCACCTTGTTCTATAGAAACCTCTAAAAATTGGAGCTCCAAAGTCCTTACCTTCCGTCTACTCATCTCTCGATAGCGACAGTATTTCAAAATATGAATAGAATGAAGGGCTTAAATAGAGATTGTGAATGATTTAATCATTAACTACAAATATTTATGGAAATAAAATAAAAAATTGTGATGTGATGGTTTATGCATACAATTCATCAATGTTACTTGCGCAAATTTTGATGTTGTACAAATTAATGATTGATTTGAGACCTTAGGTGTATTTAAACCGTGCCACCACTTCTTTGCATTAAATGCCCACATTTCCATAGGACCCACTACTGAGCTATCTAAAAGTTACCCTTTCCTTGTCATCTCATGTCATCCTTGAATACCCTTGAACACCCTTGAACAAAGTTCAAGATGGTTCCCATGTGTTCAATACTATTCAAGCATTTTGACCATCTAAATCAATCTTTAAACAATAGATAATGTATTGATACGTGCAAGTCCTTTTTCCTTTTCATATGGATTTGATATTCATGACACTTGTAAACACAGAATATTTGCACCAACTCAATGCACCATCAAATTTCCTTTAGAAATAAGAACCACTTTGAACAACCTTGAACTGGTTTGAACTAAGTTCAAACCTGTTCAAGGTTGTTCAAAGGTGTTCAAAGATGTTCAAAACTATTCAAGAAAATTGTTAGAAAATGAACTTTACACTTTTTCAAGCACGAAAAGACCACAGGACAAAAATATTTAGTGAATGATTGGACTCAAAAATCTTAAGGCACTTAAGATTATTAGAAAACATAATGGCGACTCAAGAAATCACTTAAAAAGGACAAGTACCAGACTTGGACGAACACATGGAAATTATATTTGGACTTGAAAATAAGTGGAAAGATCCAATGAAGGATTCAAAATTTTATCCATTTAATAGCATGGTAAAGGAAATGACAAATAAAATTGCACTATGGGTTGCTCGGTTGGCATGCATGGTGTTACCTCAAGTATTCGCTTGTCCAAAAATTGTCATGGTCTACGCCAAAAATTATGATCAAATAGAAAATAAATTATCAATAAAAATACTCAGGAGGAAATTTTTT
Source organism: Thuja plicata (assembly GCA_018584345.1). NCBI lineage: Eukaryota > Viridiplantae > Streptophyta > Pinopsida > Cupressales > Cupressaceae > Thuja > Thuja plicata. The sequence continues at coordinate 7,927,990 of MU224968.1, forward strand.
TGATAACCGAGTCTAAATTTTCTATTTTGTTGGACCTAGGGTTTGAAGCACAAAACTAAAACATGCACATTGACCTAGGAAAGCTGGCAGAGAATTGAAAAAATAGATGCAATATAGAAATATTCATATATCAGAGGAATAAAAAGCAGTTCTAGTCTGGATCCAGATCATAAGCCTCCCTATGATCATGATATTTTTGTGCAATGGGTTCAGGATAGTATTTCCTTGCTAGGATTTTTTTTGGGATTGGATAGTAACAAACAAGTGGGTGTCAGCATTCTTGAAATGATTTTTTTATATTCATTGTGAAAAAGAACCAGCAAAATATAGTTTTATTGAACACATTGTTCATTGAATGAAAGAAAAATGCAAGAACAATTACTAATGATTAAAAGAGGTTCACAGAAGACATTTAGATTCACAACCTTCTTGTGCTATCTTCTTTTAGCAAAGCATCATGCAATATTTAAGACAAACAAGATTCAAAGTCAGGTCCAAAATCCAATATATGAATGGACACCTGAGATAAGGATGAGTGATAATAGAAGGAAATACAACAATTTTGTAGACTTCTTTTTGGCACCAATGTATCATACAATTACAGGCACTCCAATGCCTAGATTTTTTGTGTCTTGTATAGATTGCATTCCTCTTGAAAGTGAAATACAATTGGTTGATTGGTACTTCATGGAAGACTACACTATGTTAAGGTTTTACAGTTCAATAGTAGAACCCTACAAACTTCCAATACATGTGAAAGAGAGGGTATTTGCATTGGAATATGTAAGGAAGATGGAGAGCATAGATTTACTCTTTAATGGTCAGAAAAATAAAATCATATTTCCTTCCTTGCCTTTCTCATTTTGAGGTTCACATTTGATAGAAGAGGATTCAAAGTGGCACGGGCTTTTTTTACAATTTTTCACTTTGTTGTTGACAATCACTAGCAGTATGATCCACTCAAAATAATTGTAACAAATCTTAGAGATAATGGGAACCACACAAGAAAATGTCAACATGAGAGTATGCCATTGATAGAAAATTTTAAAAACATGGAGTCTAGGGATGAGGTCAAAAAAGAGATGGAGAAATATGTCGCTAAAAATAATATTTCAATATAAGAATTGTCATCACAAATTATGGCATTGCACAAATAGACAAGAAAAGTGCATCCCAGGACATCCTACAATTTCTACCATAAATCTACTAAACCATCTAGAAAATCTATTCCAAAAGACCTAGTGGGTCAATGTAAAGATGGTAATTGGACTCAAACCAAAATTTCTGATTTTTGAGAAATGAGGAAGAATATCGATGAGCCAAAGACCTCTACAGATCTTTATGAAGTGGAAGAGGATCAAATATTTAGTGATTTGTGGAGTAAGGAGCATCCAATTGAAGCATATCACAGCGATGATAATCATCAAGATAATGAGTATGAGCGGGCTTCTATGAATCCCACATCCACTGATATATATTCAATTATTAGTGGATTCAATGTGTCCACAAAAGAAAAATATAGAAAAGGGGCAGAGATTATAGAAAAATAGGTTTTCCAAGTTGGGGTGGTTTGGGTCCCATAGGACAAGGGCCTTGGTTTCCACCTGTCACACTCGTTCCAACAAAACATGGTGAGCCACTAGTCCTTGGAGTTTCATCAAGAAAAGGTACTACTTAGTCTCATACCCTTGCACCTTCATTTGTTCTAGCTTCAAATCTAGTTCCACCTTTTCCAAGCACTCAGATTCAATCAGAATCAAGTGCCACTCCCACAAGTGTGGATGGCATGGGGAAAAGGATATTACAAATGGACAAGAAATCAGTGGATCATAGAAATCAAGGCAGTTTAAAGAAGCAAATGGTTATAACAATGCCAACTGTGTCTGTAAGCCCAATAATTGCCACACCTTCAAGACAAAACCCTCTGAACAGTCCAAAAACTCCACTTGTAATGGGTCAAGGTGTTGCTAATCCAAATAGTACAATTATTAGAACCACGAGTGGAAGCTTATAGATCACTACAAGTTCTATTTCACCTTTCAATTATTCAATTGTGTCAGAAAACCCTGATTTTTGTTACAATGATTTTGTAACTTGCATTGAACAAAGAAAAAAAAAGGAATAGACAAAATACTAAGATATTGAAGAGGGATATAGTTTTTTCAGCTCGTCATGCAGAACCTGCATCGAATAGGTTATTTCCCACATATCACCCAAGCAAACAAATGTTGGAGTTCATGGTTGTTATGCCCCATGATAGAGATAATAATCCACCAAAGAGTTTGTTAGATCCATCTAAATTTCACATTAGCACCCTCCAAATGGATTTATCCAAAATAAAAAATATGGACAAGATAAATGTGTCAAAAATGACCAACCAAGTGGTCTATAGCTCAGTGATGAAGTTGGAGAGAGAGAAAGGGAAGCTTTTCAAAAAAATAGAAAAGTTACATACAGACCTGGTAAATCAAAAGGCAAATGAGAAAGCAGCTGATAACATGTGCAAATAATTATAGCAAAGGATAAAAAATTATTCCTCTAAAGAAGTAATTGCATAATAAGAACATATGGAAGTAGAACTAAAAATTTTGAGGGAAAAATTCAAAGAGAGCAATAAAAAATTTGAGGATGAAAAAGCCTCTTCAGTACATTTATACAAAAGTGTGGAGAATACGGCACGGGAAAACAATAAATTAAATAAGGAATTGGAGAATGAGAGGGTAAAATCAAAATAGTGGGGAGAGAAAGAAGAGGAAATAAGAAAACAAAGTGAACACCAGTTGTAATAATTGAGAGAACAGCTAAAGAAGGCAAATAATCCAATTAAAACTTACAAAAAATTATTGAATGACAAAGTAAAAAATACAGTCAAGCAAATAAAACAAGACATTTGGGGGAGAATAAATGTGAAAGATGATAGTTTGTTTGATTGGTTTGAATTAAATGAAAGTATTAGAGATATTTTTGGGAAGCTCAAAGAGCACGCTGAGAAGAACAAAAATCTTTTCCAGAGAGAGGATATTGCAAAATAGATTTTGTAACAAATCAACACAACCAGTGATAGGCATTTGGTAAGAAAGGGAATTAATGACCACATTCATGCAACATTATAAGCAACATGTCTTTCAAAAATGTCAGAAACTATCAGAAGGAAAGGAAATTCTAGCCTTATATGGGAGAATTCTCTCCAAGTTGGATAAAAAAAAAACCAAAATGATAAGTCTTGGTTTTCCAAATCCTGGTCCTGGGCCTAGTAACTCATCAATGATGTTTTATTTAGGCAAGCTTCCTCAGGACACAACTCATGAAGGAATTGCAAATTGCATCAAACCATTGACAAATTTGAATGCAATATTGGATGGATCACTGCTTTTAATTCACTCTTCCAAGTATGGATAGGTGACGAGGTTGAAGATCATTTACTATAACTTGACAAATATTGACCTTCCAAATGACACAGAACGGAGCATACTAAACAAAATGGAAGAATCATCTCATCAATCATAGTATGTGAAATTACTTTCAATCATCTCTATATTTTATTTCTAATGGCTTGAGTTGATTTTAAAGTTTGAACTTTTTTTTAATAGGATTAATGTAGCAGATCAGATGTTATTGCTAATTTACTAAACCGGCCTGTCAAATATTGCAGAAATATACAATTGCAGAGATGTTGTACTTGTCTTAGGAATTTTTATTTTGAGACTTCACATGATGCAAATTGACTTGAAGCTATTGTTTCTCCCTTGTTTCTATAAAAGGGAATTCAAGGTCATTTTCTAAGGGTAATTAAATTGAAATTGAGTATTGAGTCATTGACTTTTGCAAATAGAATCACACAGAGTTGTATACTTACTACTATTAATGAATGAATTATTACATCAAGTATCATAATTGTAAATAAATTAATGTGAATCTCTATGAATCGTATCATATGAATTGCTATATTTTCAAAAAAATAATGAAAATTTTCAAGAATTGTACCATATGAGCTAATTAATGCAAATGAAAACCATTATTAATGTAGAATTGATGATATTATCAACCACATTCATGTTTTTAACATTGGAATATGCTATTGTGCATGATTGATGGCGAGATATAGAAACTAATAGTATACTACAACAATAAGTTTAATAAATACCTAGGACCTTCTACTTTGACAATGATTCAAGTTGCCACATCATCTCATTATCAGGATCCTTGAATTCATCGCCATCAACATCATAGCTTCCTTGGTTCTTCACTATGTTTTCTTCACTTTGCATACCTCTTCTTAACTAAATTTCAATGCTACCAGAACTATTACTAGTACATGAGTCACTGACATTATTATCTCTGGCACTCCCACTTTAGTTTGAAATTTTGCCCAACCCTCTTCTTTGACATTTCTTCATCCACAATTTCCGTTCCCTATCATAAGGAAAAGTATTGACATCATACCTGGATGTATAGAGCCTCAATAAATTTTGCAAATTCTTTTCTATTTTGTTTCTTAGCTTTGACTTTAGGAACCCCAAAGCACTGAAAACTCTCTCATCCTCTATTATCCCCAATATCATGGTCAGACATAAATCAGCAAGCTTGAAAATTTCTGATATTAAATTAATCAACATTTTGCTCTAGGCTAGATTTTTCCAAAGCCTTGTTACTAATCCACCTTCATGGGGGTTCAACATAATATTATATTGTTCCCTCATTGTCTGTGAAAAATGACCTGATTTCTCTCTCAAACGAGATTCATCTAAAATTCCATTTAGAGTTACTCCATTGAACTCTTTGGTTTGGAAAAAATGATCTATCAAAGTTATTAGCTTATTTCAACAATATTTTGAATTATTGATACTCCAATATCAAGGAAACACAATAGCCATGGATTCAAGTAATTTGAGTAGAGGGAAACTTTCTCCAATCTATGAGGAAAGATCATGTTAGCACTTTTTCTTTTAGAATCAATATACAACAATAAATGCTTGACTCTAAGATTCCCAATTCAAATTCATACATGGAAAAGGATAATTAACAAGGATATCATTCCTTCTACACTTCGAGTTCCACAAACTTAGGCGGGTGCACCTATCTTCAGATTCACTGCTTCACAGTAAATTTTATAGTGGATCAAGGATTTTTAATCCTTCTTCTTTTTAGGCCACTTGGCTTAGGAAGGTTAACCTATGAATTCTCTCTTTAAGGAATCACCATGATGAAATGTATTTCTCAATACACTTAACTAGACATGTGTATTCTAAATAACAGAAAGTAAAAGATTATTCAATATTTGATTGATTTGATGATAACAACTACTTATCAGAACTTGACCAGTGCCTAATCTTGGGCCATAGAGTCATAATGAAACATACATTCACTAAAGACAATTAATGAAAACACAAAGAAAACCTCAAATAGAATGCCTTACAAACTATCCTTTCACCGTCATACCCCTGTATCAAATTCCTGCATAAAACCCTAACCCTCTGAAACTATTTGCAAGATTTAAACCCTCCTTGAAAGCAACTCACATATAACAACACAGTTATATTATAACTGGTAAATTTAAAATGCTTTACAAATTAAACATACAAGAGCTGAATGTAAATGAAAAAAGACATCAATGATATGAGACTGGAAATTCCATTGTATTTCATTAATAGTATCTTGATTTCAATACATTCAAATTGACTGAAAACTTAAAACTTAGACACAATTCATAAGCCTGCCTCGTAGTTTTTTATTTTATCATCCTTTACAATAAATTACAACTTGCTATTTATAGTCAGCATTAGTCATCTTGGAATCCTTAAAGATCAAGGATGAAACAAGCTTCAGATGACTAAACTAAAAGACAAAACTCAGGGGCTAAATAAGACAAAATAATGGGTGAATAAAATAACCACTTTTGCTACAAGATGTTCCGAATAATTTTTTCCTATGACCGCATGGTGATTGCATTTTCTTTATATTTGCTTGGAAACAACTATCTGGAATTTTTTATCTTGATCATGTTGATGTAAGATCTTTTATCTTCTATGTCTTATTCAAACAGTTGGAACATACTGTCATCCGTAGCCTTTTACACATTATGCTCTTCTTCTTGACTAACTGATTGATACCTGTCCTTCCAAGAGGTGTACACTTCATCACTTGGCCAATCAAAATCAAGGACTTAATTCTTCTTGTTGTTGATCTCACCCCAGCTAGAACTTGCCTTCTCAACCTCTCATTTCCAGAACTCAAAAAATTATCTATCTTTGTTAATAATGTTTATAGTTTGAACAAACAAAACTGTGCCTTCCAAGGTAATGATGCTATATGTCAAGGCATTTAATGTTTCTTTTACCAAAGAGCACCTTAAACAAAGCCAAGTCAGTCATACCTATTTTAGCATCGTTAACAAACTGACCCAAATCATACAACCCTTCAGTTATTTTCAAGCGTGGATCCTTGGGAACTAACTTCTTTGTCTTAGAGGCATCATTAGTTGACATGGTCAATTGTTGCAACAAATCATCACAGACATTTCTATCCTTATAATTGACCTTTCCAGAGAATTCTCTTCTGGGTGCCATTGTGAATTTAGGGTTTCACTATCTAATAATGGATAATTTCAATACTAAATCCTTTCTCTTACTGTACACCCTACTAATCCCTTTAAATTTCTTACGACCCAGAAATATCAGTACCAAAAAATTACCCATTCCGCAAGAAGCTTGAAAATTTGGATGCGATCACTACAACTTTACTCCACTTTGTAACCATTGTCGATTATGCAAAATAAATTGAGTGATCGATAAGATAGAAATACCATCATCAAAAACTAAAAAAATTAACTGGGAAGAAACACACGTGTGCCATTACTCTTTCAAGTTCAATGCTTGGCGTCCAACTATTGAAACTTGCTACTTCTCTATTTTAAAATAGAACCATTGATTTTACTAAATTTTCCTCATATCGGATGGTCTACAGAAAATCCTCCACAAATTTCATCTCCCCAAACATGTAGCATCATGTCTCTTTCCCTTTAAGGTTAAATTTTCATCACTTTTGATCTAAGGCTTTGCGCCAATCATTCAGTCCTTCTTAACCCAACTGATCTTTACTTAACTCTGTGCTACTATGAGGGCCTCATCAACTTAGAAACGTGTCATCACAGCGCTTTCCCTCGATGAGTAAATATCAAACACTTTATAATTAAGTTTTAGCGCCAACCGTTGGATCTTCTCAATATTTAGTGACTTTAATCACCTTTATAATCCACGACCTTGATGTTGTAGAGACATGTGGCAGCATGGCACAATGCCTCATTGGTTAAAAAAACATCACCTTTGATTTAAGGCTTTGCGCTAGCTGTTAGATTAGATCTAACTTGACTGATCTTTACTGAGCCTTAGGATGCTATGGGGTCCCACCAACTTGGACATGCGTCGTAATGGTGCTTTCCCTTAATAGTTAAAACAACACCATCTTTTGTCTAAGGCTTTGCGCCAGCTGTTAGATTAGATCTATCTTGACTGATCTTGAATCATCTAGTTGTTTACCATCTACAGTTTTCAAAGTACATATTAGGACATGTTTCATCATGGCGTGTTCCCTTGACGGATAAAATCCTTTCATCTTATGATTGAGAGTTAACGCCAGCTATCATATCTTCATGGAGATAGTGTTGATTTATCATAACCTTTATTGACTTGATGGGCCCACTGATGTGCCAAGTGTCACGACGGCACTTTCCCTCGATGAGTAACTTAACAACATCTTTGTCGTGAGGTTGTGTGCCAGCCATTAGATTATATCTAACTTCTCCTCTATTTAGTTTCACCTTTATGATGACACTCTGGCCCACCTAGGAAACGTGTCACAATGGCGCTTTCCCTTGATGTTAATCTTTGTTCACCTTTCATTCACAGGCAAAGCATGGGCACTCAGATTAAATTTGATCTACAGTGATTTCAAAATTTGCATTTTAATCTGCGACTAAATCAGCCAGAGACATGTGGCTGCATGGCGTGTTCCCTTGATGATTAAAAATCAATCATCTTCATCATGAGGGAAATTGAGAACTGTTAGATTTAGAAAGACTTGCACGACACATGAAAAAAGGAAATAATAGGCTCATGAGTTTTCAAACTTTAGGGAAAATTAACGCTTGAGACTTAGGATAAAATACAAAGGACCCCATTCGACTTAGACACATGGTTAATTCAGTCACTTAAGTGATTGGATAAATTAACGCAAAAATAGAACCCACCAAGAACATTTAGGATATTTTTTCAAATTCTAACCTAACACGACCCTAGACTTAGGGTTTTCAACATTTTAGGACCAGGGTGCAACATTTTACAAGGAATACTTGCATCTTTCTAGATAATATTTGACATTTTATGACAAAATGACCACTTGGGAACAAAAAAAAATTTAGGGTAAGGCCTCAAAACATGAAATATTACCAATAGTGGCTCTCTCTGAGGATGCTTAAATGCCATATTATAGCAAGAATACAGATCTTTGGAAAAGCAAGCCAAAACCGCACTAACCTATTACTGGAAACAAACACACAACATAAAAAAACACACCTGTACATATGATAAAACACTACTGTGCATGGAACAAAAGAGCTAATTGAAGAAATTTTTCAGGAATTGTCCATGCACTAGCAATTCCTGTTCTTCATCATCCATATTCTTGAGGAAATATGAATCCTTTACAAAAATCTGAGAGATTACAAAAGGCCCCAACCATAATGACTCAATTTTTTTATGCTTGCCTTTGTCTTTAGCCCTGGTATTCCATTGCAACACAAAATCACCAGGCTGGAACTTTCTTTCATGTGCCCTTCTTTCAAAGAGGTATTTCCTTTTTTGCTATAGTTTGACATTTTCCCTCTGGCTTTGTCTCCTTATTTCATCCAATTCTACCAATTGAACCATTCTTTCTTCCATAGGCTCAGAGACTTCAATCTCTTCATCTTGGATAAATTTAAAAATTGGAAGCAAATTATTGATAGGCATCCTTGACTGAACACCATATACTAACTCAAAGGGAGATTTTCCTGTGGCCTTTTTGACAGTGATTCTATCTGCCCAAATGGCAAGTTTTAACTTTACATGCCAGGCTCTTTTATTACCTTCCAAGGTCTTTTTCAAAATTTGCAAGAGATTCTTATTGCTAGATTCTTCCTGACCATTGGCTTGTGGATGGTATGGGGATGAATAAGAAATAAAAATTCCCATATTAGAGTAGAAATTAGTAAATTTTTTAGACCTTGAACACATGGCATTATCCATTACCAACTTGATGGGAAAACCAAATCTGGTGAGCACACTGTCCATTAAGAAATCAATGACCACTGTGCTTGTTTCTCTTTTGGTTGGAATTGCCTCTACCCATTTTGTAAAATATTCAGTTACCAATCCAACTATGGCCTCCACTTGATTTCTCAGAAAACTCTCTGATGAAATCCATTCCCCACATAGAAAATGGGGCTTCTGCCACTACAAGATTCAATAATAAAACTCCTGAAAACTTCATTTTGCTTGAGAATCTCTGACATGGTTCACATTTTTTGACAAAAGTATAAGCATCTTGGAAAAAACAAGGCCAATAGTATCCATCTCTCAAAATTTTATGAGTTGTTGATCTGGCATAATAATGCCCTCCACACATTCCAGCATGCATTTTCCTCAAAATTTTCTCTGATTGTCCTTTTTCAAGACATAACAACAAGATCCCATCTCTATTTTTCCAAAAAAAATCACCATGCAAAAAAACATATTTATGAGCCTGTAATCTCAAACTCCTCCTTTGGTTAGCACTTAGGTTATCTGGACATTTAGCATTTTTCAAAAAATATACAATATTAGTATACCAAGGTTGCATTTCAATACCTGTTAGGCAATTTCCACTTGTATCAACATTGTTGACCTGAACTAAGTCCAAATTCTCTTTTGTCATTAGTTTTGCCAATCCTAACCCTCTTACCAGTTTTGTGATGTGGATTTCTAGATCAAATTCCTAAACTTTATTTATCCACTTGCATCTCTTCCCTGTTACCTCATTTTGGAAAAATTTATCATTAACAAAAGCACGAGGAACATATGCATTCACCTTTGCACATACCAGATAAGGCCTGAAAGCCTTGACTGCCTTCATCAAGGCATAAGCCTATTTTTCCATCAACTGATAGTTCAACTCAGCTAACTGTAAATATTTTCTTAAAAAAGCTATTGGATGTTCAAATCCCTCATCATCTTTTTGTAATAGAACTGTAGCAATAGTATGGAAAGAAGAAAAAGTGAATAAATAAAAAGGTTTGGTATAATTAGGGGACACTAGGAAAGGTGCTTCTTGGATGTCTTGTTTTATTTTTTCAAAGGTTGACTGTGCCTCTTGGTCCCATTCAAATTTTACATTTTTCTTCAGCAATCTGACAATGGGTTTGACCAGTTCTACAAAATTGGCAATAAATCTCCTGACAAAATTGATTTTCCCTAAAAATGATTGTATGCCTTTCAATTTTTTGGGAGCAAGTACCTTTTGAATAGCTTCAACTCTTTTAGGATCTATTCTTACCCCCCTCCTTTGACACTATGTGGCCCAAAATTTTCCCTTCAGTAACAAAAAAGTGGCACTTTTTGGGGTTCAAAGAAACCCCATATTCCAATGCTTTTATCATAACCTTCTCCAAGTGGTTACATTGATCTTTTGCCCTTTTTGAAAAATTGGTTAGGTCATCCTGGTATACTACCATCAGAACATCTATGAGATCTTTGAAAGCTACATCCATGGCCCTCTGAAAGGCTGCACCAGCATTTTTAAAACCAAATTCCATGCGAGCATACACATAAGTGCCCCAAGGAGTAGTAATGTTGTCTTGAATTGTTCAGACTCTTTGACCAGCACTTGATTGTATCCTGAGAACCCATCCATCATATACAATAAATCACATCCAGTGACTTTATGCAACATAGCTTCCATATTGGGTAGTCCATAGTTATCTTTTAATTAGGCTACATTCAGGTTTTTGAAATCAACGCATAGTCTTATATCACCATTCTTCTTTCTCACAGGGACTAGATTAGAAACCCATGATGAATGCCTGAATAATGCCTGCATCTCTCAACTTCATCAATTCCATCTAAATTTTAGTAGCCATCAGTGGATTAATGGGCCTTTATTTTTTCCTAAATGGTTTTACATCTTCTTTTAGAGGCATATCATGCTGGAATAAGTCTTTTTTATAAGCTTTCGAATCCTCATAAGACCAAGCAAATACATGTTTATAATTTTTCAGAAGATTTATCAAATTCAGTCTCACATTGCTATCTAACCTTTTACCAATATAGACTAACTGAGGAGATGTTTCAAATCCCATGTTAACTTCATCTAAATCTCCTACCTTTGCATTGGACTTTTGGGTCATATAATTGTCATTTACTAAACATGCCTTCCAACTCAACCAACCCTTTGGGAATGTGATTAGTAGCCAGGTGGATAACTTCTTGGTCAAAGATATATTCCTCACCATCCATAACTGCTACTAGAGATTCATAGTCAATCTTTTAACTATCATATTGATCTACACACTGAATAAACCTAAGGATATCATCATCATCCTCAAATACTTTCCGATTATGAATATTGTCAGGGACTGCAGGTCTACTTTTTATTTCTACCATGGACATGCCAGTAAGGGTGACATCATTTTTTTTAGGGAAACATTGGCAAGGAAATATTCCATTATATTATTTGATCTCTCTATCCATAGGAGATTGAAGGCATCAAAGAATTCTATCCTATCCTAGACTGCATACTTGTACAATTTTAGTCTATCATCTTTGGAATCATAATGTTCCCTTATCTGAGATATGATTAACTAAGAATCCCCATGAAATTTCAAACATTTAATACCATGCTTAATAGCAATATCCATTCCCAAGATTAAAGATTCATATTCAACAGTATTATTTGTACAGTGAAAAGTTAGCAGGAAGGAATACTTGAAAGTGATACCTGATGGGGATATAAACAAAACTCCTGCTCTTGATCCTTCCTTGGAACATCCTCCATCAAAGTAAATTTTCCACAGTCCATCTTGTTGCAATAGAAATTCATCCACAATTGGGTTAGTATTCTTTAATTGAGGATTGATCTCTTGCATAGTAAATTTTTCCATATCAACATCTACACAAAGTTTAATTGGTCAATTAGAACCACCTCCACCATGACAGGTGACCGGGGTTCTCTGTACAACTTGAACTCATTTCCATTTAGAGGGATAGTTTCATAGGACAAATATAATTGCATCTTTGCACCCACTGATGTAGCTCATTGTCTTGATAGAAGCATACCATAATATGGCTTAGTATCAACAACCACTATATCCATTCTGTAAGTTGATTTAGGGAAAGCAGCAAATTTTACTTCAATGTCTTTCAGTGTTCCTATCACATGAACTTCCCTATTGTCCATAGCATAACAACTTCCAGCAAGTGTGGTGACTTGAAGTCCCAGTTCCTTCATGACATGATAAGACATTACATTTGCTGCAGCTCCAGAATCAATCATGTAATTTTTTACTAAAAAATTATTAACCATTAAGGTGACATAAAATGGGTATACAGATAATGGTTCTTGGGTAATTATGTTGCCAATGCAGATATTGGAAAATTATTTGATTTTTTCTTTTCCTTTTATTTTTGGACTATCCATTCTACTATCATTTGATGTCAAGGGTGTTTTCTTTTGGTTCGGCACAGACACATCATCTATCCCTCTTAGAAGTTCCAAAACAGCTTCTTTATGTTCTTTCATTTTTAGAATCTCCGTGAGTGGAACTGAAACTTTCATTTGAGTCAGAGCATGTCTCATGTCAAAAAGGGGTAATTCAGAGGACACGTCACTCATCTTTCTCCCTTTCTTGAATTTATCATTAGCTATTTATTCCTCCATTGCTTCTTCCTTTTCAATATGATCAGAAGAGGATCCTGCTTGTCTTTATGGATTTTCATCTTTATTTTCCTTGACATGAGAATCCATAGTAACTTGAGGTGAATCCTTTCTAACATAGATAGGAGAAGGTTTACCTTGAGCTGGTTGTACTATTCTATTTCTCAGATTATATGCATTTCTAGCTTGATTAATTGTTGCAACAGTCAAAGATCTCTTTTCCTTATCAGTAGGAGTTTTAAAATGAGAATGTGACTTGTCACTTCCCATTGTATTTATAGTTACTTGTGAGACACTGTCAACCTCATCACTTTGGTAAGGTGCAATCTATGACTAATATTCTAAACAAGAATTATCTTATGTATACAAGTTATCAGAAGATGAACCAATGTCAGAAAACCATGGGTATGGTTCCTTTACTGTGAACATATTGATGGCAAGGCCTTCTTGTTCCCTTTCTTATGTATGATAAAACAAAGTCTGGGCTACTATGTAGTGATATGAAGAATGTGGCATATTGCAAGCATCACACCAAGGAGTTTTCTCAACATAATTTGTATTGTTCCTTTTTAGGGGATCTAGGTTTTCTTTAGCTTTTGAGTTATCTTGTCCATCAGGGACTGACTTGCCATTATTCCAATTTGTTTTGTATGGGTAGTCTCTCAGGTTAGGTTGTTTATAAAACCTTTGGTTAGAGTATTTATTATCATGATACCCTCCCCTATCATTTTTATCCATTTGGTAGCAAGATCTTTTACTGCACTCACTAATTTATCTATTGTGTCATCTTCTTTGATAGTTTTGTTGGCTGATCCCTTTTCTTTCAAAATTTTATTGTCTTCCCTCTTTCCCAATTTTCCTGATGCTCTCCTATTTCTTTCAATATCAATAGCTATTTTGTATGCATCCCTTAAGGTTGTTGGGTTTTTGGCTCTGAGTAAGTAAGACATTTTACCATTAGCAGCATTGATATAAGTTGTAAGACATACTTCCTCATCTAACCTCAAGACTTGGAATAGTTTATTCATGGCCTTTTGAAATCTATTGTTAAAATCAGCCATAATTTCATTAGGGAACTTTTTAATGTTATTGAACTCATTCAGCATGTATCCATAGTTGACATGTTCTTTGTATTGTTCCCTAAAAGACTTTACAAACTCATCCCAAGATGCAATGCTATCATTTGGTAAATTCTTAAACCAATCTCTAGCATCTTTTGTTAATGACTGACCAAAAAGCTTCATAATGACATCCTCATTTTCAATTTCAAAGTCAGATATCTTATCACTAAAATATTTCAAATTCTCTTCACAAGTTGCAACATTATTTCCTGTGAACTTGGGGATTTTGTCTCTTACCTCATTGGGGATAACATTAGGGTGACCAGTAATACCTTCAAAGAAAAGGGCTCTATATTTGTTCATGTGGACAGATCTCCTCTAGAAATTTCCAAGCACATTGTCACCATTTGGTCCAATAGCTCCTCCCTTATTTTGAATGGGTGGGGGAACACTTTCTTTTGGGTCAGAGATTTGAATGCATGGGCTAGGACCAATAGGCTGAGTACTTGCATTTGGGCAAGAAGTTTTAACATTCGAATTCAAACCAGAAGATTTCACTTTAGGATCAACCCTTTGACTATTTGGGATCAGGCCAGCAAATTGATTTTTTTCTATTTCCCATGGTTAACTGGCATAGATCTACTTGCAAAAGTGTTGGTAGTGGCATGCAGGAAAGCTATCTTCATTCTCATATCAATTGTAGCAGCCCCTAATTCTAACTTCTCCAATTGTTTGGGCAAGTCCTCTTTATCTTTTCTAGCTTTTTCCAACTCAAGATCAACTTGAGATGCTCCTAAAGGAATGGTCGTGTTCTTCTTATGTTCCTCTATGGTCACACCAATAGCCTTTTGCTTACCTTTGTTGGGGGAATCCTTAGTATTTGTCTTAAGTTTTGCATTCTGTTCAATCTCGTATGGGTAAAATTTTCTAATGACAGGCCCTTCCTTCTAAAATTCATCCTTTCCAGGATTTGACATTTTATTTGGGGCTTTGTTCCTCAAATCATCAAGATCACTGAACAAGTTTGGATTTAAACCTTTGACCTCTTGACTTAGGCTTTTAGCTTTGAGGTTATTTCTTCTAGTTTCAGCTAAGAGTTCTCCTCTTTCCACCAGTAAGTCATATAAATTTTGCTCACGTTTCTTCCTTGCATCTACTATTTCCTTTTCTTGTTCATTTTTTATTTTTCTTAAAGCTAGAACCTTATCCTACAACTTATTAGAATCATAGGAGGTTGTCTCAGTAGTAGAAGTTTCTTCTGGTGGAGCTAGATTTTCTTCTATAGGGAAGAAACCTATATAATTATTTTCCCCATCTCTGAGAGGATCAAAGTTTGCATCAGCTCTATAAATGTCAATTGGTCCTAAGGGTCCTGCATCTTCAGATGAAGATGACTTTTTTTCTGAAGAAAGGGTCTCCATCCTTCCCTTAGAGGTATTTGGCGAGTCATGTTTAGATATACCTCTCTTGGACCATTGTCTCCTTGCAGGTGTATGGAGCTCTTCTCCAACATCTTTCTCAGGATTTTCTTTGAAATAGGATCTAGTATTCCTTTGTAGACTCATCTTTCAAAATAGACAAGTATATTCAATATGTTTAATGTGCAACACTGGAGTACACATAGGTTAGAGTCACCACCTCTTTTCAGAGGACAAATATATAAAGAAAAGTTGAGCATCTTGTCATAACTTAGGTCTTCTTTTACAAAAATAAATCCCAATGAAACTTAAATGAAAATTTTCTTTATAATTCCTCACCTTGATTAATTGGTAATCTCAAAAAAATTATTCTTCACCGTCTGTGTCACTGTGAATCTTCTCTACTCTGTAACTTTTCTTTGAAAAACATACACTGGATTAAATCAGAGACTTTATAGTTTCCAGTCACTCTATTTGAGACAAGATCAATATCATCTTTAGGACCAAAACCTTGAAACAATGTGCAATGACAGATAGGCAGAATAAAATTTCTTTTATGATTATGAGGAAAAATAGACTTATTCTCAATATCAAGAGGACTAACTCTTTCATAAACATGACTCTTAGAACATTAAATCAGTTCCCCAATAGAGTCTCCAATCTGTTAGCACTTTTTCTTGTAGAATCAATATACAACAATAAATGCTTGACTCTAAGATTCCAAATTCAGATTCATACATGGAAAAGGCTAATTAACAAGGATATCATTCCTTCTACACTTCAAGTTCCACAAACTCAGGCGGGTGCACCTATCTTCAGATTCACTGCTTCACAATAAATTTTATAGTGGATCAAGGATTTTAATCCTTCTTCCTTTTAGGCCACTTGGCTTAGGAAGTTAACCTATGAATTCTCTCTTTAAGGAATGACCATGATGAAATTTATTTCTCAATACACTTAACTAGACATGTGTAGTCTAAATAATAGAAAGTAAAAGATTATTCAATATTTGATTGATTTGATGATAACAACTACTTATCAGAACTTGACCAGTGCCTAATCTTGGGCCATAGAGTCATAATGAAACATACATTCACTGAAGACAATTAATTAAAACACAAAAAAAACCTCAGATAGAATTCCTTACAAACTATCCTTTCACCCTCATACCCTTGTATCAAATTCTTGCATAAAACCCTAACCCTCTAGAACTATTTGCAAGATTTAAACCCTCCTTGAAAGAAACTCACAAATAAAAACATAGTTACCTTATAAATGATACATTTAAAATTCTTTACAAATTAAACATAAAAGACCTGAATGTAAATACAAAAATACATCAATGATATGAGACTGGAAATTCCATTGTATTTCATTAATAGTATCTTGATTTCAATACATTCAAATTGACTAAAAACTTAAAACTTAGACACAATTCATAAGCCTGCCTCGTAGTTTTTGATTTTAACATCCTTTATAATAAATTACAACTTGCTATTTATAGTCAGCATTAGTCATCTTGGAATCCTTAAAGATCAAGGATGCAACAAGCTTCAGATAACTAAGCTAAAAGACAAAACTCAGGGGCTAAATAAGAAAAACTAACAAGTGGACAGAATAACCACTTTTGCTACAAGATATTCCAAATAATTTTGTCCTATGACCACATGGTGATTGCATTTTCTTTATATTTTCTTGGAGACAACCATCTAGAATTTTTTATCTTGATCATGTTGACGTAAGATCTTTTATCTTCCATGTCTTATACAAATAGTTGGAACATACTATCATCGATAGCCTTTCACACATTATGCTCTTCTTCTTGACTAACTAATTGATACATGTCCTTCCAAGAGGTGTACACTTCATCACTTGGCCAATAAAAATCAAGGACTTCATTCTTCTTGTTGTTGATCTCACCCCAGTTGGCACTTGCCTTCTTAACCTCTCCTTTCCAGAACTCAAAACATTCTCTGGCTTTGTTAATAATGTTTATAGTTTGAACAAACAAAAATGTGCCTTCCAAGGTAATTACGCTATGTGTCAGGGAATTTAATGTTTCTTTTACCTTCCTTAGCCATAACACCTCATTCTTTATATTACCATCCTTTTTGAACATGTTAGGATACATTTCATACCTATCCTCTGAAAATTATCTCCTCAAGGTTTCTACCTTTTTGATGAGGATACTTCTTTTGATATCCATGTCTGCCATCAACTTCAGGCATTTGTGAGTGCCAGTCAAAAAAATATCAATATTATTCTCTTCTTTGGATATGGAATAAAATGATTTCACCTCAGCCCCTTTTCCTTTGCACCTTTCCATGATTAGACCTCATTGGTCTTTGTCTGCATCATATTCGCTTATTATGTTAATAATATTTTTTCCCAGCAAATAAAGATCAACAAGATTCACTTCCTTAGCATACCTCAAGAGGCTAGAGTATATTTTGTCAAAGTGTCTCTGTTTAACCCATTCTTCTGCTTCTTTGTATGTTATGGACTCTTCAAGATATTTCTTATTGGTTTCTTCTAATCTTTTCCTTTCAGCAATTAATCTATCCCTTTCCATCTCCACATCTGCTAGAGTAACAGGGCTTGATGGCATAGGAGAAGGAGGATAAGTGATAAATGGGCTGGATGATGGAGGTTGGTAGGGATCTTGAGAAATCATCATCTGAGGGACAGAATGTTCTAATTTCTTACCTTCCAATTTAGCAATCTTCTTATCTTTCTCAATAGACTTTATCTTCTCCTCATTATAGGCACCCAAAACTCTCTCAAATTTTTCACTCAATCTTTTGAGATCATTTTCCAATATTTGGGATACACTCAAACTGAACATAGCATATTCTAAAGTTATACCTGTTGCTTCAACAACCCCTGTCTCTGCAAATCTCCATACCAAAAGGCTACCTAAATGTTCAGTCTGAGTGTCTTCACCAGTTGTCTTTGGATTTCTTTTTCTTATTTGCCACATAACCAGGGTTGCATGATCTTCACTAAAATTTACACCCTTTGAAGCTTGTTGTACTTCTAATTCAGTGACATGAATTGTCTTTTTTTCCTTCCTGACAACATCAAAGACAATAGCATCAGCTATGTCCCATTCAAGGAGTATCAATACTCCATCCCTTTTGACTAGCTCCATGCCTTCTTCAGGAGTTATCTTTTCAAACCTAGATAACATCTCTTTTTTTGCTTCATTTTCCTCTTTGCCTCTGGCAGGTTCTTCTTCTTTCTTTTGTTGGCATTTACTCTTGAATTCATCAATATGAATTCTCCACAAGAATTGCAAAAATGCTCTTTCTTTAACAAAGTTGTCAGTAGAAAGAAATTTGTCACTTGCCTATTGTGTCAATGGATCTAGCTCTTTGCCAG
Organism: Thuja plicata; assembly: GCA_018584345.1. NCBI lineage: Eukaryota > Viridiplantae > Streptophyta > Pinopsida > Cupressales > Cupressaceae > Thuja > Thuja plicata. Next base: position 7,946,792 of record MU224968.1, read on the forward strand.
CAAATTCTGCCACTGTCAAATCCAATTGAGCATGTTTTGGCTCTTCAGGCACCCCTTCCTATAATTCCTCAGTTGTGACATATATTTTCCCAGTGTTTCCCATTTGCACTAGTTGTTAAGCTACAACTTGTTCATCCATGTGCATTGGGGATTGGGAAGGAGAATAGATTTGTTCAAGTTTTTGTTGGTGTACCTCTTCTACCTTTTGCCTCTTGGGGGATGGAAATATTTGAGCACTAGGATCTAGTGGCCTCTTCCCTTTAGGATCACTATTATGTCCACCTGTTGGAAAAATTGTGCTATATCCCCTTTGTTTGTATACTACATATTCTCCTTGTGGAATATTTCTAGCAGGGAATGCCCTACCCAAAATTGGTTTGGCCTTCTCTAGCTCTGTTTGCAATATGTTATCTCTTTTCTGGTTCAAAGCCTGCATAATTTCTTCAAAAAAATCCATTAGGGACTCAATCTTCTTGGCCCATGGCTGAAATTCCTTTAAAGGATCATATAATTTATCAAAATGGTGTATAAAATCAAGGCTTTTCTTGTATGCCAACCATTTTTATTTCTTTATCTCCTGGTTTATTAAGTCAAATTCATTTCTGACTATGTCTTCTAGAAAGTTGAACTCGTGATTCAACACCACACATTTTGTCTTTTCCCTAAACATGTCCTTAATGAATGCCTCTAGGTTAGCACACCTAGATACTGTTGTGGTCAGATTGTAGGGTTTCAAAAAATATTGTAGGTGTTTCCATCCTCCCTTGGTGATGATGAATTGAAGAGCAATAGTTATCACAGGAAAAATAGTTCCTTTTCCCCTTCCTGTCAGTGCATCTTCCTACAAGCCCCTAATCTATCTTACAACCTCTGCCAACCCTATCTTAAGGGGCACTCTGTAGGTAAATATGTTTGGAACTCCCCTGAAGCCATAGACCCTGAATACATTTTACACTGGATAAGGGATAACATCACCCCATTTATGTACCATATTAAGCTCTTGGTCATATTCTTTTGGCCTTAAGAATTTCAAGAGTGCTATAGGAATCCTAGGATCATCTTTCAACAATAATGCCCTAAGTTTGGGAGCAAAATATATGTCAAAATTGATGTAGCTTGCCTTTTTATTGTCCCAAGTCATATTTGCATTCCACAACTGTACAGGCATGATTTCATCATCCTTGACTCTTGTCAGCTCCATCTCCTTTTCAAAATAATCAGCTCCTTTATATAAAAACAAATCCATTAGCAGGGAGTACCATGCAAAAGGTCTGGTCACCTTTGTGTTCTAGACACCTATCAACTCTTCATGAATTAGGTCTGCAATGTAGGGAGAAAAATCAAAGATTATTGAAAGATGGGGATGCAAGATCTCGACCATCATAAGCATATAATGGATTGGCATTTCAACTTGTTCATCATCCCCATAGACTTGGAAAAGATCCCTATAAACTAATTTATCCTTCAAAGTGAAATAATCAAGTTTGAATGGATCTCTAGTATTAGGCCCTACTAGAACCAAATCCCCAATTGTGCCAAAATATTATTTGAGGGGCCCTTCTCTGAAGTATTTTCTTTGGGCTTGGTATACTTCTTTCAATTTATTAAAATCAATCTTATCCATATAAGTATTTGGATCATTCAAATTTAAAACCTCCCTAATTTCTTGTGTAGTCACTTTAATCAGGACTTGCCCATTTTTGTCCCTTACCACTCTGGATATGCTATCATAATTTCTAGCTATGCGTACAAGCATGTCTATATCCATAAAATTCCAGGCACTACCAACTTGCCTACATCAAATTGCCACACATTATTGTTTGGGGGATTAGCATTTCTCTTACCAAAGAGCACCTTAAACAAAGCCAAGCCAGTCATACCTATTTTAGCATCCTTAACAGACTGACCCAAATCATAAAACCCTTCATTTATTTTCAAGCGTGGATCCTTTGGGACTAACTCCTTTGTCTTAGAGGCATCATTAGTTGACATGGTCAATTGTTGCAACAAATCATCACAAATGTTTCTATCCTTATAATTGACCTTTTCAGATAATTCTCTTCTGGGTGGAATTGTGAATTTAGGGTTTCATAGTCTAATAATGGATAATTTCAATACTAAATCCTTTCTCTTACTGCACACCCTACTAATCCCTTTAAATTTCTTACGACCCAGAAATATCAGTACCAGAAAATTACCCATTCCGCAAGAAGCTTGAAAATCTGGATGCAATCACTGCAACTTTACTCCGCTCTATAACCACTCTTGATTATGAAAAATGACTTGAGTGATCGATAAGATATAAATACCATCATCTTAAACATTAAATTTTAAATAGCGTCCAACTGTTGAAACTTGCTACTTCTGTATTTTAAAACAGAACCGTATATTTTACTAACTTTTCCTCGTATCGGACGGCCTACAGCAAGTCCTCTGCAACTTTCATCTCCCTAGACATGTGTAATCATGTCTCTTTCCCTTGAATGTTAAATTTCAATCACTTTTGATCTAAGGCTTTGCGCCAGCCATTTGATCCTTCTTAACCCGGCTGATCTTTACTTAAATCTATGCTGCTATGAGGGCCCCATCAACTTAGACACGTGTCATCATAGCGCTTTCCCTCAATGAGTAAAGATCAAAAATTTTATACTTAAGGCTTAGTGCCAACCATTGGATCTTCTGAATCTTTAGTGACTTTAGTCACCTTTATATTTTGTGGCCTCGATCTTGCAGAGACACTTGGCAGCATGGTGCAATGCCTCATTGGCTAAAACAACATCACCTTTGATCTAAGGCTTTGCACCAGCCGTTAGATTATATCTAACTTGACTAATCTTTATTGAACCTTACGCTGCTATGGGGTCCCACAAACTTGGACACACGTCATAATGGTACTTTCCCTTAGTAGTTAAAACAACACCATCTTTTGTCTAAGGTTTTGCGTCAACCGTTAGATTAGATCTATCTTGACCGATCTGACCGATCTTTAATAATCTAGTTGTTTACCATCTGTGGTTTTGAAATTACATAGTGGGACACGTGTCATCATGGCATGTTCCCTTGATGGATAAAAGCCTTTCATCTTATGATTGAGGTTTAACATTATTCGTCAGATCTTCATGGAGATAATGTTGATTTATCATAACCTTTATTGAATCGATGGGCCCACTGATGTGATAGGTGTCACGATAACGCTTTCGCTTGATGAGTAACTGAACAACATCTTTATCATGAGGCTTTGCGCCAGCCGTTAGATTAGATCTAACTTGTCCTTTGTTTAGTTTCACCTTTATGATGACACTCTGGCCCACCTAGGATACGTTTCACAATGGCACTTTCCCTTGATGTTAATCTTCGTTCATCTTTCATTCATAGGAAAAGCGCGGGCCTTCAGATTAAATTTGATCCATAGTGATTTTACAATTTTCATTTTAATCTACTAATGAATCGGCCAGAGACACATGGCTACATGGCACATTCCCTCGATGATTAAAAATCAATCATCTTCATCACGAGGGAAAGCGAGAACCGTTATATTTAGAAAGACTTGCATGACACATGACAAAAGGAAATAATAGGCTCGTGAGTTTTCAAACTTTAGGGAAAATTAATGCTTGAGACATAGGATAAAATAAAAAGGACCCCATTCAACTTAGACACATGGTTAATTCAATCACTTAAGTGATTGGATAAAGTAACACAAAAATAGAACCCGCCAAGAATGTTTACGATATTTTTTCAAATTCAAACCAAACATGACCCTAGACTGAGGGTTTTCATCATTTTAGGACCATGGTGCAACATTTTATAGGGAATACTAGCATCTTTCTAGATAAGATTTGACATTTTATGACAAAATGACCACTTGGGAACAAAAAAAAATTTATGGTAAGGCCTCAAAACATGAAATATTACCAATAGATCCTAGGCAATGTGCTTCACAGAAGAAGTTACAGAATCAACAATTTTGGTAAAGTCTTCCCTTTTAACACTTGATAGTCGTTCCATGGGGTTCAATCTTGGTTCCTCTTACTCAGCCCTAGAAAATAAGTGTATGGGTATCTCAAATCTGCATACTTCTACACATAACTCATCGTTTGCACCGATCTTTAAAAAGTTATCAAGACTGTTCAAATCTATAATTTTGAGCCAGCTAGAAAATTTTACACCATCACATGATTAATAGAGATTATTGAGCATCATGCATGTCAATTTATGTAGCATAGCATATTCTTCAATATACATAGATCTTTGTTAGGCCTTGTTCATTATATTTCTCATTTCCTCCAGCATGGGGAGAAGACCTTCTAACATTAAGAGTGTCTCTACATTACTTAACCTTCTCAGAAGCTTAGGAAATTTTGGTAGCCCTGCTTCTTTGCAACTTGAGTTCATTAGATGAATCAACGATTTATATTCTAAAAAAACTTGATGTGTTGGTCCATCCAAAGAGATCCATATGGTATCATTATCCTTAAGAAGCTTGTTCCCATTGGTTATTCCTTCAGAAAAGTGTTGAAATTATCTGAATTGTTTCAGACTTTGACAAAATTATTAGTGAATCTCTTTGATTAAAATTTCATTTTTTTGTACTAGAGCATGCTTTTTGACAACTCCAAAAGCTATATGCATTATGTGGGACATGCAGTGAATGGAAGTAACGTAGGGTGCACAAGAATTTTTTAGCTTTATGCAAAGACCGCCCCTTGTGGCCTTAAATTACTCAAGCTCCATTGATTCCAATACACACCAAGTTTTTGGCAATCGTCATGTCATTTATACCTCCATATTCAATTAGAGAAATCTTTACTAGTTCAAATAATTTTTTTTCTGTCGTGTTATCCTTCATGTTATCAACAGTTAAAAGATGAGGTTTGAAAACAAAATTGTGTGCAGTATAAACATGCATGCATACCCAAGAAGTATTATCTACTGTTTTAACTTCATCTAAAGACAATGCAATAAAGTTTGACTCTTCAATTTTTACATTTAGATCCTCTTTTTCAACCTCGGCAAGATAATTTTCCCATTCCCATCCAATGTTTACTCACTAGTGACTGTTAGGATAGTTATGAACTTTTAGAAAGTGTAATAAAGGACTCAATGATGGGTGGTCTCTCATAGGACACCCTCTTCTCAAAATATAAAAGATAACACTTAACTGAAAAACTTTTCCCACTTGTTCTACTTCCATTGCTTTTCCAAACAAAGCGTCAATAGATCCTTTAACTTCAGTAGGCTTCGTCTGTATATTCTCCTAAAATTTAAATAATTTTGCATTCCAAACATGCTGAGATTCCTCCTTTGTTTTCCATCTTATCATTGTTTTCCAACTCCATCTATGGTTTTTTTTCGTAAACTTTAACCATATGCTTGTCTATGGTCTCAATTTTTAGCTACAACCTTTTTTCCTTCTTATTTATCTTGGTGCAAATCTTACATCTACATTCTACCAGAGGCTCACCTTTAAATAGATTTTCTATTGGTTAAATGAATGGATACTTTGACACTCATTCTATTTGAAAATTCCTCGACAGATCCCACACCCGATCTTTTTTATTCTCTATCTTTTTTTGAATTGTATTTTCTTTTCTTCTTACCTACACCATCATCATCACTGGCATTCTCAGTCTCATCCAAGTTGATTATATCATTATGGATACTCTGGGTATTTACCTCAAAATATTCTTCAAGTTCATCATGATCTGAGATATCAAGTTCACCAACTTCTTCAATATTCCCTATAGGTTCAAGTTGTGAATGTTGTAAATCTAATTGTGATGAAGTAGCTTCCCGATTTTGGAAAAAAACTTTTCTAACACCATGACCTAAGTATGATGGTAAGGTTCTACATTTTTTTGTCCTCTCTTGGCTTTCCCCACATGCAGAAGCCTTACCCTTACTATAGTTTGACATTTCCAATGAAATAAAGGCTACCAAAAAAATCTTAACATGTTGAAGAAGTGACAATAGACTATAATATATCAAAATATGATTCATTGGCCCTAAAATAATGTCTTAGGTCTCCATGGTGATCATTGACCACTAACTAGTCCCCACTAAATAAGAGTGAAATCAAAATTGCAGAGTCAAAAATAGATAGAGGTGAAACCTTGGGTGAATTCAGAATAATAATCACTTAAATTTGTTAGAATGATTTAGAATAAATAAGAGGGGGGTGAATCAGTTATCCTCAGGTACAGAAGTACCAATTAAACTTTCAAACACTTTCACCAACTTAGATCTACTCAAAAATCCACTCGGTCTCTATAACATATAATCAGTAACATACACTTGCAGTCCACTGTCCTAAAGTAATCAAATTGCAGAATATAAAACTCTTAACGATGCAACACATAAAATAACATTCACACAAGTATGACACCAGGATTTAATGTGGAAACCCAGTATGGGAAAAAACACCAGTAACATGCTACCAATTTTTCACTCTTTTGAAGTGAGTTCTGTGAGGAGTCAACCCTGTTAAAGGTTACAATACACACTATTAAATGTGACCATGTTAAAGGATTTAATCACCCTGTTAAAATTAAGCCTTGTTAGAGGACTTAGATCATTCCATTAGAATGTTACCTTGATTAAAATATTTACAATATGACTATTAGGTCAACCTTAGTTAAAAGGATTTTGACTGATACAATGGTTATAAAGTAACAGTAGAGTGATCTGAAACATACAACTCACTTTGCAAATATAGATCCACTTTCGCTCAAATGCTAATTCACTAACTAGCCTCCATTGTTATATCTATCTCTCAGATGTGCTTGGAAATTCATCAAGCAATCACCAATGTGCAGTCCCATACTACTCTTCTCAGCCTTATCTACCTACTGCTTATATTTTCCAATCAACTGAATTAACCTCCACATACATAACCTGCAATTAGGTTAATCTTATACCTCTCTGATCAAGTAGCTAGATCTTTTTCTGCATAATCTTCACTATACATCTTAGGGTTTGGTTAGATCCAACAAATCCTTCCAATATTTTTTTTCCTTCTACCTTGTAGAATACATCCTAAAACTCCTTCTTGAATCCATACATAAAAATGGTTAAACATATATTAAATTCTCATTTAATTCTCCACAATGATCATCCTTATCTTAAATACACTTCACATATCCCAAAAGATCAACTATATCGGCTGGCATCTAAAATCTTCTTCAAGCTATCAAAATACTGACACTCGGTCATCATTGTGTTCTTCCACTCGGTCATTACTGACGCTTGGTAAATACTGATGATCGGTCAACACTATATTTTCTTGGCATGTACTAACATTTGGTCGACACTCACATCACTCAGCACATACATAAGTTCCTTAATCTTCTGCTTTGTTACTCAGTCAAGACTAAACTTTTAGTCTTCCAAACTTCACTTGGTGTTAAAGATAAACAACATACTACCTTACCAAGGTGCAATCTCATCAAGTACCCATTGTAGCTTCACATAACTCAACCATTTCAGTGGGTCTTCTTGTTATCTCCTCTTTTCAAATCTTCTTCATCAATCAATTGATAAGGAAATTTACAAGATAGCAATTATCTTACCAGTTAAGGTTTGACATAAATGGCAATATAACAATTGTTTCAATTGTAGCTTCCAACAATCTCCCTCGTTTGCATTGATGGCAAACACAACATGCAAACAACACATGCAAGGTTACCAAAAAATCCAAAAAATATGTTTTGTAAACATATTTTTTATTAAAGTCCTTAGCTTCATTCTGATTCTCTCCAATACAAATATTATCTCCCTCTTGGATAGATTTTTCTATGTACTTTATCTCCCTATGTGTCTTCTTATTGAATATCTTCCTCATTATTCTTATCTCCCTCAATGTTTTCATGTCTTATTCTCCCTCTTTATCTCATAGTCTCATCTCCCTCTTTGAAAACAATGCCAAAGACATACATCTTCACCATGTAGATATCTTTGTGTCAACTTTCATAATTCTATGCTCCCTCTGTCATTTTTCTTATGACTCATCAACATCTTCTGTGTTACTCTTCACAACTTTAGGCAACTCGTAAAGTGTGACAACCTTTGCATCAATTTTTCATATATTTTGTGTAATACATTTGATGCAATCACTCCATGCGATCCTAGTTAGCCACAAATAGGGGAATACACCCCTAATTTACCTCTTAGATACTCATGAGCATCCTTAGGTAATGCTTTAGTAAATATATCTGCTAATGGTTCCTTTGTATTCACATATTCTAGTATCACTTCTTTGTCTTGTACTAGCTCTCTCAAGTAATGATACTTGATAGCAATATGCTTGGTCTTTGTGTGCATCATAGGGTTCTTTGATATATTTATAGCACTTGTGTTATCACAGAAAATAACAACTAGATCATTAATTTCTTCCTTAATACCTTTCAACAATTGTTTGATCCATACTATGTTGGAATAATTAACTGTTTCTGCAACATATTCAGCTTTTATTGTAGATTGAGAAATATAGTTTTGTTTCTTTCTTATTATAGAGATTAATCTCTTTCCTAGAAATAATGGGGCACCACTTGTACTCTTCCTATCATCAACATTGTCTACCCAGTCAGCATCTGTATAAACTTTCAATTCAAACTTCTCATTCTTCTTATAGTATAAGCCATAGTCCTTTGTTCCCTTCAAATATCTTAGTATCCTTTTCACTACCATCATGTGACTATCTTTAGGATTTGAAAAATATCTTGCAACAATCCCAACTAGTAAAGAAATATATGGTCTAGAATGAACAACATATTGTAGCTTCCCAACCATTGACCTATACAAGGTTTGATTGACTTTAGTTGTCTCATCAGACTTTGATAGTTTCTGTCCAGTAGCCATAGGTGTACTTACAGGTTTGGAGTCCTCCATGCCAAATTTTTTTAGTATCTCCTTGATATATTTAGATTGAGTAAAGTAGATACCTTTCTTCATCTGATATACTTGCAAACCAACAAAAAAATTGATCTCTCCAAATATAGACATCTCAAATTCAGTTTGGATCTCACTTGAAAATGTTTGGCATAAAGCATCTTTTCCTCCAAATATGATATCAACAATAAATATTTCAGCTAACAATATCCCTTTACTTTTTTTAGACTTTAATTGCATATTATTATTGTCATTTTTCCTTGTAAAACAGATTTTGACTAAGTAATTATGCAATCTCTCATACCATGCTCTAGGGCCTTGCTTCAATCCATATAGTGCTTTATGTAGCTTGTAGACCATATCCCTCTTACTTGAATCAACAAATCCTTTAGCTTGTTCAATGTATACCTCTTCTTCTAGTATTCCATTCAGAAATGTTGATTTGACATCCATTTGATATACTTTAAATCATTTGTAGGCTGCATATGCTAGTAAAGTTCTAACTCCTTCCAATCTAGCAACTGGGGAAATGTCTCACCATATTCAATACCTTCTTCTTGTTCATATCCTTTGCATACCAGTCTATCCTTGTTCCTTATGACTTCTCCATGCTCATTCAGCTTATTTCTAAATACCCACTTGGTTCCAACAACATTCCTGTCCTTTGGTCTAGGTACTAGTGTCCAGGTTTTGTTCTTCTCTATTTGCTCAATTTCTTCATTCATGGCTTATATCCAATCTTCATTATCCAAAGAATATTTTACAGATTTAGGCTCAAATTCACATATTAAATATGTCTAAATTTTTAATTTGCCTCTTGTCATTACCTTTGAATCTTTTTCTCCAATGATTTGATCTGGTTTATGATGTCTTCTTACATATTTAGCTAGTGTAGGCTCTAGTCTCCTTACTTCTTGATGTTCTTCTTTAAAATCATCATGAAAATGCATTTTAGGTTCATTTTCTATCTCTGCTTCCTCTTTTGATTGCTCGGTAGTTACCTCTTGATTCTCGGAAATGTCTTTCTATGACTTAGCATTTTCTTTTTGTTGCTTGGCAGCACCATTTTGTTGCTCGGCAGCTTCTTTTTCTGTTTCAGGTAAACTATTGGGCTCTCCTTTGTTCATTTAAATGAAATATATGTAGTCTTCAATTTCTTTCTTGCATTCAACTTCATTCTTTTTTGCATATTCATCAATTCTAACATTTTCACTTTCCACAACTTTGTTAGTGTTAGAATTCAAACACTTATATGCTTTTCTCTTAGTAAAATAACCTAGGAATATGCCTTCATCACTCTTAGCATCAAGTTTTCTATTTCTATTGTCTTTCAATACATAACATTTGCTTCCAAAAATTTTAAAGTATTTTACATTAGGTGCATAACCATACCTTAACTCATAAGGTATAACATTAGTACCTTTCTTTACTTGTACTCAGTTCAAGGTATAGACTGTTGTACTTACAACTTCTTTCCAGTACTTTTGTGCAATATTTTTCTCTATCATCACTGTTCTAGCATAATCCATTATTTATCTATTTGTTCTCTCGGCTATGTCATTCTATGGGGGACTCCTTGGAGTAGACATTTTTCTTTTACTTCCTCTATCATTACAGAATAAGTTGAACTCACTAGATATAAACTCTTCTTCTCTTTCATATCTCAAACATCTCAAGCTCTTACCTGTCTTTTTCCAACTTTTTCTAAATACCACTTGAGCAACTGAAAAGCATCAGATTTTTCATTGAGAAACATCACAGTCATCATTTCAGAGTAATCATCCACAAACAGTATGAAATATTTATCACTATGGTAGCTTTGCACACTAATAGGTCCACAAAGGTCATTATGAACCAATTCCAAAATATCATCAGAAGTATAGGTTTTTCTCTTGAAACTAGACTTTGTCATTTTTCCCAACTGACATTGCTTACACATAACATTATCAGGTTTCTTCAATCTTGGTAAACCTCTTACTCTTTTCATCTTTCTAATGTTTACTAAATTGTCAAAGTTCACATGACACAACCTTTTATGTCATAACCATACATCATCATATTGTGAAAACAAACATGTCTCATTAGATAGATCTAGATAGAACAAATACCTCTTGTCTATTCTCTACTTCCAATTAGTTCACTAGTAGCATCAAATATTTTAGCCTTTCTGTGATGGAATTCAACTCGGGGTCCAAAAGTGTTCAACTGAGTATCACTCAAAAAATTACAGTTAAGTCCATCAACCCAATAAAAATTGTCACATGATATCTTATCAGTCAATTTTATTGATCATTTTCCTTTCAGAAGACATGGTTTATCATTACCAAACTTAACACTACCACCTTTGCAATAGCTTAAGGTTTAAAACTTACTTTTATCACCAGTCATGTGATGTGAGCAACCGCTATCAGTTATCCATCTATTACCTTTACTCATATATGAAATAAGTTCATTTTTCTCATCAAAATCAAAATCATCTTTCATAGCAACATAAACAGCTTTTGTATCATTGTCATCAGATTTATCAGATTGACTATCAGTTTCTTGTTCAACAATATAACAAGATTTCTTACCTTTGTCTTTATAGTCCTTATACCTTTTGAAATCTTTTTCATCCCTTTTGTCTTTGTACTTTTTTCTCTTCTTTCATCCTTGTCATTCCTATCAGGGCATCTTGCTGCAATATGGCCAACTTTGTTACATGAAAAATAGATTATAGGAAGTTTACCTTTGAATTTTCCTTTTCCTCTCAGTAGTCTTCTATCCATAAGTTCCTCAAGCTCATCAAGATCATTATTAGAAAGGTCACCATCACTATTCACATGTATTTCTTTTCCTTTCTTAGATTTATGAAGAGTTAGTTATGATTTGAATGCAGAATCAACATTGTGTGGGGTGAAATTATCAAAATTTGATAACTCAAAATCAGTAAGTCTACCAACTAGACCTTCTAGAGTTAAGTTGTTACCAGGAGTACATCTCACTTCTTGTATAGAAGATACTCTAATAGCATAAATAGGAAGTAGGGTTCTGAGTACCTTGCTAATAACAATATCACCACCAATAGTTCCATTACCTCCTCTAATAGCATTCACAACCTCCTTAACTTGGCTAAAATATTGAACAATAGTTTCACCATCTAACATTCTCATTTCATCAAACTTACCTCTCAAGATTTCAGATTTGGCTCTCAGTACATTTGTATCACCTCCATATATAGTTGCCAGTGTGTCCCACATTTATTTTGCAGTTTTGCAGTATTTTATATCTTCAAATTCAGGATAACTTAGAGCTAATGCAATCTCCAACATTTCTTGATTGTATTCTTGATTTTCTTTCATCTGTTGAGTTGTCATAACTATAGGAACTGTTATGTAATCATGTTCCACATAGTATTTTTCTGCTTCTCCAATTCCAGCTAGATGTAACTTCATCAAACTTTTCCGTGCAGGGAAGTTCTCCTTGTTCATCCTTAGTACCTCCTTTTTATACATCTTGATCTTTAGCTTCAAGTACATTCAAAATTTTCCTTACAAGCACCACAATGCTCTGATACCAATCATTACAATGATTCATAATAACTAAGAGGGGGTTGATCGATTATCCTAGGTCCAAATGTACCAATTGAACTTATAAACACTTTAACCAACTCAGATTCACTCAATAATCCACTCGGTCTCTATAACATATAATCAGTAACATAAATTTGTAGTTCACTATCCTAATGTAATCAACTTGTAGAATATAAAACTCTTAACTGTGTAACACATCAAATAGCATTCACACAAGTATGACACTCTAGGATTTAACATGGAAACCCAATATGGGAAAAAACACCAATAATATGCTACCAATTTTTCACTCTTTTGAAGTGAGTTCAGTGAGGAGCCAACCATGTTAAAGATTATAATACACACTATTAAATGTGACCTTGTTAAATAATTTAATCACCATGTTAAAAGTGAGCTTTGTTAGAGGACTTAGATCATTCCATTAGAATGTCACCTTGATTAAAGTATTTACAATATGACTGTTAGCTCAACCTTGGTTAAAAGGATTTTGACAGATACAATAGTTAGAAAGTAGCAGTAGAGTGATCTGAAACATACAACTCACTTTGCAAATATAGATCCACTTTCACTCAAATTCTAATTCATTGACTAGCCTCCATTGTTATCTCTATCTCTCAGATGTGCTTGGAAATTCTTCAAGAAATCACCAATGTGAAGTCCCATACTACTCTTCTCAGCATTATCTACCTTCTGCTTAGATTTTCCAATCAACTGAATTAACCTCCACATACATAACCTGCAATTAGGTTAATCTTATACCTCTTTGATCAGATGACTAGATATTTTTCCGCTTAGTCATCACCATAGATCTTAGGGTTTGGTCAGATCCAAAAAATCCTTCCAACATTTCATTTTCCTTCTACCTTGTAGAATACATCCTAAAAATCCTTCTTGAATCCATACATAAAAATGGTTAAACATATATTAAATGCTCATTTAATTCTCCATAATGATCATTGTTATCTTAAATACACTTCACATATCCCAAGAAATCAACTATGTTAGCTGGGATCTCAAATCTTCCTCAAATAGTCAAAATACTGACATGCAATCATCACTATGTTCTTTTGCTCGGTAAATACTGATACTCAATCAAAACTATATTTTCTTAGCATGTACTAACACTCGGTCGACACTTGCATCTCTCTACACATACATACATTCCTTAATCTTCTACTTTGTTACTTAGTCAAGACTAAACTTTTAGTCTTCCAAAATTCACTTGGTGTTAAATATAAACAACATATTACCTTACCAAGGTGCAATCTCATCAAGTACCCATTGTAGCTTCACATAACTCAACCATTTCACCAGGTCTTCTTGTTATCTCCTCTTTTCAAAACTTTTTCATCAATCAATTGATATGGAACTTTACAAGATAGCAACTATATTACCAGTTAAGGTTTGACATCAATGGAAATATAACAATTATTTCAATTGTAGCTTCCAACAACCTTTTCCTCAATTGTAGTAATCAATGAACTTAGCAGTCTGAAACTTTGCTATCAATCAAATTGAGATATCAGAACTAACGAAACCAAATTGTGTACAATAACACTGATCTATGAATGTATTTATACCAATCTTTTTTGGAAAATTTGGCAGGAGGTATTAGGTATACAAATATTTGGCGAATCCTACGTAATTATAACACGTATTATGTTATTTCTGAGGCAATTATTGGTCGTCCAATAACTTTCTATGATTAAATAGAGTTGGTGAAAATGCATCGGTTTGAGACATGCGTCCACAAAATTACATGTGAATTTGGAGCCACCTATAAATATATATGTATAAAATCATTGGAAAATATAATTCATTGATTTGGGGCCGCTTTGAAATTGTAGGAAATTTTTTAAAATTTACCGTGTCCAAAAAATAGATTCGATTGGAAATATTGTAGAAGAAATGGAGAAAAATAAATAAATAGATGGGCGATGGGCCCGGGCATTTGACTCAATATTTATAAAGTTTGGGTGATACAACTAACCCAATATATGCAATATATTTTCCAAATCCCAATCGCCAATGTGCAACATTCGCCACTAAAATTTTTGTTGACAGGAACAGAGGTTTCGTTGATTCTATTTATTATAAAAAATTTCTACTATCCCCTTGGAATTCATGAATCATCACTGCTACACACAGCACAAGGTTGAATTTCTGAAGAAATACCTTGACCCCAAAGTGCAAATGTTGGAGGAGGTAATAAAAGATTTCTATCTAAGATTCATGTTCGAGAAAGCCTGGGATACACCTATTGGGTCAAGTGGAGAGGGTTCTTTTGGCTTTGAATAAAAAATGGTCGGTGGTGAAGCTGACTTGGGGGAGGGCATCCCTAGCTCTGGAGACACTTGACCTGCACCTTGAACAAAATATTTTTCTTTCTTTAAAAAAAATGTTATGATATATATGTAAATGACGAAGAGAATTTTGTTAGTTTTGCAAATTTTGAAATGTACATAGAATGACCAATAAATATAATATATACATTTTGCCTGATTTATCTTTGTGTCTACATACGATTCTTTTGTCATTTTATTGCTCTAAAATACTCAACTATTTATTTTTCAAGATTTTTCTTTAATGTTTGATCATAAAGAATTAAAATATCTTAACGCGGGACTTCATTATCACACACAGAATGATAATGAAATAGAAGGTACCTTTTTGAGAACACACATGGTAAAAAATGGGGAAACCCTGTTGCATTGGCACGCTTTCTCTTAACAAACAAAAGTGGGTTTGTGTACCATACAAATAAAAAATCATCGTTAACAAACGGGGAAATTGACAACAGATAATAATAAGCAAGGAATACCTAGGGTGACTAATAGGGGACTGGAAACTATACATGGGACACCGAAAACATGTCCTTGCATTATAGTGCTTATTAAAATGAAAACACACCACACACAGAAAATCCTAACTATTTATACTAACTAAAAACTAACCTTTTACAAGAAGCCATTTACTAGGCTTGGGAAGTAGCCACCTTTGCGGCCTAATTTTTTCTTTTGATCAATGGCTCCAGTAAATTATGGCACAAGAAGAGAAACAAGAGTATTTCCCTTCTTGGGTGTGATACATCAGAGGTGACAAAATAATGACTCAACTTGGGTACTTCCTCTGATATCATGTGAGATGGTGTCTTGATTTCTTTGACAAGACTCTTTTCATGCTCTAAAGTGAGCATGACCTCGATGGATTCACAAGCAAGTGATTCTCAAAAATACCTCATTGGGCATCCACAAACCTCTATTAAATGAGTTTTCATGGGAGGTGTGTTGATATGTTCTTAAGGTAGGATAATTGGTGGTTCTACTCCTTGGGATGCAAGGGATGACTTTGTTTGATCAGTCTAAGTCCAATCATCAAGTAAAGCGCAAAAGGATGCAAGCTCATCCCAAAACCACATGTCATCACCTTCTATTTCTCCTTTCTCATTTAAGGGCTCAAGTAGAGATTTCTGTAGTGACACTTCCTTCGGAGGTGTCTCTACATCCTTTGAATCTTTTGAAGTAGAAATGTCATCATCCTCAACAAAGTAGGGGAGCTTAAAAAGAGGAAACTCAGACCATCATCCTTTGGACATATCAGGGAGGGTATCTTTGCTCGCTTGTGTCTTCTAGGGACCTTGTTGACTTTTTTCATTACTTTATATCAAGCACCAAACCACCGGACCACCCTCAAACAATCAAATTATATCTGGAATCAAGGACTGAAAAGAGAACTCCAAAAGATCATTCCAAGCTAGTTCATCTCCTGTCGAACATGAAACTTCTAGAACTTCTTAATTTATGGCTTTATGCTCCATGATAGGTTCTTCTTCCAAATATGACTTCTCAATAGAGGCCTCAATCCTAGCTAAGGAATTCTAGAGGATGCTCCGATGCCTTTCAAGCTCAATAATTCTCAACTCGCATTTAAAATTGAGAAAAATCTCACAAGTATTGGGAACTAGGTTGGTATGATCAAGTTTAGGAGCAACCTAATTAGCATAGTTGTAGTAATTTGGGTCCATGCAACTAATTAGACCTCAACCACTTCTTTTTGTATGCACTTTCTTCCTGCATCAAGATGAAAATATCAAACCATGCACAGACTTTTGTGATTTCTTTTGTTTGGTCCCACGGGGGGTGCGAGGAAATATTGTTGATCCCTTGATTTGTGGCTTGTGGTCGATCATTGAGGGACAGTTCCAAAAGTATTGTTATTGTGGGAAAAAGTGCACCTAGAAACATGACCTCTGGGATTTTAGAATTCAACTCTTTATGGTCAGTGTTTGGATAAAAAGGGAGGAGAACCACCTTCAGTCAAATAGCCTAAGATAAGGGGAGGCGAAGTGATAAATCAAATATTTTTTTGGTCAAGCAGAGAATTTTTAGGTGATATTTCCAGAGGTCTTGTCTTCTCTGGTCAAAGCTTTATGTCATCACTCACTCACAACATGGTACACCACATACCCTTAATTATTTGCAAGAGAATGAGAAACCAAAGTCTTTGGACATAGGGATCACACATCTAGATCCTGTCATGGGAAGCATCTACAAGGGTCTGAATTGAGGCACATTACTCCTAAATAAAGTGTTATTCTCCTTAATAAGGGACATGGTATTCGACACTATTTCAAGATAAACTAAAATAGTTCAAATAAGGGTCGAAAGAGAAGGCCACACTTCCTTAAAACCTTCTTCCTGAGGAGAAAGAAGAAAGTATACATAGACTAGACCACACCTATGACATTTCAACACATGACACATTGATTAATAAAAATGAAAAGGCATCAAGTACATAGTACCCATGATTTATTAATCTCAAACATGCCAAGGTGAGAGAGAATTCCCCAGAATGTATATGTTACAGTGTATACTCCTAGATGAAAGGCCATAGGGTCTTGTTCTCAGAAAAATTAAAACCTCCAAAAATATAGTATATATCTTTGCCTACTAAACTAAAGTTCAATATTTCCAACCCCTTTGAAAATAAAAATTGTTAGGGTTTTATATAACAACACTTGGTCAAGATGGTCTCGAAATAATTACAGTTTATTATAATCGATTAGCATGTCGAAGAATCTGGCATGGATTAGTCAAATTCCTAAGATACGGGAAAATTCTTGAATAGGATTGGTTTATCGTAGCATAATTTCCACCTCGTTGAACCAAAAAACATTGTGGTGAATTCATCTGAATAGTTATCATGCATGCATTGATTTGAGCATTGTAAAGTGAGAAATTGTCTAGAAAAGTTGTTAGTCATGTAATTCTTCCCAGAAAATAATATTTCTTGGGATGTGTTGGCAGGACCTATTGAAGAAAGGGTGTCTAGGGGGACACGTAGTGGTTGGTTGGAATTTGAGGGGAGTACATTCTTTGTAGAGTGGTTAGGAACTCTGGCAGGTTGACGTGTGTCATCCATTGTTAGGATTATGGAAGTTGTGACCGCTCTTACGAGGTTGAAGATTGAAGGTAACACAGGAAGTGCGAAAACAATGTAGAAGGATTCTACATATCCCATTCATGAGGTGAATATTTTCAGTTCCCTCTTGGGTTAATATCCTCCTAATATTTCCTTAATTATCCCATGTAATGCATGGAATGTCTTATTTTAACTATCCACCTAATGCTCTTCAATTCTTGGCACTATCATTACATACCCTTTATGATTGTCTATCATTGTCATTTTATTATTTCTTTAAAGATGTAAAACAACATTAATGATCCTTTTCTTGATTCCTAATACATGATAGGTCAATAATATGCATTTCCTTATGACTTTCTACTCATACATAGATATGTCACTATCTTTGATGAATGACACCACTTCACAAGCAATCATGGTTGCCAATGGATTTAGGACTTTCTCTCAAAAAAATTATCAATCTCAAGACATCCTTTAAAATGGTGAATAAATCACCTACCAAACCTAATGTCTCTATTCATTGCTTATGACTATTTTTGGCTATTGTGAACAACACTCTAGTGTCTGTCCACTTTGACTTGTATTCCTTCCAATCTAGACAATAATCAATATCATCATAAATGAGCTCATCTCTTTGCTTTTTCTCATGTCATTATTCTCTCTAACCATAGCTCTCTTATAGACACCTTATAATCCTTAATCCTAGGCACAACACCCTTACATTGGAACACAAATTCCTAATTTTAATACAAATTCATTTTCCAAAATATTCTTCATGAGAACTGCAACCTTTTTTCTAAATCATTTTCTTCAACACTTGACCTTTTTCTTTTAGCTTATCAAGTTGTGAATTTTAATATGAAAATATCTGATCTTATATCTTATCATCCTTCATGGTATATTCCATTTCCAAATTCTGCATATATGTTACTAACCATCTATTCTCTCATCAGTCAATGAAAAAAATTACATCACAAATAAACAACAAAATACTTCCTGGCTAGAACCATTATTTGTACTGAACCCTAAGGCATTCAAAATCACATGTGCAAACATAGTTAGGTGTTGATGAACAAAAATTTCAAAATGATACCATCAAAAGACAATGGAATGCTTGGAAGTGTAAGATCATGGACACCAATTTTTTCTTCTCAAAAAATATTCTACGAATAATGGAAGTTTTGTAATTATCCATGCATAAAAAACCATAGCATGGGAAATGCAATATTGTAGAAAATGCTTGTTTTTCATAGTTTGAGAAATTTTTCTTAGTGACTTCCTGTTTATCAGATATTAAATGTCATAATGTATCAATAGAAGCTAAATCCATCAACAATATTGTTTGGTCATGAGATGTCTATGCAGGTGCCTTTAACAAAGAGGAACTTCACCTTGAGAACACATATCTCTCACAAAAGAAACATATTCTATTTGGTGTCATGTGGAGTTTATAAAGATTGTAATGGATGTATTGTCTACACTTGTTTTGCTTTGTATGGCTGAAAATAATGACCTCCAAAGACCAAACAAATATCCTTATTCAACATTATTCATCATGGAGTATCACAAACGTGAATTTTTCCTTCATCGGGGCCTCCAAAGGTAGAAAATTGAACACATCAAAGAAAAAGTATATTGGACACATTAAATGATCAAAGTATTGAAGGTGGAAGAATTATGCTACCATAATTCTCTTTGTGACCCTTCTTTGAAAGTTTGATGATAACCCATGGCCATCATGGAGGCTATCAATTGTAATTCCTAAACTTGATAAAGCCCTAAAACCTAACCTCATTTTATCAAAACTTAGCCTCTTTACATGCAATCCTCTCAATAAATTATTGCATTGTGGCCCTGTCCCACTCGTGCACATGGGTTTGGTTACTAACAAGGTCCTATATGCCCTTTTGAAAAAATTATTGTTATAAAAACCTTTTAAATGCTATAAGAATCTATAAAAAAACAATACAAAGTATTATTAAGATTCAAGAATATTGTAACCAGTTTCTACCAATATCCTTAAAATATTTATTTTGATGACCATTTCAAACAAAGGATGAAATAGTTTAAAAAACTTGGCAACCTCTTCTAATTTTTTCCCTGCTAAAACATGAGAGACTAGATGCCTTTTATATTGACTGGACATAGGAGTCAAAAATGTTTGAAACAAACTCAAAAATAGTCATGAACTTATTTCCATTTACACCTAAAAAAATCTAACAAACTACCTTAAAATATTACTACAATTGATACAAAAAACTAAAAAAAATGTGCCTTAACACTTGGAGGAAGAATCAAATCATAATAAATGTGTTGCAACAATTCTTAAAATGGGAAACTTAACCTATTGTAGACTAATTAATCATCAATGAAACTAGATCAAACAAAACCATTAACTAGTTCTTGAAAGTAGCTTCCCTTTTCTACTAACATAGAATTCTTAACATGGTCATGGATAAATAGAGAAATTTGGATCATATATAAAAAAACAACAAACATGTACAATAATTATTAAACCAAATCCACTTACCTCCTCATATTGGGCATAAACACTATTTTTTTGAAGTGGAAAAGTGAGTTGGATATGCCCTTCTTTAGTAGTTCCCCATTCTTGGGTGCAAGCATGATTGGTGATTCTTTACTGAATTCAATCTTGGATAGATATTTTATAGGATTTCCTCTTGAAATTACAAACTTATGGCTTCTTGTTGGTCTCTTTCTAATAAACTACTTTAAAAACATTTTGACCAGCAACTTTGTGTATGTCAATTTCTTCAATTTGCAAATCAAGGTTGTTCTGATTTGTCTCCTCATAGACCAAAAATCATCATATTCTATCTCTTCCAACTGCTCAAAATCTTGTTTGACATTGTCATGGATATGCTTTCTTCATCATTGTTAATGAAAAAAGGAAGCACGTTAAATAAAAATGTGAAATTTTCATTTTCATACCTCCTCCTTTCTTCCTACCACATCCCAACTGATTTTTTTGCATAGGCATTGAAATTATTCATAATATTCAACATAATATAGAAATTATTCAAATAAATCAAACATTTCTTCATGTTGAGCACCATTTTCATGCTCTACATATTGTTGATCCAACTAGCTATGCTCATCACACAACTTCAACAAATCTGATTTTTTTTTCTTCATCACTTGAAGGTTCATCAAGTATAGCATGTTCCTCTTTTACCTCAGAAAATTCTTTGTTTTCCTCACCAAACCAACATTCTTGATATATAGTAGGACCCCAAGATATGAGTGATGCTAGGACAAGAAGGCTAACTTGGTAAATGATTTTGGGAAGCTTGGGGATTTTCATGAAGTAGGAAAAGCTCTTGAACATGTTTATTTTTAGTATTCTTTTGAGGAGTGATGGATTGATTTTCCTTAAAGTATAGGTTCTTGCATAGGATGAAAACCCATAAAACTTGTGTAATTTCAAGCATATAAGACTTACTGGGAGATTGAATGGGCCTGCCTTGCTTGAAACTTTGAAATTTGTACTTAAGAACCTCTTCTTTTGCAAGTTATTTTGGAAAGAAAAGAGTTGATCGAGCTTGTAGATTTTTTACTTAGGGAAGAAAAAATTCATCTAATTCTCTTTTTAAACCACTTCCCATGAAATATCATCATCATATTGGATCCTATGTATTCATATCTTGTTGATATTGGTAAGCTTAATAAGCCAACTCCTCCTGCTACAAATCAAACTCTCATTGTCTCTTAATATCACCTAGTTGCTTAGTAAATTCCAAAAGTATGTTTTTATCTCACTAACTTCCATATTGTTCATCTTTTGGGGCTGACTAAGATAATAACCATGTTGGTTCAGCATAAAATTGGTTCCTTGAGGGTGATTATGAGCACATATAGGATACCAAGAGATTAATGTAGGGGTGGGAGGGTAGAAAACACATTGATCTTGATTGTTACTTCTTGTAGAAAAGATATCCGACCTCAAACTAGTTATATACTCAATTTTATAGGCTGATAATGTTAGAATAATGGAAGGGTTTGTACTGAGAGGGGAGGGGTGAATTAGTACCCTTAAAAAAATTTACAATTTAAACCTTAGTACTCATTACATGCATAATCGTCAATTGTAGCTTTTCTACTTCATGCATGCAATATCATAGCATAAATGTAAATGCATGTAAACAAACATTGAAACATTCATGAAACTCATATACACATGACACAAGTATTTGATAATACAGAAACCCTTGTTAGAAGGTAAAAACTGTAGTGGGGATGAAACCCACAAAGCTTCACTATTTGCAGAATGGAAGGTGCCTATTAGGGCTACAAGTTCTGATCACTTCTGACTATCTTACCCTATTAGGAGTAACATGTCAGACTTGTTAAGTCTACTCGGTTAGGAGATTTCAGAAACACAATGTATGTGTGCACTCAGTTAAGAGATTTACATAAAGACTGTTAAGTCCACCTTGTGAAAGCATTTTGTTGTTTGCTACAATTGTTAGAGAGTAAAAAAATATATGACCTAATTTATGGAATCTCAAATTTCTGATTACATATCCATTAAGTTCACAAAATATATATCACCTCATTGTGATAGATAATACCTTTGTTCTGCTCAGTAGCCTTGAATGTAGTTCTTCATAAACTGAATTCTTCTTTATCTATCCTTGTGCATGAAACTTTCTATCTGATCCATAGATTTTCATGGAGGCTACTATCATCTTATTCTTGATTGATTATTACATCTATATATACAAGATTTTGACCTAATTAGGTTTCACACTTTTCTAGAAAAACTCTAAAATCACAGGTTTACAACTTGGCCTTGATATCCTAGTTTGCATGAATACAATTAGTTAATTGATTACATCTATAATTAATACTTTTCTTGATCCAAAAGAAATGGTTATCCAGCTAAGAAAAAAGCTATTTTAAATATTAAAGTGATTTAGCTGACATGTAGTTCAGATCCACTTTTTTGGTGAAATGTTGTCTATCGGTGTAGACTGGTGCTTGATGATGTCTCTGTATATTGGTGCTCGGTGATGTCTCTATAGACTGGTGCTTGGTGTTCAAAACATTTTAGTGATCACTGTGCTTAGTGAATGTTGTCTCTTGGTGAGTGTTGTCGCTCGGTGATCCTGACCGACCGACCAAACTGTCTGCTTGTATACTAATGACAACTTCTAATCCTTTATGGATTATCAATCTCTCCCTTTGGCATTAGTATCAAAAATTTATATGTACAGTATATACACCAAGTGTTTGATCTTTACAATGACTCCCCCTATGTGCATGCCTTGGTATGTAGATACAATGTATGTACATGTTTCCTGATTTTTTGAAAGTAATGACAAAGATGTAGAACTTACAGCTTGTCAAAAATGTGGGAATGATATTGTTGAATGGATGCCATCAGCTTCTCTCATTTCTCCTTTAAGTGCTCAAGGGTTATTTTCTCCAAAGTTATTTAAGCATGAATGTCATATATGCTTTCTGCTACTAACATCTCTAGGGTGGAAATTAGAGTCTTTTTCATAGTCATGTGTGTTAATAGCAATTTGAGATTTGGTAGTAACATGGCCTATAGCTCGGTTACTTCATCTCTGATTTTTCTTTCTGCCTTTTGTATTTCAAATCTTAACCGTTTAGATTCTACAATCTTTTCATAATGAAGTTGGAATGCATTAGTCTCGGTTGATAGATTTAGTGCACAAGATTTTAGATCTTCATCTATCTTAGCTATCTGTTCACTATGCTCAGTAGTAAAGTTCTCTAGAGTGCACAACATTTTAACTAGGGTAACTACTTCTGAAATAATAGGTTCTAATGTAGCTACTAGTTCAGAAAGTTTCACCTTATTCTCTGTCACTTCTTGGCTAATTTTCTCGGTGAGTTTGTAGTGATACTTATCTTCTTCTTGTTCCTCAATTACCTTCTCAGTCTCTACATTTTGTTGTGTGATTTCCTATATCAGAGCTGCAATTTGATCAATGATGGGTGTAGTTTGATCAATTTGTGTGTCAAGCACTACTTGCAATAGAATCTCCTTTGTTTTTTCCAGGACTTGTGAATTTATATGTTCCATTTTGAGCTTGTGTGGTTGTTCTTTTCTTTTGCATAGCTCCCCATAGCTTTTCAGTGACTCAGGATCAAGTGTTCTTGGATCACAGTTGGGTATGTCTATGATCTCATCGAGTGTGACAAGTGCTTTAATCTTCGTGTTATTCTTCTTCTTTTGAATGTTGCTGACAAGAGGGAAATGAGGTACTATATCAAGAGCCTTTTTTTGATCGGTTTCTATTGTTGATTTTTTGGGAGGTGTGGTGATTTTTCTAGGTTTCTTGGTTTGTACCTATTGTTTGGTAGTAGACATCTCTACTTCAACTTTGTCTTGACCTACAGCCTTATCTGCCTGATGTAATGGCAAGTCTTTCTCTCTAACCCTACCTTCTTGAAGGGTCTTCACTAGGCCTCTTCTCTAGCCTATTACAATCCCTAACCAACCCTAACTTCCAATGATTCCTTTCTCAATCCTTCACTTCTTCAACTTGTCCACATCAACAAAGGAAACAACTCAAACATTAACATGCTTCATGGGTGTCTTCTAGCACTCTTCACACCAAGTTTTATCACAAGATCAAATCCACTTTACCAATGGAGAGGAAGGTTTTTTCTCAGGGCATTAGACCCATGAAAATGCCTAATCACACTAAGATGCAATGAAATCACTATCTATTTCAAGATCTTGCTCCAAATTGCACAAAATAGGGCTACAAGCAATTAGCCCTACAAACTCACTTTTTCCCAAATAACTCTAAAAAATTCTCAACAGTTTGGAAAACCAAGTCTAGATCCTAACACCCTTTTTTAAGGCCTTTAGGATTTACTAGGTCTTGCCTTCCCAAACTGTCCATACAGAGGGTTACTATTTTCAAGCCTATAATTAAGGGTTTCACCTTACACTGAGCATACCCATAAGGGTTTAAGTTTCCACCATGAATAACTCATCACTAGAGCTTCCCATTGGATATGGGGCTTCTTCATTCACCTACCTTCCCCTCCATAGTCTCTGATTAGAGCCACCAATGCATTCAATCACTTGGAATGCTTCTACAGTCCATTGTATTCCCTAGCCATGCTCCTCTGGCTTGCCTAGGGCATCACTGCAAAAACACCAAACAAGATTTCCATGGCCCAACCTTCTCCAAAAATATGTTTCTAGGATTCATCTCACCAATCCCAAGAGAATGTACAAATTCCATGGTGGGAAGATGAGTTATGACCCCCATTTACAAAAATTGTCTGGTTCAAACCAGCGACAGTGAACAAAACAAAAGAATTTACAAAAACAATGAAATAAAACCAAACACACTAAATAATCAAAAATAGAATCAAGGAATTACATAAGCTTCCTCATTCACAAGTCACAGTGCACAGTTCAATCCATTAAAACCTAGAATGTAAACAAAATATACAACTGTGCCTAAATTTGTCCAAACTTTCAATTGTTTAGTTTGTACACTTACTTACAAAATTCATCCAACCCCTCACAAAGGTCAAGGGAGGACTTATATAGTTGACCATGGAAAAATCCTAACTATTTCAGAGATTTATAAACCCAAATGCTCAAAAATGCATAATAGCAAGAAATGTTGTCAATGTTGTCAATGACAACATTGACAACTTTTACAACTTTTTGATTCTAGCACTCAAACTTCGTCAACACATAGTGAAACTTAACCAAATGCACTCTTATGACTATTAGACCCCAAAATAGCTCTCCTAGACTCTAATAAGCATAAAACCCATGGTTCCACCATTCTTGGAACACTTACCCAATTTGGACAAACCATTACTTCCTAGACATCAAATGATCTAGTTTGGTCTCCTAACCAAATCAACACACCCTAGGACCTATCTAGTCCTATTCTTTCACTAGTGGCTTGGCTAAGACCACTAAAAAACAAAATATGACTAGGATCCCTAGGTTACCATCTACCCTTACCTAGGTGCTCCTGCACCACTGCCTCTCCACTGTCCTCGGTGGGTGCATCACTCTGTTTGTTCTCTCCACTATTATCTATCTTCTCCTCGTGTCCCTCACCTTTGTCCATTTGTATGTATGCTTCAGACTCATGTGTTTTCTTCTTTGATTCAGTCATTATATTGATTGCTTGCATCAATAAAGGCATATTATGTGGTATAAGTGCATGTGCAACATTAGTAGTGTCCTTTTCATTTGTTGTCTCGGTGGCATATTGACATATTCATTAGCCTTGGCATCAACATCAGAATCTCCATGAGTTATATCTTGTATAGTTATGTCTAGTGTTTCCCCTAATGATTGCAATATTTTAGGAATATCATCCATTACCTTACTTTCTTCTATGGTTAAGGCAATAGAATTGACATCCTCAATGTCATTGATGAAAATGTGTTCGGGGCTCAGTGTGGCCTCTTTCTCCTAGGTGTGAGAAGTCTCAGTTATAGCTAGTACCTTCTCAGGTGCATTAAAGATTTGAATCCAAATATTATTTCTCTCTATGTCAATATCCTCTAATTTGTTCTGCAATACTTTGTATGCTCCTATTTTTGCAAAAAATTTCTTGGCATTCTCCTTCATGGTTGAGTCAATTTATTCAATTGTTGAATTGGGCATGAATATAACTAGGGATTTCTCCCTCATGTATTTCTCCATGTGCAATGCATATGTCCACCTAGATGATATCTTGTCTTGCAGCTCTTGTGGAATATGGTTGCAAAATTGTAGAGGTACATATTTGTAAGCTACCATCATCTTAATGATTTCCTCTTCTATTTTGTTCTGATCCTCAGTGGATAGAGTTCCCCATTATCTAATCTTATGATGTTATATACTGCCTATGTTGATGATTGACTCTCTAATTTCATCAATTGTCTTTGGTGTTTTGGCCTTTCCTGCTTGGATTCTTTGTTCTCTCTCAGCTTCTTCAGTAGTATCCTTCTCTTCTCTTCCTCTTACATATCTCTTTCATTGTCTCGGTTTTGGTTTCTCTGTTGAGGCTTTTATTTTATCATATTTTTTTACTATGCCTTTCTTCAGTGGTGGTGAGTCTTTAGTTGTTTTTCTTCTTATCCTGTTGTTACTTAAGTAATTTTTGTTTTCTTGGCCTTTGGTGGCTCTGCATCTGATTCTGTAGACTCTGAATCACTTAACTCTTTGCTTTCACCAATAGGTGACTGTTCCTTGGTGATGTCTATTGATTTTTCCAAATCTTCATCAGTTACCGAGAGTTTCTTCTTAAGTGTTTTCACCATTTGTGTTTTCTTCTTACCTATTTTCTTGACTACTAAACCAATCTTTATTCTGGAATTGGCTTCTTCATGTGTGCCAAATCTGCTTATATATTTGTCAACTAGTTCATTCAGTAGGGATTCAATAGCTTTTGTAGCCTAATATATGTCAAGTTCATAGTCCAATGGTGGTAACCATGTTATTCTTGGGTTTTCAGGTTTGATGAGTGTTGTGTCGGTGTCAACTATAAAACATATCTCATCCTTGTATTCTTCAACCAATTGGGCAGAGATTCTCATCCTCTTCTTCATCCTATTCTTGAATGTATTAAAGTATGCATCCAATAGTGGAATGAAATGATCTCCTAGTGATTTAATGTAACCATTAATCTGTGATGTGATAGGTTGGTTAGTGTCCCAAGTGACATTAGCGACGGAAGGAAATAAATTCTGGAATCAAAATAATGTGCACATTAGCAGAGAACCAAACTTACATGTATTAGATTGAGCTAATCTAATTCTTCTGATGTTTTCTTCTAGTTGTTTTAGTAGCAGCTCAGCTAATTCAAGTTGCACACATTTCTTCACTATCTTTTATGCAGTGTTGACTACTCCACAAGAAACGTTGTTCATTCTTCTTGCTTGAAAGATTTTGTATCCAATCTCATATGCACCAAATTTCATTTTAGGGTCAGTAATTGAATTGAATTTTAGACCTTTGTTGTCCCACATGGCTCCAATTATCTTTTCAATCTCGGGGCATCTAGGGTGTCTTAGGGATTTTTCCTTCTTGGATATCGGGTGGCCAGTCACTGCATGAATCACATCCTTTGTGATTGGCTTGGGTTCATCTAACCACATCTTTCTGTCATGCACTCGGCTGAGCACAATGTGAATCCATTCTATTTTGAAGTTTTTTGGGAATAGTAGGGCATTGGTTAACCCTTTTCACTTCAATGTGCTTGTATTCATCCTTTAGGTTACCGTCCTTACATAGCTTCTGATAAGCTTTCTCAAGCTCAAAGTATCCAATCTCTGTAACTTTGCAGTGGATGTATGCATGGATGTCTTTGACCAGTAAAACCCTAGATGGGATGCTCAAGAATTCACCCTTGTCATTGGGTTGAGTAGAAAGCTTGGGGAAAAACTTGTAGTTAGGTTCCTCATAGGTCAATTTCTTTATTAAAATGACCTTATTATCCTTTTCCATCTTGATTTTTGAGGTTTGAGAAGTGGATTCCATTGTTTGTTAATTTAGGGCTTCTTTGTAAATAACCTGTTAACTTGGTAAGTCTAGATACTCATTGGATGTTTGCTATAAATGCTTTGAAATCTGTTAGAAGAGCTTTGAAAGTGTTGTGAATTTCTCTACAATGTAGTGGCTTTGAATCTCTCTTCTTCGCTCTGCAATTTTCTCTTTAATGTTGGGTGAACTAATGAGTTCACGTTGCCCTTTTTATAGAAAAAATACCCTAAGTGATGCAATAAATGCTTCACCTACCACTTGGTTGATGAAATAGAGATGCTCGATCAATGCACCAAAGTCTTCAACTCGGTGAGTATATAATGCTTGGTACATAGTGTCAACTCGGTTGTCTTTAAAATGTTTACCAACGTGCAGTTTATGCTCGGTTCATATTGACCGACCAGACTAGATTCACAAAACATAACATGCAATACCATAATGCATCTTTATTCATAATAATTTGGCATATTCTCAATGAATATAGGAACTGGTGTAAAATACAGCTTTGTAGAGTGTAGTTCCATACTTACTTGTATTTCTTAGGTGGGGGTGGTAGAATCACCTGATCCATTAGATAAGGTGTCACCAACTGTAGTCATTGGTCCATTATTATCATATTTTGAGGCTCTCCTCCACATTTGATTTCTCATTCTCAAGATGTCTTCAATAGTATTTCCCTTTGCAAAATTGCTTGACTCTGTCACTCGGTCTCTGCAGTCCTTACTTAAGTGACTGACCTTATGACAATTTAAGCATGCCATTCCAAGGTTAGTCTAGTTTCTAGATCTTCTTATCCATTTCCTCATACAATTAGCAGCTATATGTCCATATCTACCACATGTTGTGCAATTTACCTAAGTTTTGTAATCCCAAACATATGTATTACCGACTCGTCTCGGTTGACATACATTTTCTTGTTCTTTAGGTTTCTAAACTTTCTTTATTTTTTTCTTGCATTCATGAAATGTGTGGCCATGCATGTTGCAAGTAGGACAATTTTTTTCCATGAAATATTTCTTCTTTGGTTTTTTCAGCTTAGATCTACATTCATATACTTTGTTTCCATGCATTTTACAGTTATTACAATTACCTAAGAATGTAGTAGTTTTAGGAATACCTTTTTCTTTTCTCTTACAAACATTTGATGTGTGGCCTGGTTTTCTATAGTAATTACATGAATGTCTCTTTGGTCTCAGATTTGTGTAGACATTCCTTTCATCAACTTGGTTTTTATGATTCTCCATGCTCGGTATACCCTGAGCCGGTATCATCGTTGAGACTTCTTTGTCTGTTCAAAATTTCATGCATTCTTTTTGTACTGTCTTCAGATTTCTTGATCATATCATTATGTTCTTGTTGAATCTTTAATTCATGCTTTAGTTTCTCATTTTCTTCTTTTATCTCACTAATAGATTCAAATTTTCTAGCAAGTTCCATGTTCACTCGATTGGCCTCATGACTCATAAGAACTATTTGATTGGTGATCTCAAGGTGATGTTCAGTAAGTCTTTGTATCTCGGATTCTTTCTCTTGTAACTTTTCAGTAATCTTTCTTCTGTCATCAATAGCCAAAGTTCTTTCTTGTCCATCTTGTCTTGCATTATTCATAACATCAATCATTCTTACAATTTGTGTCTCTTGACCGATCTACAGTTCTTTCACTTATTCAGTCAGATGTTGATTTATTTCATTTAGATCTGCAATGGTTCCTTAAGATGTATCAGATATACTACCAGATCCAGATGAATCAAATAGGTCAGGTATCTCTTCTTCATGATGGTCAGTTTCATTGTAGCGAGATTCCATGAATTTGTTGGAATAATGGAATGGTGTGTACTGAGAGGGTGTTGGGACTGAAAAAACCAGTAATGTTTTATGAAGTACCATGTTAAAATTTTGCATTTTGACCCCCTAAAGTGCTTTTTGAGCCTATTTGCCCTGATGAGATTCTAGGGTCTACCATGCATGTAAGGTGCTCATCACTCTTGTTTAGGCATATGATGACATCCATGTTCGTCAAATTCAAGTTTCGAGTTATTTCGTGATGTCTTGTTTTAGGCACTTGTCAAAATCTGCATTTATGCCCAAGTGTCAATCTGTTGTAATAGGCCTAGTTTGCCTTTGAATACCTTGCACCCAATAATGTGTCATGGCCCGCCACTTTGGGGATGTTTAGTATGTATATCAAAGAACCTATGTTTCAAATCCCAAGTCAGTTAGATATGTTTTGACTAGTTTTCAAACCCCTCAAAGATGGTAGTTTGTTGTTGTCATGCATTGTGCAATTGATCAAAATTCTAAGTAGCCCTATTTGACTGACTGTAACTTTTGACCTACTGACCTAATTGAAAAAATTCCTCTTGTAATCCATTATAGAGTTCAAATACTTCTTGAGTATCCATCATCAAGTTATGACAAGTCCATTTGGTCAGTTTGCTAAGCCCATTCCATTTGCAGTTTCTATCAGTGTGCCAAACTGTCAAATGCAGATTTCTGAATGACCTACTTTGAGGTCTTACAATTTTACACCCAGTTGAATGGAATGGATAATTGAATGCTCCCTTGTATTCTAGGCATGGCAATGTGCTATCCTGGTGATTTTTCAGGCCATGATGAATTTGTTTGTCCAATTTGCCAATCCGGTTCCGTTTGCAATTTCTAACAATTTGATGCAGATCAATTGCACTGTTTGGTCAGAGGCCCTGTTTGCGAGGTTATATCTTGAGTACTATGATTGTTCAGATCAATAAATTGGTTGCCCTGAATTATAGACAAAATTTACTTCAATTTTGCCAGGTCTCAGATCCTGAGGGTTTTGTTTGCACACTTTCCAAGTTTCTTTCCATTTGCAGAAATCAGTATTCCTTATGTTTTCGGTTTTCTACATTTCCAAGTGGCTACTTTCGAGGGGCCACCAAATTTGCCTGGATAATTTTCAAGAGGTGCCCTTCTGGATCTATATTCTCCATATCACATACTTCTAGTATCTAGAGGCTCGAATTCTCAGGAGATCATTTGACTTGTTTTCAAAGTCAAAACCAAATGTGTTTACTGCTATCTAATAGGGTGATTTACAGAATTGTTCTGAATAGGCAACTTGGGCAATTAAAATCTTTTCACTTGTTTGGTTTTGTCAGCTGCCGCTTTGCAAAATGGAAGAATGTCAATCACAGGAAGTGTGTGCCCATTGCCATGTCTCAGTTACTGGATCTTGTCAGTTTTTAAAGGCAGCCCCAAAGGCCAGTTGCCATAAATGAGATTTCTTTACAGTAGTGACAAGAGCGATTATAAAGTTCATCAGTCTGATGCTTTGCAGTTTGATTGCAATTTTTTTTATACTTAAAATGAGAAAGAAGAATTAAATGCACATCAGCTTAGTATTTCATTCCAATTTGATACCTGGTGGAGCTGTCGCCAGACCATTCGTGACTCATCACAATGATCTTGATATGAGGTTATACATGCGCATTGCACCAGAGCTTTGCCTGAAAGAACTTATTGTGGGGGGATTTGATCGAGTATATGAAATTGGAACATAATTTTGAAATGAGGGCATAGATTTGACTCACAACCCAGAGTTTACTACTTGTGAATTCTATATGGCCTGTGGAGATTACAATGATTTGATGGAACTCACCAAGCAAGTGTTGCCAGGAATAGTTAAGAAGTTAATTGGTGGCTATAAAATTAAATACCATGTTGATGGAAGCTTTGGAACAGGGTGCGCAAACTGTTTGGTAAGGCTGTAGAAACTTTCAAGCAAATGCAATTGGCAGGTGTAAAGCCAAGTTCAGACAACCTTTGCCAGCATCCTCCCTACCTTTTGTCGGCATCCCAATGCAAAAATGAAAACTTTAAGATAAGACATGTTACTGTTTGACAGACGCTTCAAAGGGATGCAGTCTAATGTAATGTAATGATTGCAGGACATGCTCAAAATTGATTTGTTAATTAGGAGTTAAACAACAGCCTTGCAAGTAATCCAATCGGCTGGTGTAAAGCCACATTCCACAAATGTTTTCAAGGTAATGCATCGCAGGTGTAAAAGCCAGGTTCCACAACCTTCATCAACATGTAGCCCACACCACCAATGAGCTATGCACAGAATGGATGTGTTGGAAAGGCGTTAGAAACTTTCAAGCTAGTGCAATTTGCAGGTGTAAAGCCAGATCTCACAACCTTTGCCAACAGCAAACCCATGCCAAACATTGAATTGGAGAAGCCTGCGCCAATTTGGGGGCTGTCAAAATGTTTGAAAAACTTTAAAAACTCAAATCAATGTAATCAACAAGAGCTGCGCACAAACTGGAAATTGGAAACAGCTTTCAAGCAATGCAATTGGCATGTGTAAAGCCAAGTTTGACGACCTTCGCCAGCAGCCTCTCTGCCTGTTGCCAGCGCCTCCCTGCCTATACATAAAAGCATGGAAGTATAACAGACAAGGCATGTTACTGTTTGACTGGATGTTTCAATGAGATGTCATCTCATGAAACACGATGATTGCAGGTGTGCATAAAATAGATTTGGTAAGGTTGTTGAAACCTTCAAGCTAATGCAAATCACAGGTGTGAAGCCAGATTAAACAACATTACCAGCATCCTCCCTGTCAACGCAAAAATGGAAGCACAGACAAGCCGCATGAACTGTTTGACAGCCGCTTCAAAGAGATGTCATCCCACAAAACGTGGTGATTGCAGTATATGGTCAAAATGTATTTGTTGACAAGGCTTTAAAACTTTAACAAATGCAAAGCACAACAACCAAAACACAGCCAGCGCATGAAAGTAAAGAGACAGAGGGCTGTGCGGCATCTTCCTTCCATTCATCAAGGAGCCCACGCCCAGCATGGAGAAATGGAGTGCTCAGTGGAGAATGGTCTATGGAGATGGAAGTCTACACAAATTTCTTATGCAAATCATTAAAATGATATACATGTATTATTTCCTTGAGGAAATGTGAAGGTAATGTAATTGGATTATCCCACATTTGCTATGCGGGGGTGTTTTTAGGCCTTATATGCTAAATGACTTAGTATGTAATATGAAGTGAAAAGAAAGGAAGTCCATGGTCGGCCTCTTGGCCGGTTGGAAGGCCCAGTATATGCCCAGTGGATAGTCAACAAATCAGAGGATGCCACGTGGCGCCCAATAGGCACCAAGTGGTGCAAGTGCAGTGCAATACAAAAGAACCAATCAAAAATTGACACGTGGCACCAAGTTGACTTGCGGACCAATTAGAGGGTGACACTTGGCACATTCTGGTGAGATGTGCAGATTTCATAATATTTTTTATTTTGAAATTCTTTCAACAAGTGGTTAAAGAGTGAGCATCTTCCACAAAATCCAAGGGCTTGCTTATTGGCTTAATGAAATGATGCACACCATCTAACCTATAAGCCATTAAGCCCTTGTGACAAGTGTCACATGCTGGTGCATTGTGAGGAAAAAATGAATTAATTGAAATAATCAATTAAATTCATCACAAAAGCAAATGGTTAAAAGGTGAGCAACTTCAAAAATATCTAAGGATTTGCTTATTGGCTTAATGGAAAGATGCACACCATCTAACCTATAAGCCAATAAGCCATTGGCCCACTTGGCACTTCAGACACATGGCACCCATTGGATCTGCAGGCCAATCAGAGGCTGCCACGTGTCACTTTTTGGAAAAAGGTTTTGAAATGGTATTAAAAAGTTTTGAATCCTGAGATTGAAATATTAAAATTAAATATTATTCAATAGTCAAACTATTGAACTAGTGCATAATTTTAAATATTTCAAAGTATTTAAAAGTTCAAAACTGAAAATATGCACGGGAAGGCAAACTGGAATTAAAGATTCAGAGGGAAAATTTTATCCGATATACCAAGTATCATATATCGCCAGAAAGGTCTTAGAATGAAGATTCTAATTTTGTAGACCATTTGAGTCCAGATCAAATCAGATTCTTGTAGTTTCAGTTAGAAGAAGTTGCAGATATTTTTGAGGAGCAGACAGATGTCGGTGAGGGAAATGGTTTTTCAATTTCTCTTATATCTGGATTTTCTTCCATTGTAATAGAGGATGTTGAAATTCATGCTACTGGGTAGCTTCTAGGCTATGGAGTCTTATCTCTTTGTGTTCTTTGTTTTGCAAATGTATAGTTTCAGATGAATTTTAATATAGAACATTGAACCCCTATTCAATTCTTGTTTGATGTCTTTATATGTACTGTCTTAATTCTTGCATATTAACTTGTAAGGCATGTTAATATACCAGTTATAAGGTAGCTGTGGGTTTGAATTTAAGCTTCTTTCAAGGAGAGAGTAAGTCTTGATTTCAAATTCTGAGAGTTATAGGTATGCATACGAATCTGATGTCCAGGTATTGAAATGAAAAAGAATGGCTTGCAAGGCATTTCATTCAGGTTTTTGAGTCTGGAATTGGGGTTTTCTAAGAATGCACATTGTTTGACTCTATTGCCCAATTAATAAGGCACTGGTCTCTTTCTTGTCCTGCAGTTTCTTCATCAAATCAATTACTCAAATCACTTTTAAATTTCTGTATGAGAGCTTGAATGTTGATATCTTGCATTTTGTGAATGCAAAAAGTACATGTTAGTTTCTTTAAAGAAGAAATCCATGGGTTAGCCTGCCCGAGTCTACAACTCAAAGAGAAGAAGGATTTCATCCTTGTCACATTGGCCATTTTCCTAGTTCTTAGCAGATCATTTAGGTGGGATCCTGCATAAGATTGGTCAAGTTGAACTCCCCTATCTTGTAAGCCTGAGAACTATCCACTGATTTTCGTGTCTGCATAAAAGGTTTTAGTGAGAAAGTGTTTATGTATGCAGATTTAGTATGTTTTAGGTGCACCCGTCTGAGTGTGTGGAACTCGAAGCAGAAGGAGGATCAAATCCTCATCAATTAGCCTTTTCTTGCCCCTCAATTTGTATGAAGAAGCAGATTCAAGTGAGTTGGACTAAGATCCCCAAGTCTAGTTTGCATATTCTCTTTTAGAACTGAAGGATACAAGAAAAATAGCTAACAGAGGAGAGGGGTGAATCAGTACCCTTAAAACTTTTTATCAATTAACCTTTAATGATCTATTCTTGCATTATCGATCATAGATGTTTTTCTATCTTATGCATGTAATATCAAAACATAAACTTAATTGTATGTAAACATTTATAGAAAAATTCATGAAATGTAAGTACACATGACACAAGAATTGGTAATGCAAAAAACCCCTGTTAGAAGGTAAACACTGTGGTGGGGATGAAACCCACAAAGATTCACTATCTGTAGAATGGAAGGTGTCGGTTAAGGCTACAAGTGTGATCACTTCTGATGATTGTACCCCATTAAGAGTAACATTTGAGACTTTTTAAGGTCTACTCTGTTAAGAGATTTAGCAACATTGTTAAGTGTCCACTCAGTTAAGAGATTTACATAAGGATTGTTAAATCCACCTTCTTAACGGATTTCTTCTATTTGCTACAATTATTAGAGAGTAATCAAAAATACTTGTTGACATGATAGTATGCAATCTTGAATTGCTTAATATAGATCCTTTAAGTTCACAATGCGTATATATATATATATATATATCACCTATAGTGATTTATTAATACCTTTGTTCTGCTCAATAGCCTTGAATCTTGTTCTTTATAACCGATTTCATCTTTTTTGTCCTTCTGCATAAAACTTTCTGTTTGATCCATAGATGTTTGTTGTGGCTTCAATCATCAATGTCTGATTGATTTCTACATCTATTTATACAATGTATTTGACCTATTTAGGTTTCACGCTTTTCAATGAAAACTCTATGAACAAAGGTTAACAACTTGACCTTGATCTCCTAGTTTGCATGTTTTCAATCAGTTAGACTGATTAAAACAATAACATGTGCTTTACTTGTCCCTCGAGAAATAGTTTTAAAGATAAGCATTAAAGCTAAATATAAAACTCAAGTGTTTTATCTGACGTGTAACTCAGATCCACGTTTCTCAAAATTAAAGCTATCTCTCGGTAGACTGGTTCTCATGTTTCTTTGTAGTCTTTGTGCTCTCTTTGTGAATTGTCTGTTGATTTTCTCAGTAAACTATGTTGTCAGTTTACACTGTAAACTATCTTTCGGTGTTCACTTGCACTTTTCATTTTCGGTGACCTCTATGATCTGTTGTGTTAAGTTGCACTGTAAACCTGTCTTTCAATGATCATGCTACCGATGGTTCAAAAACTATTTCCTTTGTATACTAATGAAAAAATATATTATCCTTTAGGATTATCAATCTCCCCCTTTGGCATTAGTATCAAAAAATGATATGTGCAAAAACTAAAGTGTTCACCTTGTCAATATGACTCCCCCTATGTGCATGCCTCAGTATAGTATATGTACATGTTACATGTTCCTTTATACATATATTTCCTCTTCTATCATTTCCCCCTTTCACCTTATCATTTCCTCCTTTATCATATGATTTCCCCCTTTTTTTGAAAATAATGACAAAGGTGTAATACTTACAACTTGTCAAAAATGTGGGAATGGGATTTTTGAATGTCCTTCATTTACTTCTCCCATTGCTCTTTGAGGTGCTCAAGGGTCATGATTTATAAGGTGATTCTAGCATGCATATCATATATTCTCTCTGTAACAGACGTCTCCAGAGTGGCAATCAATGTTCTTTCCGAAGCCATATGTTGTAATAGCAGTGTGAGATTCGGGAGTAACATAGCATGTAGCTCAGTTACCTCATCTCAGATTCTACTTTGATATTTTTAAAGTTCAAGTCTCAACCTTTTTGCTTCTATAATCTTTCCATAATGCAATTTGAATGCATTCTCATCGGTTGTGATACCTTATGCACTTTCCTTAAGATCTTCATCAATTTTGGCCAACTTGTCACTGTTCTCGGTAGTGAAAGTTTCTAATGTGCACAAATTTTGATACTATTGGTTCTATAGTAGTGACTAATTCAGAAAGTTTTACCTTTTGTTCTGCCACTTTCTGGTTGATTTTCTCTGTAAGCTTATATTGACACTTTTTCTTAGCACGTTCTTAAATTACCTTATCTGGATCTACATTCTATGACCTGATGGCATTCGTAAGAACTGCTAATTGATCAAGTATAGGTGCACTTTGATCAATATCTATGTCAGATACAATCTGCAATAGTATTTCCTCTGTGTTCTCTAGGACTTGGGAGTTCTTTTTCTCCTTCTTGATATTTTCTTGTATTTCCTTTCTTTTAAAAATTTGTCCATACTTTGTAAGTGCTTCATAATCCAGTGTTCTCAGGTCACAGTTAGGTATTTATATAATATCATCTAATGTGACTATATTTTTGTTCTTCTTCTTCTTCTTTTCAATTTTAGTGGAAGCAGTTGTATGCAGTACCATAGCAAGTTACTTTGCTTGGTCTGATGTACTTGTTGAAGGCTTTGGAGGTTTTGTACCTTTATCCTACTACTCGGTATTCACCTATCGGTTGGTTTAGATGTCTCTACATGAACCTTATCTTTTTCTGAACCTTTCTCTTCCTTGGTATCCTTGGCATCACTTTGTTTTTCTTCTCCACCTATATCTTTATGTTCATCATTTGTGCTTTGCTTCTCCCAATCACCCTTATCCTCGGGTATGCTTGCATCAGGGTCAAGTGTCTTCTCCTTTTTTGCTGAGATGATATTGATATCTTGTATCAATAAAGGCAATTTTCTTGGTATATTGACCTATCCAGCATCTTGTGTTTCCTTTTCCTTTTCTTCTCCTTGATCGGTGGTCACATTTACATCCTCATCATTATTTACTTCATCTACAGGATCACCTCTAGTGATATCTATTATAGTTATATCTTTGATTTTTCCGTCTGTGAATGCTTCTTCATCATTTCATCAATTTATTCAAATTTTGATTCTGGTCACATTATTGTTACAATGGATCTTTCCCTTATCTACTTCTCTGTATGCATTGCATATGTCCCCTTTGCATATATTATTTCATGAAGCTTTTGTTGCATCATCTTATCAAACTATACCACTACATATTTAAATGAAATCATTGCCTTTATTATGGCTTCTTAAATTTTATTTTGGTCCTTTGGTTGCAGAGTTAGCCATTGTCTAACCTTAGCATCTGATATGCCACCTATTTTGATGATTGATGCAGCAATATCATCAGTTGTCTTAGGAACTTTATTCTTTTTCAGGTTGGAGTGCTTGTTCACTCTCATCTTCTGCAGTGGCATCCTTTTCCTCTTTACCTCTGATGTATTTTCTCCTTTGCCTCAGAGCCTATTTCTCAATTTGAGGTTTTCTCTTGTAATTCCTTAGAGTTCCTTTCTTAATCAGTGGTGAATCTACATCTTTTTTTGTCTAACTCCTAGTCCTTGATGCA
The DNA here is from genome assembly GCA_018584345.1 of Thuja plicata. Taxonomy (NCBI): domain Eukaryota; kingdom Viridiplantae; phylum Streptophyta; class Pinopsida; order Cupressales; family Cupressaceae; genus Thuja; species Thuja plicata. The sequence continues at coordinate 7,985,557 of MU224968.1, forward strand.
ACAGTAGTTCTTGGTTTCTTTGTAGGTGGTGCATCAGACTCAGTTGACTCAGAGTCACTCACTTGTTCACCTTCACTAATGGGTGACTATCCCTCGGTGTCATCTCTTTTTTATGATTCTTCATCATTTACTGACAACTTCTTTTGAAGTCTCTTAACCATTTTGGTCTTCTTTCTGTCAATCTTTTTCACTACTAGGCCTATTTTGATTCTGGCCTTAGCTTCCTCATAAGTGCCAAATCTTGGTAGTGATTTTTCTACTTCCTCATTCATTAATGCTTCAATAGCTTTTGTGGCCTGATCAAAGTTGACTTCATAATCTAGAGGTGGTAACCATGTTGTCCTCAGTATAGCTAGTTTTATCAACGTGGTGTTGGTATCTACTATGAAACATATATCATCCTTATACTATTCCACTAGTTGTTTAGGAATCCTCATCCTCTTTTGCATAATGTCCTTAAAAGTAGTGAAGTATGCATCCATGACTGATGTAAATTTTTCCCCTAGTGACTTGATAAATTCACTAATTTGTATTTTTACTGGTCGGGTAGTGTCCCAATTGACATTACCGATAGATGGGAAGAAGTTCTGGAAATATAAATATGTACACATGAGGAGTGATCTGAACTTACATTAATTAGACCTTTCTGACCTAATTTTCCTCATGTTCTCCTCTAATTTCTTTAGTAGAAGCTCAGATAGGTCCAGTTGTAATCCCTTCTTCACAATCTTATGGGTAGTGTCAACTACTCCACATGCTATGGTATTTAACCGACTAGCTTGGAATACATTGTATCCTAATACACATGCACCGAATTTTAGCTCGGGGTCGGTGATTGTGCTGAGTTTCAAACCTCTTCTATCCCATATTGCACTTGTTATCTTCTCAATATCAGGGTGAGAAGGATGTTTAAGGGCTTTGGCCTTGTCGGTTATTGGATAACTGGTTACAACATGTATTACATCCTTGGTGATTGGTTTTGGCTCATCCAACCTCATTTTCTTGTCATGTACTCTGCAAAGAACTATCTGAATCCACACAGTTTTGAATTCCTTCAAGACCATTAGGGAATTTGTCAACCCTTTTACCTGAATGTGTTTATGTTCATCCTTAATGTTTCCATATGTGAAAAGCTTCTTGTAATATTATTCCACCTTGAGATCTTTGATCTCTGCAAACTTCCAGTGTATATAGGCTTGGACATCCTCGACTAGCAAAACCCTAGGTGGTATTCTTGAGAATGCTCCAGCGTCATTGGTTTGTGAAGCAACCTCGGGGCATAATTTATATTTAGGTTCTTCACATGTAGATTTCTTGATCAGATTTACCTTTTTGTCCTTCACATTATTGATCTTGGAAATGCGCGATGTGGTTTCCATGTTTCTTGAATTTAGGCTTCTGTAAATGATTTGTTTTCTTGGTGAGTCTTAGATACCCACTTGATCTATTGTAGATGCTAAGATCTTTTTAGAGTAGCCATGAATGCTCTTGTGAATCACTCTACAATCTGGTCATTGTTGGTCGCTCTTCTTTCCTCTGCTCTTCGCTCTTAAATGCTTTGTGAAAGAATGAGATTTTCATTGCCCTTTTATAGATGATTCCCTAAGTGGTGCAATAAATTCTTTACCTAATTCTCAGTGGTCAAAGATGGGGTCGCTCAGTCATCATGCAAACTTCTTGGCTTAATGAGTATAGACTACTCAGGGTAAGTGTCAACCTCGTTGCACTTTTTAAATGTTCACCGATAGTGCTCAGTATGGGCAAAGACTTCATTTTATTTTTACATGATTACTGATGGTGCTCGGTTTATATTAACAACTTAGATTTTATGTGTACACCAGTGATTCACAGTGTGTATTGACCAACAATATTGGATTCACAATTTCATAACAAGTAATATCATAGTGCAGTTCCATACTTACTTGTTCTGGTTAGGTGGGGGTGGTGATATCACCAGATCCATGGGATGAGGTGTCACCAATTTTTTTGCTTGGTCTAGCTTTGTCATTGTTTGTATCTTTCCTCCACATTTAATTTATCATTCTCCTGATATCTACAATGGTGTTTCCATTAGAAAAATTGCTTGACTCTATCACTTAGTTTATGTAATCCTTGCTTAGATGACCAACTTTATGACAGTGTAAGCATGCCATTCCATAGTTAGTCCATCTTCTAGACTTTCTTGTCCATTTTCTCATGCATTTTGCAGCTATGTGTCCATATCTACCACATGATGTGCAATTTTCCCATGTTTTGTAATCCCAAACATATGAGTTACCGAATCTTCTCGGTTGATAAGCATTTTCTTGTTCTTGTGGTTTCCATGCTTGCTTTTTCTTTTTCCTGCATTTAAGAGATGTATTCCCATGAGTTTTGCAAGTAGGACAATATTTTCCATGTAGGATTCCTTCTTTGGTTGTTTCACCTTAGATTTACATTCATATGCTTTATGTCCATGCTTGTTACAATTATAACATTTACCAATGAATATAGATGTGGATTTAGGAATACCTTTAGCTTTGCTCCTGCAAACATTTGAAGTGTGGCATGGTTTTCCACAGTGATTGCATGACTGCTTCTTTGGTCTTTGATTTGTGTAGAAATCATTTTGATCAATTTGGTTTGATGATTCTCCATGCTCGGTATATCCTAGACCGGTATTATTGATGACTCTTCTTTGTCCATTCATAAAATCATCCATTCTTTTTGTACTCTCTTTAGCTTTCTTGATCATATCATTGTGTTGTTGTTGAATCCTTACTTCATGCTTCAGTCTCTCATTTTCTTCTTTTATCTAACCAATGGCTTCCAATTTCCCATTGAGTTCTATGTTCACTCGGTTTTCCTATTGACTCATAAGAACTATTTGATTGGTGATCTCATGATGATGTTCAGTAAGTCTTTGTATCTTTGTCTCTTTCTCTTGTAGTTTCTCAGTGATCTTCCTCCTGTCATCAATAGCTAATTTTCTTTTCTTGTTCAGCTTGTCTAGCATTATTAATAACATCAATCATCCTTATGATATGTATCTCTTGACTGATTTGCAGTACCTTTACTTGCTTTGTCAGATGTTGATTGATTTCATTCAAACTTGTAATACTTCCTTCAGATGTGTTAGATGTCTTGCTAGATGTAGATCCTGATGACTCAAACAAATCAGGTATCTCTTCTTTATGATGGTTTGATTCATTGCAGCGAGATGCCATAACTTTTCTTTCATCCAGTAGCTCTCTCATCTTGATTCTTTATTCTTTGTATTGCTCATAGAATATTTGTATGTGCAACTTCTGATTCTCAATATTCTTATCAAGCTTATACCTTTCCATTTTATTATCTTTTCTCTCAAGTGATTTAAACTTTTCCAAATAAGAGATCTAGCTATGATACTAATTGTTGGAATAATGGAATGGTGTGTACTAAGAGGGAGGGGTGAATTAGTACCCTTAAAACTTTTTATCAATTAACCTTTAGTGATCTATTCTTTCTTTACCAACCATAGATGATTTTCTATCTTATGCTTGTAATATAAAAACATAAAATTAATTGTATGTAAACATTCATAGAAACATTCACTAAATGTAAGTACACATGACACAAGAATTGGTAACGTAGAAAACCCCTGTTAGAAGGTAAAAAATGTGGTGGCGATGAAACCCACAAATCTTCACTATCTGCAGAATGGAAGGTTCCAGTTAAGGCTACAAGTGTGATCACTTCTGATGATCTTAACCTGTTAGTAGTACAACATTTGAGACTTGTTAAGGACTACTATGTTAAGAGATTTAGCAACACTATTAAGTATGCACTTGGTTAAGATATTTACATAAGGATTGTTAAATCCACCTTCTTAAAGGATTTCTTCTATTTGCTACAATTGTTAGAGAGTAGTCAAAAATGCTTGTTGACCTGATAGTATGCAATCCTGAATTGTTGAATATAGATCTTTTAAGTTCACAATGTATATATATCACCTATAGTGATTGATTAATATCTTGGTCTTGCTCGGTAGCCTTGAATCTTTTTCTTCATAATTGATTTCATCTTTTATTGCCCTTCTACATAAAACTCTATATATATGATCCATAGATGTTTGTTGCGGCTTCAATCATCAATGTCTGATTGATTTCTACATCTATTTATACAATGTATTTAACCTATTTAGGTTTCACGCTTTTCAATGAAAACTCTATTATCAAAGGTTTACAACTTGACCTTGATCTCCTAGTTTCCATGTTTTCAATCAGTTAGACTGATTAAAACAATTACATGTGATTTACTTGTCCCTAAAGAAATGGTTTTAAAGATAATCATTAAAGCTAATTATAGAACTCAAGTGTTTTATCTGACGTGTAACTCAGATCCACATTTCTCAGAATTAAAGTTGTTTCTCGGTAGACTGGTGCTTGGGTTGCTCTATAGTCTTTGTGCTCTCGAGTTCCTTTGTGAACTATCTATCGGTTTTCTCAGTAAACTGTGTTGTCGATGTTCACTTGCACTTTGCATTTTTGGTGACATCTGTGAACTATTGTGTCAAGTTGCACTGTAAACCTGTCTTTCGGTGATGATGCTACTGACTGTTCAAAAACTATTTCCTTTGTGTAATAATGACAAAATATATTATCCTTTAGGATTATCATACTTTTCTTTCAGCCAATAACTCTTTTATTTTGTTTCTTGCCTCTTTGTATTGCTCAAAGAACATCTGTATTTGTAGCTTCTGATTCTCAATATTTTTATCAATCTTATACATTTCCATTGTAAGATCTTTTCTCTCAAGTGATTAAACTTTTCCAAATAAGAGATCTAGCTCTGATACCAATTGTTGGAATAATGAAAGGGTGTGTAGTGAGAGGGGAGGGGTGAATCAGTACCCTTAAAAACTTTTGCAATTTAAACCTTAGTACTCATTACTCGCATAGCCGACCATTGTAGTTTTTCTAATTCATGCATGCAATATCATAGCATAAATGTAAATGCACGTAAACAAACATTGAAACATTCATTAAACTCATTTACACATGACGAAAGTATTTGATAATGCAAAAACCCTTGTTAGAAGGTAAAAACTATGGTGGGGATGAAACCCACAAAGCTTCACTATCTGCAGAATGGAAGGTGCCTATTAGGGCTACAAGTTGTGATCACTTCTAATGATCTTACCCTGCTAGGAGTAACATGTCAGACTTGTTAAGTCTACTCAGTTAGGAGATTTCAGAAACACAATGTATGTGTGCACTTGGTTAATAGATTTACATAAAGACTATTAAGTCCACCTTGTGAAAGGATTTTGTTATTTTCTACAATTTTTAGAGAGAAAAAAAATATATGAATTGATTGCTGCAATCTCAAATTTCTTATTATAGATCCATTAAGTTCACAAAATATATATCACCTCATTGTGATGGATAATACCTCTGTTTAGTTCAGTAGCCTTGAATGTAGTTCTTCATAAACTAAATTCTTCTTTATCTTTCCTTTTGCATGAAACTTTCTATCTTATCCATAGATTTCCTTGGCAGATACTATAATCGTGTTCTTGATTTATTATTACATCTATATATACAAGATTTTGACCTAATTAGGTTTCACGCTTTTCTTGAAAAACTCTAAGATCAAAGGTTTAAAACTTGACCTTGATCTCCTAGTTTGCATGAATAAAATTGGTAAATTAATTACATTCATAATTAACGCTTTTCTTGATACACAAGAAATGGTTATCCAAGTAATCAAAAAATTATTTTAAAGATTAAAGTGCTTTAGCTAACATGTAGTTCAAATTCACTTTTTTCCGTAAAATATTGTCTCTTGGGGTAGATTGGTGCTCGGTGATGTCTCTGTATACTAGTTCTCGATGATGTCTCTGTAGACTAGTGCTCAGTGTTCAAAACATTTCGTTGATCACTTCACTCAGTGAATGATGTCGCTTTGTGAGTGTTGTCGCACGGTGATCATGACCAAATGACCAAAATTGTCTGCTTGTATACTAATGACAACTTCTGGTCCTTTATGGATTATCAAAAAAGAGGGTAGTTTGTAATATTTTCATGAAATGGAGGTTGATATGACATATTTCCATGAAATGAAGACATGTTTTTCATTCAAGAAGCTAGAAAAATTATAAAAATCAAATTTTATCTTAATAATCTTGAAACATACAAACACTTAGACTACTTGAACTAGTAAATTTGAATTAAGAGTCACCAAATATTTGAAAGTTGTACCTCCAAAAGAAAATAAAATTTGATATGCATAGCAAATATCAACAAGGAGGAAATTTTTCAGCTTAAATAGTTTAAATTTTCCCTCACGTGCCAAAAAATTTTATCAACTAAGTATGTACCCTAGCTAAGATATCAACTCAACTTAGCTAGGGTATGGATAACCTATAGTGGAGATGAACTTATAGAGAAGGCTAGTTCCCTTAATAAATCACCTAAAATGCCTACATTACTACTTTGTTGAGAAAAGGGATGACGAATGTTGGTGCAGGAGCACCCTTAAGGTCTATTGAAATATCTTAATCAAATTTGGCTTGTAGGTTGGTTTGGCCAACCATCCATTAATAAGGACTAAGAATAAATTCCCTAGTTTGTGTTTGAGGTGTGGTTTAGGTTTTCAAATATTAGTGTTGTGTTGTTTAAGTCTAGTTGAGTCTAGGAGTCTAAGGCCTAGAAGTCAACTCAAAAGTCAAAGAGTTGACCAAAGTCCCAAATTGGGAATATTTTTAATGTTTTGTTGTTTTGTAACCATTTGAGGTCAATTTGTAAAGTTTAGAACCAATTAGGACCCTCAAGTTGTGAAAATGGCAATTTTGACAAAAGTTGTCAAAGTTGTCATGACAACATTTCCTAGATTTTAGGAATCGGCCATTAAGGTGCCCAAATCCTGACCAAATGGTCCAGATAGATGGGATAGGAGTATATAAGGTGAATCCAACCCTAAATTTTTAGTTTAGTTCTCATATTGTACGGACTGATTGCAAGGAGGAACCAATTTACAGTGTAAATTTGTGACAGAGCCATCATCCATCACTTTATTTGGATTGAATGGACTGAATGAATGATTGGATAGTGTTTGCAATTTATTTTCCAAGATTTTTTTGGTGTTAGTTTGTTATTTTTTACATTATGGTTAAGCTTTGTCAAATTATTTGTATTTTGCAAGTTCACTGGCCAGTTTTGGTCCAGTTATGTAAATAATAGGTTTCTTTGGAGTTCCCGTGGCTCAAACTCCATGAGAACTTGGAATCCATTAGGACCTTGTATATACTATGTATATATAGCTTTTGGATTGTATGAGTTTAGGGAAGGTTTGAGAACATTCAGGACCTAGGCAAGTGGTGAGCATTCTGGCTAGGGTAACTGAACAAGACAGTGGTAATGGAGATTACAGATTGATTGGAATGAGCCAATCAAGTTTGGAGAAGTGAGGAGGCATGTGGTGCAGACCTTCTAGTGGAGGGAGAAGTTCTAAGGAGTCCAACTGATCAAAGAAAGAAGATCAAGTTACCAAACCAGTCTACATGTCTCTAAAACCCTTATTTTTAGGGGTTTAGTAGAAACCTACTGTACAGACACCATTAGGAATTGATACCTAGTAAATCTTCAAGGGGAGGAAAAACCCACAGATAATATCCAATTTTTTGGGGGGGTTGTTAATGGTTTATGGAAGCAAGAACACATTTTCATTGTTTTGGAGGGCTAATAGGCCTAAAAAGGCTACAAGGCCAAAGAGTTGGATTTGTGGGTCTCAATTGGAAAATGGTTGAAGGGTCTAGCAAGTTGAATCCATAGGAGTGTAACTTGACCTAAGGGGAGTAGGAAATCCCAACCTTAGGAAGTTGACACCATTGGGGTGAAAGGAGGCTTGTGAAGCCATGCTTGCAAGAAAGCTAAGAGGAGAGTAAGGAGTTGAGTTTGAAGTTGATGGGAAGTTCCTAGTGAGTTAGAGGATTAGGAAAGAATCCTCTAAGTTAGGGTAGAGAGAAAGAGACCCTAAAGAAGACCTAGTGAAGGTCTTGGAGAGAGCTAGAGGCTCTAGGAGAAGGAGCTACTCATAAAATTGGTATCAGAGCCATTGAAAGGCTTGGGTGATTGAATTTGTGTATGTTAGATTGGAGTGAGTCCATAGGTGAGTCCAAGATGGTAACCATTGTAGATTTGGCCAAAGATTTGTCAGAGAAACAAATCAAGAATAGGCTTCTTGAAGAGGCAATAGAGGAAATAAAGATCAAAAAGGAAGAGGTTGCAGAGACAGCCAGCAAACTAAGAGAAGAATTGCATGGAGGGTTAGATAAAGGTAAATCTCCATTAGAAGAGGAAGTAGAACTAGATCCTGATCCTCTTCTACCTGAGGAACCATTCCTCAAAGCACTCAAAGCACTAAGCGGGAAGGCTCTAGAAGGCATACCAGTGTTCTCTAGTAAGATGGATATAGAGTTGGTTATCGAATGGCTTGAAGGGATGGAGAATCACTTCGAGTGTGATGGAATTACACAAGCCCAAAAGGTGAAGATAGCCAAGTCAAGGCTAAGAGGGCAAGCACTTACATGGTGTAAGTTCTTGCAAGAAGAAAGGGAGAAAGAGGGAAAGAAGCCCATAAAAAATTGGAAGACAATGATGGAAAAAGTGAAGGAGTATTATCTTCCAGAGGATTATGACATCCAACTGCATAAGAAGAGGCAAAATCTTAGGCAAAAAGACCTAGATGTGGTAGCCTATACCGAAGAATTTCAAAAACTTTGTCTTAGATCAAGAATCCAAGAGACAAAGAGCATTAAAGTGGCAAGATACCTGAATGGATTAAGGTGGAACATCCAAGAAGAGCTTAGCCTCTTCACCCTTACTTCCATTCATAGTTGTTTTCAAATGGATTTGAAGGTGGAAGAAAAACTAAAGAAAAGACAAGATTCTAGCTCCAAAAGTAGAGGAAGGGGCAGAGATAACAGAGGTGGCCATAGAGGAGGCTCAAGTGGTAGAGGCAATGATAGTAGGGGTCAAGGTGACTCTAGATATGTAGATCAAGGATAGAATTCAAGCAATAGAGGTGGATTCAACAGTACAGGAAGGGGTTCTTATAATAGTGGTAGAGGAAGGACAGAAGGTTTTGGAAGGGGATCTCATTTCTCCTCCATGAAATGTTACAACTGTGGATAGTTGGGGCACCTTGAATATAGGTGTCTAGATAAGCCAACATCCTCACAAGGAGAAAAGAGGATCAACTATGTCCAAGAGGAGGACAACACCAAGCATTCAAAGGTCAGTCTGGATTGAGAGAAAGGTGAAATTTTGATGCTTAGGAGAATACTAATTAAATAACCCACTAAGGATGGACACAAGCAAAGAAGGGCTCTTTTCAGGGTCAAGTGCAAGATAATGGGAAAATCATGTAAGGTGATCATAGATTCAGGATCTACAGATAATGTAATATCAGGAGAGGCAGTAGAGAAACTAAAGCTCACTAAAATTCCACATGAATACCCTTACAAAGTCACATGGTTGAATAAGGGCCACAACATCTTAGTCAATGAACAAGTGTGGGTGGAATTTTCTATTGGGAAGTATCATGATAAGATATTATGTGATGTTTTTCCAATGGATGCTTGCCATCTGTTGCTTGGAAGACCATGGCAGTATGACAGAGATGCAATCCATAATGGGAAGGATAACAAGTATACTTTCAAGAAAGATGGGGTCACTTACAAGATACAGTCCATCTTAGAGGAGGAGACAATGGAGAAGGAAGAATCTAGTACCATTTTATTGAGTGGGAAAGAATTCCTAAAAGATCTGAAGGAAGAAGAAGTTGGCTATGCAATCTTGCTAAAGCCAAAGGAGGAGGAGTCTCATGAGAAGGCACCTATACCATAGGAGGTAAGAGAACTGCTAGATCAGTTCAAGGATATAATTTGTGAAGGTACACTAGCCACACTTCCACCCAAGAGGGAGATAAGTCATCAAATTGACTTCATACTAGGAGCATCTTTTCCAAACAAGGCTGCATACAAGATGACACCAGAGAAAAACAAGGAGATAGCTAGACAAGTCCAAGAAATTTTGGACCAAGGGTTGATAAGGAAGAGCATTAGCCCATGTGTTGTCCCAGTGGTGTTGGCTCCTAAGAAAGGAGGTAAGTGGAGAATGTGTACTGATTCTAGGGAAATAAATAGGATAACTATCAGGTATAGATTTCCAATTCTTAGAATAGAAGACTTGATGGATTGTTTGCAGGGTGCTAAGTACTTCTCTAAAATTGATTTGAAGAGTGGGTACTATCAAATTAGGATGAAAGAGAGTGTTGAGTGGAAGTATGCATTTAAGACTATAGAGGGGTTATATGAATGGTTAGTGATGCCCTTTGGGCTTACCGATGCACCAAGCACCTTTATGAGGGTGATGAATGAAGTATTGAAGGACTATAGAGGAGTCTTTGTAGTTGTCTATTTAGATGACATCCTCATATTCAGTAAAACAAAGGAGGACCATATGAGACACTTGGAGTTAGTTTTGAATAAGTTGTAGGAGGATAAACTCACCATAAACCTTAAGAAGAGTGAGTTCATGAAGGAAGATCTAGTCTACCTTGGCTTTGTGGTTTCCAAGGGTGACTTAAAGATGGACAAGGAGAAAGTAGAGGCCATATTGGCCTAATCCTAAGATAGGGACAAAATTTAGAAGCTTCCATGGTTTAGCCCAATTCTATAGGAAGTTCATTAGGAGATTTAGTGAGATTTGTGCTCCAGTCCTAGAGACTATAAAAGGACGGTTGAAAACAAAATTTGTGTGGACAAAGGCAGCTAATGATGGATTTGAGAGATTAAAGAAAGAAGTGGCTACTCAGCCTATATTTCTATTGCCAATATTTGACAAACCATTCATTGTGGAGTGTGATGCAAGTAGCACTGCAGTGGGAGTTGTCTTAAGTTAGGAAGGTAGACCTGTGGCCTTTTTCAGTGAAAGACTCAATGAGGCTAAGTCTAGGTATTCTTCCTATGACTTGGAGCTATATGCTCTTGTACAAGCCTTAAAGAAGTGGAGGCATTATATTTTGCCTAAAGAGTTTGTCATCTTCACAGACAACCAAGTAGTGATTTACATAAAAACTCAAGACAAGCTCAGTTTGAGACACATAAAGTGGATGGAATTCCTATAGTCTTACACCTTTACTATAAAACATAAGAAGGGAGTGCAAAACAAAGTTGTAGATGCCCTTAGTAGAAGACTACTTACCATCCAAGAGATTCAGTTGCAAAACACAAGGGTTGAAGGTTTGAAGGACCTATATGAGGGAGATTCAAATTTCTCAAAGATATATAAGGTGTGTCAAAATCTTGAGAATCACTTTCATAGTGAGTTTGTAGAGTATACATTGCAGAATGGGTTTCTATTCAAAGGCAAGCAACTATGTGTTCCAAGAGGTTCAATGAGGGAGAACCTTATATAGGAGAAGCATAATGGAAGCCTAAGTGGACACTTTGGATTGAATAAGA
>MU224968.1:7997250-8024923 GCA_018584345.1 Thuja plicata
GGAGTGCATAAGTATGGACTTCATAGTGGGGTTACCTAGAACTCCAACTGGTTTAGACAGTGTATTTGTAGTGGTAGATAGGTTTAGTAAAATGAGCCACTTCATACCATGTAAAACAACACATGATTCCAGCCATATTGCCTACTTGTTCTTCAAAGAAGTGGTAAGGATTCATGGCCTACCAATGAGAATTGTTGCAGACAAGGATGTAAAGTTCATGGGTCACTTTTGGAAGACCCTATGGAAGAGATTAGGAATAAACTTGTCTCATGGATCTTCCTATCATCCTCAAATGGATGGGCAGACTAAAGTAATCAATAGGGTCCTTGGGAACTTTCTTAGATGTCTAACCAAGGAGTATGGACAAGGCTGGGAGCAAGTTATTCCACAGGAAGAATTTGCCTACAATGACAGTACCAATAGAGTTACAGGGAAGAGCCCATTTGAGATAGTGTATGGAGCACATCCAAGAGGTGTGATGGAACTCAAAGACCTCAAAGGATATGAGGGAATCATTGGGCATGTTGATGATTTTTCACAATCAAAGAAGGAGGTTCATGAGCAAGTGCAAAAGACCTTGATGGAGGCAAATCAAAATTTGAGGGCAAAGAAAGATGAGGGGCGAAGAGAATTGCAGTTTGAAGTGGGTGAATTAGTCATGGTGTTCCTAAATAAGGAAAGACTACAAAAAGGGATACCCAGCAAGCTACAAATGAAACGAATTGGACCTTGTAAGAAATTTGCAAAGTATGGACCTAATGCATACAAGGTAGAGTTGCCCAAGGGGATGTCAATTTCCCCAATCTTTAATGTGAAATATTTGATCAAGTATAAGGGACCAGATATGGATGAGATGGAGTATAGAACAGAGGTCATTAAGGACATGGGAGGGTTCAAGACTCTAGAATAGGAAAAACTACAAGTTGAGAAGATATTGGATTCAAGGGTGAAAAAGACAACAAGACATAAGATATACATATAGCATCTAGTGAAGTGGAAGAAAAAACCAGAGTCATAAGCCACTTGGATAGCTGAGAGTGACTTCAAGAAAACTTGAATTAGTGAGGAGTTCCTAACACCAATTGTACCCTAACTTGTTTTTCTTGCAGGGGGAGTATGGTGCATGAGCACCCTTATGGTATATTGAAAGATCTTAATCAATTTTGGCTTTTACATTGGTTTTTCCAACCATCCATGAATAAGGACTAATCATAAATTCCCTAGTGTGTGTTTGAGGTGTGGTTTAGGTTTGGAAAGAGTAGGGTTGTGTTGTTTGAGTCTAGTTGATTCTAGGAGTCTAAGGCCTAGAAGTCAACTCAAAAGTCAAAGAGTTGACCAAAGTCCCAAATTGGGAATATTTTTAATTTTTTTTTGTTTTCTAACCATTTGAGGTCAATTGGTAAAGTTTAGAACCAATTAGGACACTCAAGTTGTGAAAATGGCAATTTTGACAAAAGTTGTCAAAGTTGTCATGACAACATTTCCTAGATTTTAGGAATTGGCCGTTAAGGTTCCCAAATCCTTACCAAATGGTCTAGATAAATGTTATAGGAGTATATAAGGTGAATCCAACCCTAATTTTTCAGTTAGTTCTCATATTGTACAGACTGATTGCAAGGAGGAACCAATTTACAGTGTAAATTTGTGACAGAGCCATCATCCATCACTTTATTGGATTGAATGGACTGAATGAATGATTGGATAGTGTTTTTGATGTAGTTTCCAAATTTTTTGGTGTTATTTTTTTATTTTTTACATTATGGTTAAGCTTTGTCAAATTATATTTGTTTTGCAAGTTCACTGGCCAGTTTTGGTCTAGTTATGTAAATAATGGGTTTCTTTGGAGTTCCTGTGGCTCAAACTCCATGAGAACTTGGAATCCACTAGGACCTTTTATATACTATTTATATATGGATTTTGGATTGTGTGAGTGTAGGGAATGTTCAAGAACATTCAGGCCATAGGCGAGTGGTGAGCATTCTGGCTAGGGTAACTGAACAAGACATTGGTAATGGAGATTGCAGATTGATTGGTATGAGCCAATAAAGTTTGGAGAAGTGAGGATGCATGTGGTGAAAAAATTCTAGTGGAGGGAGAAGTTCAGAGGAGTCCAACTAATCAAAGAAAGAAGATCAAGTTACCAAACCAGTCTACATGTCTCCAAAACCCTTATTTTTAGGGGTTTGGTAGAAACCTACTGTACGGACACCATTAGGAATTGAGACCTAGTAAATATTTAAGGGGAGGAAAAACCCACAAAGAATATCCAATTTTTTTTAGGGTTGTTAAGGGTTTGTGGAAGCAAGAACACATTTTCAGTGTTTTCAAGGGCTAATAGGCCTAAAAAGTCTACAAGGCCAAAGAGTTGGATTTGTGGGTCTCGATTGGAAAATGGTTGAAGGGTCTAGAAAGTTGGATCCATAGGAGTTTAATTTGACCTAAGGGGAGTAGGAAATCCCAACCTTATAAATTTGAAACCATTGGGGTAAAAGGAGGCTTGTGAAGCCATGCTTGCAAGAAAGCTAAGAGGAGAGTAAGGAGTTGAGTTTGAAGTTGATGGGAAGTTCCTAGTGAGTTAGAGGATTAGGAAAGAATCCTCTAAGTTAGGGTAGAGAGAGACCCTAAAGAAGACCCAGTGAAGTTCTTGGAGAGAGATATAGGCTCTAGGAGAAGGATCTCCTTGTCAAATGTTTATAAAATTACCTATAACTACTAACGTGATGCACCAAATAAGTTTCAAACTTATAAAGTGTTTTTGAACACAACTAATTAGTGACAAGGATGCTCTATAGACAAATCAAAAATATTTACATGTGATTCCTTAGTACTTAATATGAATTTCATGATGATCATTATCTTAGAAGGAAAATGTAATATTTCTTCACAACTTTTGACTATTAATATCATTTACACAGTCTATAACCTACACAAAACATATATTTTCTACCTAAAGGTGTAAATAATGACACATTATTTCAAGTATTTTTACATAAACCATAGGGAAAATATAGTAATCATTGGATAACAGATAATGAATTAGCTTTTTTGAAGGAAAAAATGAATGTTTAGTTGATAAAGAAAGTGTACAATAGTATACAAGTCTAAAAGAGAGTTACCATACAGAAAATGGACAAGAAGAAACCTTGTTTTAGGTTACAAAATTTGTCTATATAGAAATACCTAATTGAAAAAAATAAGTCTAAAGATTTTATTTATACTGTACAATAGTCTGCTACATCTTAGGAACATGTGTGGAGAAAATAAAGACAAGTGTTTTACCTTGTCGTTGGGTCAACCTCTTTGGATGTCCAATTGGTGTGTCCCTACTTTGGGCCCCAAAATATGCCTCAAAACTATTGAATACAGAAGAAAAGTCTCTTAATTTGACCCATGAGGCTCTTTATGTCAAATAAATTAGGACATATTATTTATTAATTAGGTCCTTTAATTTCTTTTTCATTTAAGAACTTAGGTTCTTTATTTCAACTAGAGTTTTATTTTCTAATTTTAGTTCAATTGTAGTTGAGCTCAATTTAGCTCCTACTTTGCATTGGTATAGTTCTTCTAAATTTGGGATTAGGGAATCTCTTGATTTCTATAAAATAATTCATTCATTCATTGTAATTGTATCCCAATTCATTATTGTGTAAGCAATACAGAATTCTAGAGTTGTTATAGAGCATATTATCTTTTCTTGATCTCTTTAGTGTGATAACTATTTTATTTGCATGGATCATGTGGTTGTTTCATCAAATCCTACATGGTATAAGGGAATATACCTGATTGGTTTGTATCATCATGATAAATCATGTACATAGTAGCAATTGAGTATTTTCTAGAGGTATATACAATTTGGATTTGGATTCCTACATCTTCCAATTTATGGGAGTGGCTTCTCATATCTCTAGTGGATTGGTTTCTTCCAACGGGGAGATATGTAGTTTTTAGGCATTGGATCATATTATTTCTTCAGGAATTCATCATTGGCACAAGAGATACTTTTTCATTGGGCAGATTCTTATGTTCATTTTCTCTCTCTTATGGGCAGGATATTCATTGTTTTATTGTGACAAACAGTAGTTAGGCGGACATCTTGAGTCCTTCATGCTTGTCACATGTACTCTTTTTCATTTCATCTCTTGCTTTTGGAGAGGGATTTTTTCCCGTGTGGTTTTCCTTGTATTCTCCATTTAGAGAGACCTTATTGGTTTTAGTTGCATTGTTTTGCATTCATTTGTAAATGAGTACCTAGTCAAGCCTTTGTTGTTGGGACGCATTGATGATATCTTATTTTATTGATCACTAAATTTTAAATTCTCACTAATTTAATCTTAAATGGGAGTTTTAGAGAAATTAGGACATATTATCTAATTATTTATTAATTGGTTCATTTAATTTCTTTTTCATTTGAGCTAAACAAAGGTCCTTTATTTCAACTAGAGTTTTATTTTCTAACTTTAGTTTGAAACTATAGTTGAGTTTAATTGAACTCCTAATTTGCATTGTATTAGTTCTAAATTTAGCATTAGGACATCTCTTGATTTATATTAAAAAAAATTAATCATTCATTTTAATTGTATCCCAATTCATTAATGTGCAATCAATAGAGAATTCTAGAGTTGTTATAGAGCAAATTATCTTTTCTTGATCTTGTTTGTGTAATAGGTTTTTTTATTGCAAATGATTCTTGGCTCCTATATTTGTATCCATCAACTCCTACACTTCAATATCCTCCTACAAACCTTCCAAAAGTTCAAACTAGGTCAAAAAATCTTCTACTACTCAACCACTTGGATAAGTCACCAAGCTATATATTCTCTCCTTGCCTAGTGAAACTCCTTTCCATGATCACAATGAATGTGTTTTTTCAAGTGATTTGAACTTGAAAAAACTCCTTATGGAATATATAAAGGAAATGATTTATTTAAAACCTCCAAAACTACTTCAAATTATGGCTTTATTGGTTTAAATTTCCTATTGAATGCATTCATGTCTTATAGAGGCCAGCATACATGTGAAAAAGTAAGTCCAAGAGACATAAACTGCTCTTTCATCATAAAAGTTATAAACAATATCTTCAATTTTTTTGTCATCTCATGATTCATAAGACTAAATAGATGATGATAATATTCATTTTTTTATCATTTGTCTTCATATTATTCATCTTACTTAACATTGTATTGACACCTAGGCTTTGTTGCTCCTTTTGACTTAATATCTCTTCATGTGATTGTCTTTTTAAAAAGGTCTGCAATATCATTGTCTTTTATAGTCTTTATCACTTTCACTTTAGAATTATACTTTGAGGTCACTAAGAAAATTCCTTTTTTGTCCACTTGTTGTGCTTCCATGCACACATCAATTTCAAATGTTTTGGTTTCCTCTCATTTTGTGGGTGTAAGTCCAGCGTCTACGACAGATGGTTATTGCATTGTTGGGGGTGATCAATAGTTCATTGGTGGGATTCCATTGTCTGGGGTATTTTTTCCCTCTTCCAAAAATGCCAATGTAGCTAGTGTTTCCACTAGCAACACTTCTTCGATGGCAGTTGGTTCTGGTCTGACCTTTGTTGTTTCGACGCTAGTGGCTAGTGTTGTGTTTCCTTCCAAGACTTCTGTGAATATTCATATTGGTGAAGCTTGGGCCTCTTCCATGGGGAA
Source organism: Thuja plicata (assembly GCA_018584345.1). Taxonomy (NCBI): domain Eukaryota; kingdom Viridiplantae; phylum Streptophyta; class Pinopsida; order Cupressales; family Cupressaceae; genus Thuja; species Thuja plicata. Next base: position 8,002,911 of record MU224968.1, read on the forward strand.
TTCTTTGAAGGGGTCCCTACGTGTGGTGTTTTTCCCCTCCTCTGTGATTGATGGTTCTACCCTAGCTACAGATATTGATTCTAGGAATGCTAATCTGAAGAGGAGGCTTATTGAGCATGGGTCTGTCCCTATCTCAAAGTCTATTTCCATTTTTCTAGATAAGGATACGAAGGAGGAAATACACCATAATATCTCTATTTTCTCTATTCATGCTTTGATTTTTCAATTTTGGGGATTTTTTCCTAGTCTTCCAAAGTTGCATGCCTGGATCTTACGTGATTGGGAACCCCTCCTTTCTAGTACTTTGAACATTTACCCTATGGCTAAAGGTTTTTTTATTTCTAAATTTGAATATGTTAAGGACAAAAATAAAATTTTGTGTGATCATTTCTTTAGCTGGGAGGATCAATTTATGCTTCTAGAAAAACCTTGGCATTCTGATTTTAACCCTTCTTTTGACACTTTTAATAAGATCCTAATATGGGTTCGGCTTCCTTATCTCCCCCTTCACCTATGGGTTGATTCTCTTTTTGAGGAGGTCAGTAATTCTTTGGGGGATTTTCTAATGGTGGCAGGTGAATCATATGATATTGTCCATTCCACATTTTCTCGTATTCTGGTTGATATGGATATTTCTAAGGGGCTTCCTGCAGAGATTGTAATCAATTTATCTAAAGGAATCTGGACTCAAAATTTGGACTATGAAGGGGTTCCCTTTAGATGTACAAGATGTTTTAAAACTAGGCATGTTGTGGCTCAATGTGGGTTAGAAAAAAATAAATTTGTGTCTTCTTGTTGGAATGGTGATACAGCGCAACACTATTTGGTTGAGAATAGGAGTTTCTCCCAAGCGGTTACGTAGGATCCTCTGCATTCCCTGCTGGTGGATCTAGTTTCTTATGGTGGGCTTACTGAGGCTTCAACACCTTAGACTATTTCTACAGATTTTTCTCAGGCTCATCTAGCTTATGATGAAGTTGTTGTTGAGGATGGATTTTTTTTTCATTCCTCTCTTGCTAATTCTATGGATATGGGTGGGAATAGTCACCTAGTGTCTAAGTCCTCTGATAGTACTCTAAACTTCATCTATGTTGATACCCCTTCTGAGTTGGTGGGTGTTTCTAGTTTTTTATCTCAAGGTGGGAATTTTCCATAGTTGGTTTCTTTGGATTGGCAAGATGTTGTTGCCAAGGTTGAAGAGGTTTGGACTAATACAAAAGGATAGAAATGTAAGAATTCCTCACCCTCTTTTGATATGACTCTTCATTCTCACAAGGGCAGGTCTAAAAGTAAATCATAATTTTTCCTTTGTTTTTATGGGCTGGATTTTTCATGGTCTTGGTGGTTGTAGGTTGGGTCTATTAGTCTGGTTTCTCCTTGCATTTTTTTTCTTTTTTGGTCTACTTTAGGGTTCTATGTTGAAAATATTTTTTAATTCTGTGTAAGGGGTTTCGAGGTTCCCCTCAAAACCTATTTTTTCCTAAATCCAAAACATGCTTTTGTTATCCCTTATTCATTCACTTTTCCTATGAGCTTATCTTTCACATTGTTATTTTTTTCTTTTTCATCTGTTATAGTGCCTTCTCTAGATTATTGTCCACTATCATTTTAGTCATTTTTTCTACAATCATACCTTCATTGGCCAACCCCTACTATGCATTCATGACCATATTTTCCTATAAGTTATCTTTGTAGGGCTATCCTTCATGTGTTTTGTTCAGTCATGTTGAAAGATCTCCTCTTTGAGTGTCCTCTCTTGAATTATGCACTTCATCTCCATATGATTCCCTTTTATACCTTATTATTAATATCTATGGTCATCACAATGCAAGAAAGGCATATGACAATCAAGACTGCTTAAAATGAGCTTCTAAAAGATATATTTTGTAGGTTGTCCCCTCACACTATCATGTGTAACCTCTCCCTCAAACTACCCTCACTGGTTGACACTTAATGGAATAACATCAAACATGAATGATTTGGACATGGAAGCAAAATATCCTCCTTTCCTTTTCAAAAGCTAGTAGAAAACAAGTATTTTTTTTATTGTCTTTTGCATAGTCTAATTGCATTTTCTAATGTGACAAATGAAATTCATCATATTGTCTTCAAAACTCCTTTCAATTGACCCATTTTCCTATGGTTGTGCATTATTTTTTTCTAGTGTTATGACTGCCCCTTTTTCAGTTATGGTATGATTTTCTGTATTTTTTATTTTGTACTTCTCTTTACACCTTGTCATTTATCACCTGACACTTCCTTACTTGTTGCGTAAATCTCAAATCCATCCTCTCATTTCATCACAATATGCTTGGTTATTATGAAGGTGACACAATCTTCCAATATTTCAAGAAAGAAACCCCATGAGTTCATGGCACCTCCACTATTTGGATAAGATATTCATGGTCTGACCATATTTATTTTTTTAGGAGGGCACGGTTTGAGATTAAAATGGTGCATATAATCTTATTTTTACTTTTCTCAAAACAATGTTCTTTGTAGTAGTCACGAGGCATAACAACATTTAAGTTTTTTTATTCTCTTCCTTCCACAAGATCTTTTCAGTATATCTTTCTCATGGCATGATTATCCTAATCCCCTATGAAACCTTCCAAAAGTCTTTCCATCTTGGCTTATCTCCATCCCAATCAATGTAGCCATAAAGATAATGACCATTTAATCTTATAAGCATATCTTTGATTTGGTTAAGGTGATTAGAGGGGGATGAGGAAGGTCCATTGTTCCACAAATCATTTGAGAATGTTATCTTCTTCAAAATTCTAACTCTCCAATGAATACCTTGTTTGAGGATGTTTTTATTTTTAGCAAATTATTCCACATGATCAACCCATGAGGTGTCTCTAAAAAGGATAAGAAATATATTTTGTTGGGATTGCTTAAATATTTAGCTTTCAAAATAGAAATCCAGTCTTTGGTTCCTTGTAAAAAGTTTCATACAGTCTTGGCAAGAAGATCCTTATTAATAATTAGAGCTTCTGAATACCTAGACCATGAAATAATTTAGGCATGCAAAATTTCTCCCAACTCACCCAAAGCAATTATCAAATGATATTTACTAACAGTCCACAATGTTCAATCATATATGCATTAAAAGAAATAAGTTTAAACAAGGTGAGGTAGTAATACGCAGATATTTTAAAGTGAAGCCTTAATAAGTTGAAGTTTTCCAACTTGATTAAGAAGCGTTCCTTTTCAACCATTTATCTTTTTTTAACACTTTCAATTATATTATTCCAATAGCTATTTGAAGGATTCTTATTAATCAATGGAAAACCTATATAGGTAGCTAGAAGATGAAAATTTGGCACCCAATGATCCTCATAATTATCTCCTTTTTATGTTGATCCAAGTTGAAAAAGTACAACATACTCTTATTATAGTTTATGTTGCCCATACACCCTAGCATAATCCTCCATAATATATTTCCAATGACCAACCTCAATAACTGAACCATCCCCAAAAAGAATATTATTGTTCACAAATTTTTAGTGGGAAGGAGCCAAACAAGATGCAGCTTTAACACCCTTTTAGATTCTCAAGTCGGCATCTTCTAAAATTCCTTCCAAGCACTTTAGCTACAATTATGAATAGATAAGGTGAAATAATAACCTTATATAATCCCTCTACCACAACAGAAATATTCACTTTTCACTCCATTAACAAGAATATAGCACAATGGAGTAGTGACACAAGCTTTGATTAAGTTTACAATTCTTCCTTTGAAGACAAACTTCTAGAAAACAACAAGAAAAAAAATGCAAAGAAACATCATCATCAACCTTAGAAATATCTAATTTTAAAACCATGCCCGGATTTTTACTATACTCCATAGAATCAATATACTCATGAGTGGATAAAGTAGCATCCTTTTAACAAACCCCTTTTAGTTGTTGATCTCCAAGTTTTGTTGTCTATTAGTGTCACACACTTAGTCATAATCAGGGCAATTTAGTCGGTCATCACTGTGACCGAGCCATATGTCATGCCCAAAAATTTGCACCCAAAAATGCAACAACTTTTTTTTTGAAAAGTTTATAATTACTGCCTTAAAGAATACATTTGAGAGGTTTATCCACGCTTGCAACATTAAATCAATACATGCAAAGTTGGAGTGTTAGATTACACTAGTAGCATAGACTATAAATAGGGTTATGGGGAATCATGATTTCACGTCAACCTCCCTCACCCCAATTGTTTATTACCTGGATTAAAGTTGTTCAAGTCACTAGATAAGTTGACATAATCAAATTGTAAGATATAAAATATGGTTTGGTTGTTTTTAGTTTGTTATTATTTTATCTTACATTTAAAGGAATGTTTTGAAATGTAGGCGTAAATAAGATGCTCTCCTTTTATCTCTAGATACACAAATGAAGGATCCAAATTGATTAACCCAAAAGGAAGGATCGGTGCATAAATGAATCAATCATTTGGAAATAAGAGCTAAGAGAAAGATATTAAATATCTGTTTATTTATTTGAATGTGTAATAGATTTAGAAATATTGATAACTTTAATTGAAATGGATAGGAGAAAATTACTAACCTTAAAATGTTGCAGATCTGAAGATGCTATTTTCGGGGGTCTACACACAGTTTCTGGAAAATTTGAGACCAGATCTGGAATAGAAACGCATAGATGAACAAAATCCAGAAATATTTTTCTGTTCTAACATAGTTCTAATTTGTACCCTCAATTCAATGTCACCATTGACCCAGAATTTTTGATCCTGGACTAGGGAAAAATCAACCTAAAAAGTCTCCAATAGGAAATCTATTTTTGGATCCTGAAAGTTTGCCGAAAAGGGTATCTGAATCTACACTCCGATTTGTTAATCCAAACCTGTACCTGCAAGAAAAATGGATTGTTTGTTGGGGGAGGGGTTTTCCCTTGTCCAACCCCAGTTTTAGAATTAACCTCAAAGTATAATTGAAATTGCATAAATAAAACAAATTAAATGAACAAATTCACCTTGCTTGTAGAAGTCCTTGTGGCGGATTCGAATCCGTGAATCCATGAGTATGTATGCACCAAAAAGGATGTAGAATGTAGAATGTAGGATGTCTTCAATTAATTAGTTTTAGATCTTCAACACCAATCTTGAATGGTTTTTGAATAGGAATAGGCTTGGAGGAATGTGGATGGAGAAATCTTCAACAAGAGGGCTCCATGGAGCTTGAATCCTTCAATGGTCACCAATGGATCTCCTTGATGAAAATGGGTGCTTGAGAAGTGCTTGAGAATGGATGAATGCTTCAATGGCTACTTTTCTTTCTTCAAATCTTGCTTCTTCACCTTTGGATCTCACTCTTCAATTCTTTGAATTCTTGCAATGATGGCTATGGTTGCTTGTGATTATCAAGTCTTAGATTGTTTATGGTTAGAGAAAATGAGAGGAGAAAGCTTCCTTTTAAATGAAACTAGGGAAAAATCTTCTAGAGAGGCCTACATAGGAGAATTAAATTCCAATTAGACCCATGCCCCTAGAAGAGGACCTATACTAAACATAATTGAATATTTTTTGTTCTGAAGACCGAAACAGTCGGCCCGGAAGTGGGAATTAACTTTTTCCAAAGACTGACATCTGGAAACCCTAAAATTATGAAATTTGAATCCCAGGCCTAGAAAATGTAAATTGTGACCTAGGTCGAGGTTGAGGTCAACCTTGAACCAAAAATTTTGACCTTTACCCTGAGGTCAAAGTCTCAATTTTTCAGTCTGGGGTGTCAGAAATAGGCTGGAAAAAGTGGAAGAGGGGTAGAATAGGGGGGAAAAGCCAGATCCAAGTCAGAAACCCAATCAACGTGCTTTAAATGACCCCAAACCACTTCCTCAGAAGGCTAAACCAGTCTACAATGGAAGTTCTTCTATTTTCCTACTATACATTTAGCCCCCACTTTAGCAAGAGTATGGACTCAACGCAAACTCTTGGTAAAGGAGATCATAAAGAATAGATAATATTATAGAAATAAAAAAGGGACAAAGAAATCCTCAAGCCCCCAAGGGACTTAATTCTTTATCAACCCTAAGATCATGATAAGAGATACATCACAAGTTAAGGAGAGAGAGAGAGAGAGAGAGAGAGGTTACCTTGCCTAATGAGAACTTATGTCCCATTGTGAACCAAACAAGGAAATAGTGCAAATGGAAATATGGAGTTGAACCACCTAGTTAATGTGGCTACTCACTAGTCAACCCATTAGGGAGATCCATTCTTAAGGACACCTTCTAGACTTAAGGGATCAAAACATTGTAAATTGAAACTGGAAGGATCAAGAGATCCATGTAAATTTAAATTGGAGGGATCAAGAGATCTTTAAAAGTAAAATATCCATGCTTTAAGGATTAGTCGTTAATCCATAAAGGGAAAAAATTTTAAGTTTTAAAAATATTTTGAACGTGCGTGTGTGCAAAAAAGTGAGTAGAGCATATGCCCCCTCGTTAAAGTCATTGCTAACACTTTAACAGGAGCAATGGCTTTGACAAAAACATAAAAAATTCTATTGATTATATTTCCACTATGAGATGCCCAAACAAATAAAAATCAATGGAAATATCACATAAACATACAAAGAACACAGAAGGGATCTACCTAATGTGGGTTCAGTTGATGAACCATAAATGATTGAATGTTTTAATATGTTAAGTTGATGATCACAGAGACATAAGAAAGTTAATGCAAGAAATTAAATCAGTTAATGTATTGTATTGTCATTGATGTCAACTTGATATAATATGTATGGTCATGGACATACTACCAAAGACTTCAAAGAACCGATGAATCAAAGGCTATGCTATCAGTAATGCATAAAAGTCAAGTATTCACAAAGTGACTTTATACACTGATGGAGTGCACACCAATGGACATAATATAAGAGAAAAGTCACAGTATTACCCGATGAGAAAATGCACAGCAATACCAATGAGAAAATTCATAGTGTTGCCCAACAAGAAAAACACAGTGTAACCCGATGGACAAAATTACAGTGTTTCCCGACGGACAAAGATCCTAAAGGCAACTAAAGTCACACCAATGGAATAGTCAGTTATCACTGATGACTAACTGAAGCATTGACTGAAAGAATAGAGAGTTCATAAATGACAAAATGCTTAGCTGTCAAGAGATAAAAATAGACTTAACTGATACTTATCATTGTTTTAATCGACAAGATAAAGTCAGAGATAAGTAAAAGATTTAAAGTTGCTTTGTCGGAGATAAAACTAGAGTTTTTCTTTAAATCTAATTGGCAAAAAGTGTGGATCACGCCAAGATCAAGAAAATCAAGAACCTAGAAACGGTGATATCATGTCTATAAAGAGACAACCAAATTCATTATGAAGGTGGTGAAGGGGAGTGACAAGAGAATAGATGCTCAAGAGATTCTGAAGGAGAAGAAATTCTTCATTCAGACCTGATCAATCAAGCTGAGGAAAGAGCTAAATTCTATAGACACCGACGAACAGTGAGTTAGCATCACAGAGCATAAAAGTGTTGAGAAAAGGTATTGAATTGATAACATTGATCAAAAAGGTAATGCACTTACAATAGATCTGAAAATCTACAATTCAAGTTGTATATGTGAAAAGATCAATTTATTGTTTCAGTTTAACCATTGAAGCATCAAGTCTCTTAACCGAGAAGGACTTAAAAGTATTTTGTAATTGAGATATGTCCCAAGGAGTATCAAAAAGTTTGATCATACAAAGTAGCATTGGATATGCCCGATACCTATTGATAGGCCAAGTGAGTGTTTGATCAAGGATGGTAGCATTAGATGCCAGATACTAAGTGAAACACTAACTATTTAAATCCTCTAACAAGGTCACACCTAACAATGTTTTTGTAACCTTTAACAGGGTTGGCTCTTAACCGAGCTCACTTCAGAAGAGTGAAAAATTGGGGTTACGGTCCCAATGGTTTTTCCCTTAACAGGGTTTCCACATTAAAAATCCATGTGTTAATGTGTCTATGAGTCATTAATTTATTGTTTTGAATTCACTTAAGTAAATCTGGATCGATCGGTATACACTAGTTATTTACTGTGTTTCGGTAAATAGAAAGACTGCTTATCAGTAAACATGCAGAAGAAGTTTTACAAAGCATTCCGACAAGTAGAAATTTGATATAAGTATTTCACGGCATTCATCTACTAGGACTGAATATAACTAGAGGCTTAAAAGTGGTAATAATTTTTAAAGGGTTGATTTAAGGATTAATTTTTGAGGCCACTAATTCACCCCCCCCCCCCCCCNAATTCCCCCCCCCCCCCCCTCTGAGTTATTACTACAAATTGGTATCAGATCTTGTGAGCTTAGAAGGAAGGTTTCAAGACCTAAGCTAAAGATCACAAGATGAACAGACAAGATGTGCCCAAGTTGAACAAAGACAACTTTGCTTCATGGAAAAGAAAAATAAGACTCCACTTATCAAGTATTGGAAATGATGTTACTCAATACTTAGATATTGAATATGTGTTTCCCACAAGAGCACCCATAGTTGAACAAATAAGAGAGAAGCATAAGCACAACTACATGATGATAGATCTTGCTTCCTCACTCTCTGATACTAAATTTGAAGATGTCAAAGCATGCACAACTGCAAAGAAGATGTGGGACAAATTGAAGCTTGTACATGGTGGTGATAAAAAAAATTTGAGAGCCAAGGTAGAAATCCTTAGAGGAAAGTTGATGATCTCAAAATAAAAGAAGGTGAAAACATCACACAGTACAGCACAAGAATCAAAGAGGTAGTCAATGCTATCTGAGGAGTTGGAGATTTACTAGATGAAGATACAGTGGTAAGTAAAATTATAAGAACTTTGTTGCCTACTTATGCTATTAGAGTATCTGCCATACAAGAAATGAGAGCAGTAGCAAATAGCAATGTTACTCTAGATAGTTTGATTGGAAGACTGATTTTATTTGAGATGACCAATTTTGATAATAGTGTCTTACCAAACATAGAGTCTGCATTCAAATCTTCTTTGAGAATAAGTAAATCAAGTCATAAACACACTATGAGAAAAGATAGTGATAGTGAAAGTGAAGAAGAAGATCTTGATGAAATTGAAGCACTTATGGCTAGAAGAATGCAGAGAGGAAAAGGTAAATACAAAGGTAAATTACCAATTGTGTGTTTTAATTATAAACAGATTGGACACTTTGTTGCAAGATGTCCTAACAGAAGAAAAGATTACAGAAGTAATGATAGCTCATTTTAAAAGAAGTTTGACAGTTTGATTATAGAAGCAACTAAAAATCAGAAAGAAGAGATACCTGAGAGTGCAAGGACAAAGGAAAGAAGGCCAGTTACCTAGCTAAATGAAAAGATGAAGATAGTGACACCAAATCTGATGAAGGCATCAAGATGGTGTTTGTGGAAGTAAAAGATGATTCAGATGATGATGAAGAAAGGTATGTAGAAACTACACTCATATCTAAAGTTAGTAAAAATGATGTCTGGATCATAGATAGTGGCTGCACTCACCATATGACCAGTGACAAAGAAAATTTTGAGACTTTTGAATACTATAATGGTGGTTCAGTAAGAATGGGTAATGACACACCTTGTCTAGTTGAAGGTAAAGGAATTATAATGTTGAATAACCTGATAAAATGTGAAAATTATTTGGGTGAAAGGATTCAAATATAATCTATTGAGTGTTTCTCAATTGAATAATTCAGGTTACAAAGTAGCATTTGAAAATAAGAAGGCAAAGATCTTCAATAAATTAGGAAGTCTAATTGGTACCGGTGAGCAGACAAAAGGTAACTTATTCTATCTAAATGATACTGACACCACTTTCTTAATAGATAGAAATGAAGAAATATGGTAATGGCACAAAAGATTGTGTCATGTAAACTTTGACAACATGATAAAAATAATTAGAAAGAGAAATATAAGAGGCTTACCGACGATGATTAAGCCAGACAATATCATGTGCAAAAATTGTCAAAAAGGTAAGATGACAAAGTCTAGTTTCAAAATCAAAACCCATACATCTGATGTCATTCTATAATTAGTCCATACTGATCTATGTGGACCCATGAGAATAAAGAGTTATTATGGTGATAGATATTTTATTCTCTTTGTTGATGATTACTCAAGAATGATGCCAATAATGTTTCTAAAAGATAAATTTGAAGTATTCAAGATGTTTAAATGGTACAAATAAATGGTAGAAAAACAAAGTGGTAAGAAATTGAAATGCTTAACATCAGATAGAGGAGGGGAATTTATTTCATATGAATTCACTAACTTTTGTAATGAGCATGGAATCAAGAGACAGGTCCCTACACTGCAAACACCACAGAAAAATGGAATTGTTGAAAGAAGGAACATATCCATTGTTGATTGTGCAAGGACACTGATGATAGAGAAAGGCATCACCCAAATCTTCTAGAGGGAAGCTATTAGTACTATTGTTTACACATTGAATAGAGTACAATTGAAGAAAGACACCAAGATGACACCTTATGAGCTATGGTATAGTTACACACCCTATGTAAGTTACTTCAAAAATTTTGGTAGTCAACGTTATATCTTAAAAGATGATAGAAATGGAAAACTTGACTCCAAAAGTGATGAAGGAATCTTTCTAGGGTATTCCACCAAGAGAAAGGCTTATAAATGTCTCAATAAAGTCTCTAACTAAATTGTTGAAAGTGCAAATGTAAAGATAGATGAATTTGTAGAGAATAATGAAAAAGAAAGCACAAAAGAACTAGAAGACTACAATAGGTTTGTCTATAATGAAGAACCTGACACTCTACCTAACCAACAATGTATAGCTCCCAAGAAACAGATCATTGCACCCAAACATCAAGCTACAAATACCGACAATCAGGTATTGCTCAAGATGATGTACCAAGTGATGGAGATCATAATGAAGAATACAATGATGATCAACATGATAGACAAAGAATTAAACATGTACTTGCTAGATATGTCTAAAGGAACCATCCACAAAACCAGATCATTGGAGACAAGAAGGTTGGTATGAGAACTAGAAGTAAGTCTCTAAACACAAGATGTCTAATTTGTGGTTTTGAGCCAAAATCTGTCAATGTTGCACTTGATAATAATGAATGGATTAGTGCTATGAATGAGGAGATTGAGAAGATTGAGAAAATTAAGAAATGGACACTTGTACCGAGCCTAGATGACAAGAATTTCATCGGTACAAAATGGATATTCTAGAATAAACTGAATGAGAATGGAGAAGTCACTAGATATAAAGAAAGACTAGTGTGCAAGGGGTATGCACAAGAAGAAGGGATTGACTATGGAGATACCTTTGCACCTATTTCTAGGATAGAAGGAGTGAGAATATTACTTGCTTATGATGCATGTAAAGGATTCAAGGTATACCAAATGGATGTCAAGTCTGCATTCCTAAATGGGATACTTGAAGAAGAGGTATACATTGAACAACCAGAAGGGTTTGTTGATCTAGACAAGATGGACATGGTATGTAGACTACACAAAGCCTTGTATGGATTGAAACAAGCACCCTGAGCCTGGTATGAAAGACTTCATTCCTATCTCATAAGTATTGGATTTGTAAGAACTAGTGAAAATAGTAATCTTTATTTGAACAAAGATATTGATGCTAACATTTTGATTGCTGAGATATTTGTTGATGACATCATATTTGGAGGCAATGATATACTATGAAAATCATTTGAAAATGAAATGAGCAAAGATTTTGATATGTCTATGTTTGGAGAGATCAAGTTCTTTCTTGGTCTACAGATTATGCAACAAGATGAAGGTATTTTCATTACACAATCCAAATACATCAAAAAAGTGCTAAATATATTCAAGATGGAAGATTCCAAACCAATTGGAACACCGATGGAAACTGGATGTAAACTGACAAAGGAGGACAAGTCATCATAGGTAAATCAAACTTTGTACAGATCAATGATTGGAAAACTCATGTATGTTGTACATGCTAGACCAGATATTGCACATGCAGTAGGAATAGTTGCAAGATTTTCTGCTAATCATAGGGAATCACATATGATTGATGTGAAAAGAATCCTAAGATATCTGAAGAATACCGAGGAATATGTCTTATGGTATAGAAGAGTGCAAATTTGAACTTAAGGTCTTTACCGACGTTGATTGGGATAGAAATATTGATGACTGAAAGAGCACAACTGGAGGAGCATTCTTTATGGGTGACAGACTTGTCACATAGATTAGCAAGAAGCAAGGATGCATCTCTCAGTCTACTATAGAAGCAGATTATGTTGTTGCTACTGCAAATTGGTCAAATATTGCATCGATCAAACAGTTACTGGAAGGTATGCATATGAAAATTATTGAACCAGTAATTATCTATTGTGATAATACCAGTACAATAAACATTTCCAAGAATCCAGTCAAACATACTAAAATAAAGCATATTACCATCAACTATCATTATTTGAGAGAACAAGTTCAAGAAAAGGAGGTGATACTTGAGGATGTGCAATCAAAGGAATAATTAGCCAATATCTTCACCAAGCCATTGCCCAAGGATGCATTTGATTACTTGAGGAAAAGACTAGGGGTCAGACCCTTGTCTACTAATCAGTAAAATGACTAGAAGGTTGCATCATCCTACATATTCTCATAATATCATTCATGTTGATGCAAGCAAAGAGATGGAATTCAAAGATACATCTATACACAGCAAGGTATTTGTCTACTCTGAGCACCAGAGTTATTGTATTTCTGATGGATTGGGAAATTCAAGGAGTATATTATGGATAGAAAGGACTGTTTGGCACTACTGTCAAATATTTTTTTGGCATTACTATCAAAGGGAGAGATTATATCCATTATCACCTCAGGGAGATATTATATCCCTTAAGGAGAGATTATATTCATCACATTATCCAAAGGGAGAGATGTAACCAGAAAGGGAGAGTACATACAAAGGAAGAGATTGCTAACAAGAGACATCAAAAGAAAATAGAACAGTCAAAGGGAGAGATTTTGACACAGGAAGAGAACACGTCACATCAAAGGATGAAAGATTCTATATCTATCTAGTGAAGGGATTGAAGACAGAGAGAGAGCTGCAAGAATCAAATCTAAGATATAAGAGCTTACTGAGAACCAGATATTTATATTAGTTATAGTACATAAGATTGGTAGTTTGATTAAATTCAACTATTATATTTCATATTGTATTAGCATTAATATAGTGTGATAATGTAGTATGTTTCCATCAATGCCAAACGGAGAGATTGATGAACTATAGCTGATTGAATGTTTGAAGATGTTAAGTTGATGATGACAGAGACATAAGAAAGTTAATACAAGACATTAAATGAGTTAATGTATTGTATTGTCATTGATGTCAACTTGATATAATCGGTATGGTCATGGACATATTGCCAAAGACTTCAAAGAACTGATGAATCAAAGGCTATGCTATTAGTAATGCATAAAAGTCAAGTATTCACAAAGTGACTGTATACACCGATGGAGTGCACACTAATGGATGAAATATAAGAGAAAAGTCACAGTGTTACCCGACAAGAAAATGCACAGCATTATCAACGAGCAAAGTCACAATGGTGCTCGATGAACAAAACACAGTGTAACCCGACAGATAGAATTATAGTGTTTCCCGACAGACGGAGATCCCAAAGACAACAAAATTCACACTGATGGAATAGTCAATTTTCACCGATGACTAATTGAAGTATTGACCGATAGAACAGAGAGTTCAGAAACAAAAAAAATCCTTAGTTGTCAAGAGCTAAAATTAGACTTAATTGATACCTATCATTGTTTTAATTGACAAGATAAAGCTGGAGATAAGTCAGCGATTTAAAGTTGCTTTTTCCAGTTGGAAAGAAGATCTCTACAAGATAAAACTGGAGTTTTTCTTTAAATCTAATTGGCGAGAAGTGTGGATCACGCCAAGATCAATAAAATCAAGAACATAGAAATGGTGATATCATGTCTATAAAGAGACAACCTAATTCATTATGAAGGTGGTGAAGGAGGGTGACAAGAGAAAAGATGCTAAAGAGATTCTAAAGGAGAAGATAGACTTCATTCAGACCTGATCAATCAAGCTGAGGAAAGAGCTAAATTCTAAAAGACATCGACGAACAGTGAGTCAACATCACAGAGCAGAACAGTGAGGAGAAAAGGTATTGAATTGATAATATTGATTAGAAAGGTAATGCACTTACAATAGATCTGAAAATCTGTAATTCAAGTTGTATATGTGAATAGATCAATTTATTGTTTCAATTTAACTATTGAAGCATCAACTCTCTTAACCGAGCAGGACTTAAAAGTCTTTTGTAATTGATATACATCCCAAGGAGTATCAAAAGGTTTTATCGTATGAAGTAGCATTGGATATGTCTAATACCTATTGACAATCCAAGTAGTATTTGATCAAGGATGGTAGCATTAGATGCCAGATACTAAGTGACAAACTATCTATTTAAATCCTCTAACAAGGTCACACCTAAAAGTGTGTTTGTAACCTTTAAAAGGGTTGGCTCTTAACCGAGCTCACTTCAGAAGAGTGAAAAATTGGGGTACTGGTCCTAGTGGTTTTTCCCTTAACAGAGTTTTCACATTAAAAATTCATGTGTTAATGTGTCTATGAGTCATTACTTTATTGTTTTGCATTTCACTTAAGTAAATCTGGATTGATCGGTATACACTAGTTATTTACTATGTTTCGGTAAATTGAAAGACTACTTATCGGTAAACATACATAAGAAGGTTTTACAAAGCATTCCAACAAGTAGAAATTTGATATAAGTATTTCAAGGCATTCATCTTGTAGGACTGAATATAACTAGAGGCTTAAAAGTGGTAATAAGCTTTAAAGGGTTGATTTAAGGATTAATTTTTGAGGCCACTAATTCACCCCCCCCCCCCTCTCAGTTATTACTAACAGTCAGTATGATCATAAGATAATATGTATATATAGATATGATATTATNTTGAGGCCACTAATTCCCCCCCCCCCCCCTCTCAGTTATTACTAACAGTCAGTATGATCATAAGATAATATGTATATATAGATATGATATTATTGTAAATGAATTGACATCATTCCCCAAAGAAAATAGAACTACAATTACAATGGAGGAAAGAAAACTCAAGATTTATAAATAAGATTCTTTTCGGACCACAACATGGAGACCAAAAAGAATCAGTGCTACCATGTTGCAGATCCATGAGGACTACACAAGGAAAACATTTACGAATAATAGCACAAGTACAACATAACATGAAAACAATATATAGAAGAGTAAAGATACATATAGAGGAATTATACAAAAGGTTTGATTCCTTTATCACCTTGCACCAACAAAGTAACAAGGGTCGTATAAAAGAATCTAACAAACATTTAGCAAAAACATTACGGGAGAAGCAAAATATAGCATGCAAACGCAAAAAGGGCTACCATAAAGGATAATCCAATCAAGTGCATCACCTACTCTCCCCATCTCAATTTTTATTGTTTAGGGAAGGTGAGAAACTTGCAAGAGGGACTATATCCAATACAGTAGGAATAATAGCCAGTTCCAAAAAAGGATCCTCTTGAAAATCATGTTGCTTGATACTAGGTGTATTGTCAATTGAGTTGAAAGCATATGAGGTAAATCAGTATCAAGATCAATGGTCTCATATTCATCACTAAGATCAATAGGATCATCAAGAGTATCCTCCTCATCAAGATTAATTAAAATAGGATCTAAGGTACGAATAGGATCATCATACTCATTCATCTTAACATCATTATGAATATTAACTTCTTCCAACACATCGGGCATAGGTTGGTCAAAAGAAGATAAATAATTTTGAGTAACAGAAGCACATGCCCTAGCATTAGCTCTACGCTTCTTACGATGTTCATTAGAAGATTTATTACATTTTTATTTGTTTGACACATGTGGAAAACTAGGAGGAATAACGATGGGTTCCTTCACATATTCTATAGGAGGATTGGTAAGATTCACAGTAGGCTGAGAAGTGACACTGGGAAGTTGAGTAATAGAGTTAGTAATAATGGATAAATGAGGTATAGAAGGAGTGGGAAAAAAACCATGGTTAAGATCTATCCAAGGCATGCTTAACTTGACTATCTTGAAATTTTTATAGGCTTGATATGAATGAAAAAGGTTGTCAGGGCCAGGAGGACATGAATTAGGTAATGAAGGCCAAAAGAAATCAAGAGTAGCACAATCTCTAGGCCTAGAAGGTTGATACAATCTATGATTAATCATTTTTATTTCTCCATTATGAATGAAATTAAGACATTTATGAATAGGAGAAGCAATAGCATGCATAGAAGTTATCCAAGGCAAACCAAATTTGACTTGAAATTGATTAGAAGTAGGAACAACAATGAAGGTAGTATCTACAACCTTGCCATAAATTTCAATAGGCAAGTTAATAGAACCAAGTGCAGGATAGAGAAAACCATTGTAAGTTTGGATCCATGCATCTGATAGATCATAATAGTCACATTGTAGGTTTTTTATAAAAAAAATTTCCTCGGTAATATCATTTATTAAAGATGTGGGATCAACAAGACAACCACGCGTATGTATCTTAGAAATCCTAGCATAGATATAAAGGGGACCATTGGGAGCCTTAATAGTCTTAGAATAATCAAAGGTAATTAAAATTTCCCGAGGTTGATGATCCTTAGTTTATTTCTAAGGTTTAGGTGGAACTTGAAGTTGAGGTGGAGGTGAAGGATCTAGAATAGTAGGTTGAGATGAAACAATTCTCTCCACATGATTAACAATGTGATTAAGATCATCCATCTTCAAATCTTAAACATATCCACAGAAGATGATTGAGCAATGGTATTAGTATCATGTGTAGGTAAAGGATTCATATAGATTTGAAGGTTTTGATTAGGAGGAGAGACATATTTGTTCCCATTACCATCAAAATTATCAATAGATAAAGAATTAGATTCAATTAAGTCTTGAACTTTATGCTTTAGAGAATAACATTTTTCAGTATCATGGCCATTCTGGCGATGGTATTGGCAAAAAGATTTAGAATCAAAGGATTTTGAAGCTATCGTAGTAGGAAGGAGAGGTCGAATAGGAGGCAAGGTAATCATATTAGCACTTGAAAACCTACTCATAATAGAATGTAAAGATTCAGAGAGAGGAGTAAATGTATGATTCATATAGAAAGCAGTGGATGCAGAATTGGCATTGTGGGATGCAACAGCAACTTGATCAGCAACCGCATTTGTCTATTTATTAATATTGACATGGTTGTTAGGTTTCTAAAACTTATTAGGATTAGGAGAAGTGTCACTCTTATCAACTGGAATAGGATCCATTGGAGTGTTTCTCTCAAATTGACTCACTTGTAATTGATAATGATGAAGTGCTGCATAAAGTTGTTGAAAAGAGGTAAATTTAGTAAGCAGAATCTCATCTCTAATATCCTTTTGTAAATTTGAAATAAACATCTATTGAATATCAATATCACGAACAGGATAAGAAATTTGAGCATACAAATGTTTAAATCTACCAGTAAAATCAGTCAATTTTTCCTTAATGTTTTGTTTACAATGCATTAAATCAGTTAAGGAAACTTGCGGACCAATGTTATTTTGAAATTTTTGAATAAAGTTATTAGCAAGTTTAGGGAAAGAATCATTAGAATAAGGAGTTAAAGAACAATACCATTGGAAAGCCTTATCATGAAAATTTCTAGCAAAAAGTTTAGCTAAAATCCTATGGTCATGAGAATAATCACTACAAAGGATTTGAAATGTTTTAACATGAGTAACAGGATCACCTTTACCATTTTAATTCTCAAGATGAGGCATATTGGCCTGTTGAGGAACAGTAGCATGAATAATGTCTAAGGATAAAGGACTACCCATGTCACATGTAGGAATGCTAAACTTGGATTGAATTAAGGATGGAAGTTGTTGTTGTAAAGATGACATAGTTTGAGCCAAACTAATAATTGTGGAATCAATAGAAGACATAGGTGGCATAGAAATATTAGGAACACTAGGAAAAGTGTAGGAAGTAGCCGGAATGGAAGACACAACTGGTGGAACACTTGGAACCACAGTTGGAAGGGGATTAGAATAAGTAAAAGGCACACTATGATATGAAGGTTGTGAGGTAGGTAGAGATACTGGTGAAACACTCACGGGAATAGATGAAATTGGGAGAGATGTAGTCATCAAAGGAAGAGTATAAGTAAGAATTCTAGGTAAAGGAATAGAAGAAGGTCCCTCACTAGTGATAGGAAGAGTAAATCATAAATCTTGAGCCTCTTGTGCTAAAGGTTTAACATTGAATTGCACAAGATGAGTGATACCACGCAAGAGATTAACACCTTGATCACTATCACGAAGGAATTTCTTAAGAGCCTCTATAGCATGGATGGAATCTTGATTATGGTTTTCTTGAATAAGCCAATTTCCCATTTTATCAAGTTCGGTTGAAAGTTTTTGCACTTGTTCAAGAGGAACTCTTAAAGCCTCATCCTCATCATGAGATGAGTGAGAAGAGTTATGATCCATAGAAGGATTGGAATCACGAATGATCAAATTGTCATTCGGGATCCTAAGGAAAGGAGAGGAAGACTCAGGATCAAAGGAACCCATAAGTTTATGGCTTCTTCTAACCGGGATACTATAACTAGGACTAGAAGTGGTAAAGCTCATACACCAATGCAATGCAAATGAACTAATTTAGGAAACATAAGATTAATTTTTAATTTTTGAAATGTAAATGCAAGAACATAAAAGAAAGCTAATCTAATATGCATGCAAGATCTAACATAAAATATGTAAATCTAACACCAAAAAGAAAGAGTTGTATATCTTAGGTTCACCAAAATGTAAGATATAAAATATGGTTGGTTGTTTTTAGTTTGTTATTATTTTATCTTACATTTAAATGAATGTTTTGAAATGTAGGGGTAAATAAGATGCTCTCCTTTTATCCCTAGATACAAAAATGAAGGATCCAATTTGATTAACCCAAAAGGAAGGATCAATGCATAAATGAATCAATCATTTGGAAATAAGAGCTAAGAGGGAGATATTAAATACCTGTTTATTTATTTGAATGTGTAATAGATTTAGAAGGATTGATAAATTTAATTGAAATGGATAGGAGAAAAGTACTAACCTTGAAATGTTGCAGATCTGAAGAATGTTGTTTTCGGGGGTCTGCACTCAGTTTTTGGAAAATCTAAGACCGGATCTGGAATAGAAACGCAGAGACGAACAAAACCCAGAAATATTTTTCCATTCTAACACAGATCCAATTTGTACCCTCAAGTCAATGTCACCATTGACCCAGAATTTTTGATTCTGACCTAGGGAAGAATCAACCTAAAAAGTCTCCGACAGGAAATCTATTTTTGGATCCCAAAATTTTTATGAAAATGGTATCCAAATCTGCACTCTAATCTATTGTTCCAAACCTGTACCTACAAGAAAAATAGATTGTTTGTTGGGGGGAGGGGTTTGCCTTGGTCAAACCCCAGTTTTGGAATTAACCTCAAAGTATAATTGAAATTGCATAAATAAAACAAAGTAAATGAACAAATTCACATTTCTTGTAGAAGTCCTTGTGGTGGATTTAAATCCATGAATCCACAAGTATGTATGCATGAAAAAGGATGTAGAATGTAGAATGTAGAATGTAGAATGTAGAATGTAGGATGTCTTCAATCAATTACTTGTATATCTTCAACACCAATCTTGAATGGGTTTTTGAATAGGAATAGGCTTGGAGGAATTTGGATGGACAAATCTTCAACAAAAGGGCTCCATGGAGCTTGAATCTTTCAATGGCCACCAATGGATCTCCTTGATGAAAATGAGTGCTTGAGAAGTGCTTGAGAATGGATGAATGCTTCAATGGCTACTTGGCTTGCTTCAAATCTTTCTTCTTCACCTTTGGATCTCACTCTTCAAGTCTTTTAATTATTTCAATGATGGCTATGGTTTCTTGTGATTATCAAGTCTTAGATTCTTTATGGTTAGAGAAAATGAGAGGAGAAAGCTTCCTTTTATATCAAACTAGGGCACAATATTTTAGAGAGGCCTACATAGGAGAATTAAATTCCAATTATACCCATGCCCCTATAAGAGGACCTATATTAAATATAATTTAAGATTTGTTATTTCAAAGAAGGAAACAGCCGACCCGGAAGTGGGAATTAACTTTTTCCAAAGGTCGACATCTGAAAACCCTAAAATTATGAAATTTGAATCCTGGGCCTAGAAAAGGTTGATTGTGACCTAGGTCAAGGTCAAGGTTGACCTTGACCAAAAAAGGTTGACCTTGACCCTGAGGTCAAATGATGACATATAACTGATTAAATGGTTTACTATAATAAAGTGAAAATAATGCAAGACATTAAATCAGTTAATGTTTTGTATTGTCATTGATGTCAACTTGATATCATCTGTATTGTCATATACATAATGCCAAAGACTTTAGAGAACCAATGGAATATAGGTTATTCTTTTAGCAATGCATAAAAGTCGAGTATTCACTAAGTGACAGAATACACCGGCGGAGTGCACACCATTGGTAAAGATAGAGATTAAAGTCACAGTGATGCCGACGTGCAGAAGACAGTATTGCCCAACGAAGAAGAATCAAAGGATGCTCAAAGAGAAAGATCTAATGATGCCCAATAGATGGAGATCCCGAAGCTAACTCAAGTGACACTAACGGAACTGGCAGTTGTCACCGGCGACGAATTGCAGAATTGACCGACGGAACAGAGAGATTAGAAAATGACAAAATATCTAGCTGGCAGAGCTAAAAGATAGACTTAACTGGTTGTTTTATTTGTTTTATTCAACCAAAGTTAAGTAAGTGACGTGTACAGTTGGCAAGAAGATAAATATGAGATAAATCAAGAGTTAAAGCCATAAATCAATTTGGCTAGATTGTTTTTCATGCCAAGAATCAAGAATCAAGAAGCTAGAATTAAGAAAAATCATGTCTATTTAAGAGACAAGCATAATTCATTCTAAGGGTGGTCAATATGCAATCAGATACATGGGTGAGTGAACTAATAGAAGATGTTGAAGAGAAACTGATGAAGGATTAACTTCATGCAGTCTTGATCAATCAAGCTGAGGGAGAGCTAAAGAATTCTACAGACACCAACGGACAAAAAAGCACAGCATCACAGAGTAGAAAGAGTTAAGTACAAAGGAATTGTATTGATACATTGATCAGAAAGATATAATAAGTAAATAGATCTAAAAATCCACAATTTAGTTGCATTAGAAACAGGTCATTTTGTTTCAGTTTAACCATTGAAGCATTAAGTCTCTTAACAGAGCAGGACTTAATAGTCTTTTGTAATTGAGTTATATCCTAACATATTACCAGAAGGTTGACTCATGATAGTAGCACTGGTCTTACCTAAAGCCTATTGACAGTCTAAAAAAGAGGTTGATTCAAGGATGGTAGTAAGATTTGCATAAAGCCTATTGACAGTCATGAGACTGATTCAAGAATGGTAGCGTAGATGCCAGATACTTAGTGACAACCTATGTATTGAAAATCCTCTAACAAGGTCACACTTAACAGTGTGTTTGTAACCTTTAACAGGGTTGGCTCCTAACAGGGCTCACTTCATAATAGTGAAAATTTGGGGTACAGGTCCCAATGGTTTTTCCCTTAACAGGGTTTCCACGTTAAAATCCTTGTGTTATATGTGTATGATTTATTAATTTACTATTTTACATTCTACATATGCATTTATGGATTGACTGGTATACTCTACATATTTATTGAGTATTGGTAAATATAGTTTACTGCTTATCAGTTATCAAGGAGAAACAGGACAGACAAGGTAAACTGATAGACAGTTATTTGTTTCAAATACTTCAAAAGCATGCATCTTGTTGGGACTTAATAATTTGAGAAGTATTGATTGGTGGATTAAAGTTTAAATTGGATAAATTTTTGAGGCCACTGATTCAC